>PYHX02000495.1:13251581-13405632 GCA_004302925.2 Cochliomyia hominivorax
AAATATATTTTTTTTATATTTAGTTTTTCAAAAATTTTCATTGGAACTGCTGAAGTTGACATTATTTCGTTCCTGCATTTACAAATTGATAACGTAAATTCTAATTACTGAATTGTTTGTTCACATTGTTCTTCTTGTTTATGTGGAATTGTCAACACTGTTCTAATTATTGTTGTTGTTGTTGTTTTGTCCTTGTAAACTTTTTCTATTAATAACATTTACGTGCCATATTTTACATCCGTTTCCGAAATGTTTTGTTTGGTCATAGAAGAGTTTTGGAGGTAACAAAATGTAAACCGCATAAAACAAACATTCATTCGTCCATCTGTCAGAAACTGTAACAAAACATGTATCCAACCAAAATCCCATTCCATGCATTCATCCATCCATCTATGACCATCATTGTATCTCCCAACAATCATTCATTTCTTTACTTTCATTCGTTCATTCATTTATTTGTGATTTTAGTCTTTTTTCCTCGAAGTGAAGCTGTTGCCTTCATGAAAAATCATCATTATGATTTTTTAAATTGATTTTGAAATCATTTGATTTATGCAATAAATTCCTTCATTCATTCTTTTTCATTCATTTGAAAATGTGTTCTTCAATTAATTCATTCAGTTATTCATTTATATGCAACATATTGTATGTGTGCGTGTGGTGTGTTTTATTGTTTGTGTTTGTTGGTACAAACTTTAGTTTTCAAAACTCTTCATCTATTCATCATCTCTGCTCATCATCAAGAAAAACAAACAACAACAAAACAACAACAATTGTATTACATTTCCATGGCTGTTTGGAGTGATATCGGTAGCGGGGTTTGTGGGGGCAAAACCTAAATGAGGAACCAAAACACAAAAAGTTAAGTATAGAAAATAATATCAATTGCTTTGCTCCATCGATTTCTAATCAGCATCAGGCGCTACATAATGCGCTCTTTATATTGAAATTGCGCAATCAATTGAAAAGTAACACGACTAAACGGCTAAATGACGGTATGATGATGGTTCAAGGAAGAGCAGCACCATCCAAAACATCAGCTGGAATGAGACGGTGGCTGCAAAGAATGAAATCATTCAAATAGAAATTTTGTGGTGGGAAAAAACATACCCGGAAAGTGAGAGTTATTTATTCGATTCATTCGAAAATTTTTTAAGTGGGTAGGTTCCAACTTTAGTTCAAATTTTTATTAAGGAGTGAGATCGACCAACTCTTAACACACGTATTCATTAAAACTTTTAACTAAATTGAAGTCATGTTCTCTCAAAAATACTCTTTAAGTGCATAATGGATTGACAAAGTATATGTACTTGCTGAATTTACATTGGTCATGCTCGAGGAAATGTTGTGGAAAAGTTAGAACTCAAAGCAGCCAGGAAGTTCATGGTAATGACAAGCAATATGGTGTGTGACAAATTACGCCAATCACTTTTTTATAACGGATCTATATATACGAAATTTACATCAATAAATTTTTAGCTTTCATTCCTAAGAATACATAATGTGGTCCACTTATTTTGGTCTTGGCAGCTTGACCTTAACTAAGCCCTTGAGTGTCACAAGAAGCAATAAATCTTCCAAACTGCCCGGGGCAAAGACCGGTGGAGAAACATTGGGATCTTGTTAAAAGTGAATTAAAGAGCCCCAAAAAAGCTGTCCAAAATTACTGGTAGAATCAAACCAAGATATTGAACTTGTTCGCGAAAAATGTCAAAAAGCTCTTGGAAAACGTTAATAGAAGGGGTTTCCCGAAAGGATCAAAATTCCATCACTATCGTTTGAAAATTTCAATCAAATAACAAAATTTTAAACTAAAAGTTTAGTAGTTTCATAATATATATGTATGTTAAGAATATTTCGATTTTACTCTTGATTAAAATCTGTTGCAGGATTTCATTCTTTTAAAATTATGTCCATCGAGATTAAAAAAATCATCTAAATCATTTAATCAAGCATATTTTATAAGAGGTTTGTACTTTCATCTGCACAGTGGGGGAAATTAGTAGAAAAAAATAGAATTTTTATCTTTCAATCTTATTTGTGAAATGTTATTAAGACGTGGCCTGTTTGCCTCGCATGTTTGGTTAAACTATGTATTATCACCATTTTTACTCGATGAAGTTTTAGAAAGTCGGGTCACATGTTGGTTTTGATTTAGAACCTCCTATGGAAAACCTTTCTTATTTCACATTTAGTCATACAACATGTATCATCTGCCATTTTTTCTACCTATGACTCCATAATATTTTCCCCTTTTGCACTGCCCACTGTAACTTATTTCCCAAAAATGTTTTTCATAAACTAAATTGAAAAGTTGTCGTGTTGTTTTTTGCTTTTCACCTACAAAATTATTTAACAAAAATTATATGAAATTGAAAAGTAAAAACATCTGTATTTTACTCGAAAAATATTTCGAACGCCCCCATTCCAATTCAATCAACCAAACTTTCATATATTTAATCAAAAATATTTATATCTTTATGTTGTTATTACCCTCCACCACTTGGAGTCAATAAGAGAGTATATTAACTTTGTCATTCCATGAGTAACGATAAGGATGTATCCTCATAATGTATATATATTTTTGCCATCAAATTAAAATCTGAATCGATTAAGCAATATATGTCTGTCTGTATGTTGTTGGCACACTCACATTCATAATAATTGACAGGGCTCAATGAAATTTTCTCTGAGTGTTTGCTATGGTCATCAGAAAAATCAGTTCAATATATTAAAATATATAGATCGATGCCTAAAGCGAGCCTCTACGTTCAAGCGAAGAGATTAAACAAATTTTATACTATATATTCCACGGTTATATGTTATATACGTTAGTAAGCGTAGTATGAGTGTGTATGTAATAAACAAGCATTTGTGGTGGAGGGTATTGATGATTCGGCCATAACCGAATTTAGCATTCTTTTTTGTTTTTTTTTGTTTTTTGTTTATAACAAAATAAGTTTTTTGGATACAAAACATCTGTTTGTCTATACGAGAAAATAATAATATAAATACGAACACAAACACATACACAATTATTTTGTAACCAAAAAATATGGGTTAAAATTTTGGAACACGATATTGATTACATTTGAAAGGAATTTATAGTCATATAATAAAAACAGATGATTCTCAGAAGTGACGGAGGAATTTATCGAAAATTTTCTATAGATAGAAATTTTTCGAAAATTTTCTATAGAAAGAAAATTTCTCGAAAATTTTCTATAGAAAGAAAATTTCTCGAAAATTTTCTATAGAAAGAAAATTTCTCGAAAATAGTCTATAGAAAGAAATTTCTCGAAAATTTTCTATAGATAGAAAATTTCTCGAAAATTTTCTATAGATAGAAAATTTCTCGAAAATTTTCTATAGATAGAAAATTTCTCGAAAATTTTCTATAGATAGAAAATTTATCGAAAATTTTCTGTAGATAGAAAATTTATCGATAAATTTTCTATAGATAGAATAGTAATTAATTAAATTGATATTTAATACAATTAATTTTGTTTATATATTTTGTTCTATCAAAAATATTTATTAAATATTTTTTTACTTTTTTTGTTGTTTTTAGTTTCAGAATTTTCCTGTTGCTGCTTCTTAATTAGAATTTGTTGTAGAAAATAAATTATTAAAAATTAAAAATGCAACAACAGTAAAAACAACAAAAAGGAAAATAGCTCTAACTAAATTTAATTGTATTCATTCCTTCATTCATTCTTTCATTCATTCATTTATTTATTTATGTGTTTGTATTAAATTTTAAATACGCCTTTAGGTTGTTGTTCACGTTCAGCACACATATAAATCCACTTGAATACATACAGACAAACTCACACATGTGTGCTTTCATGTTTATATACAATGACAATGACAAATATTCACTTATACATACATAAATATTTATGTTAATTAAAATCAATAGTTTTACATTTTTTTGGGTAAAATTAAATGTAAAATACACTTTATTTTATATAGAAAATCCTTTTGGCAAATTTATAAATAAAATGAATAAAATTATGTAAATTGAAATTGACGTAAATTTACACACATTCAAGCCAATACAACCGCATGTATATGTATGAGATTATACGTGTGTGATTGTGTATGTGTGAATGTGTGTGCACATAAACTAGTAAAAAGTTATAAAATAAAAATCGAACGCAACAAATTGAACAATTGAGATTAATGAAATTTCTAAATAAATTAAATATTCTTCATGTTAAAGTTCAAAAAGAATTTTTAAATGCGGTACGTGTAAATTTACTACAAAGTTTTAAATGACAGTAAAAATTGTTGTAAATATTAGTGTAAATTTTCTATTACATGAAAATTTAATAAACAATTTTTGGTTAGAATTTAAGATACACGAGAATGTTCTATTATATTTCTGTTACACAAAAATTTCATGTAATTTTTTTATTACATGAAAATTAAGTGAACATTTTCTATTACATAAGAATGTGGTGTAGATCTTCAGTTTCACGAAAATTTAGTGCAAATTTTCTATTACACACGAATTGAGAGTAAATTTTTTCTTACACTAAAATTTTAGGTAAAATGTTTGTTACACGAAATTTCATTTTCTATGACGCAAAAAATTAGTGTAATTTATCTATTAGACAGAAATTGAGAGTAAATTTTCTGTTTCACAAAAATTTGGTGTAAATTTTCTTTTACACACAAATTTAGCGTGAATTTTCTAATACACAAAAAATTTGATGTAAATTTTGTATATGAAAAAAATTTATTGTGAGTTTTCTACACGAAACATTTTATAAATTTTATATTACTCGAAAATTTTATGTAAATTTTCCGTTTTATAAAATTTAATGTAAAATTTTTCTTATGGAAAAATTTAGTATCATTTTTCTGTTCCAAAAAAATTTAATGTAAAATTTTATTAGAATTTCATTTAACAAATTTTGTTTAAATTTATGTTACACTTAAATGTTGTGGAAATTTTCAATTACGAAAATGTAATGTAAATTTCCCTTCAGACAGATATTTAAAGTAATTTTCTATTACACAAAAATTTAAGGAATTTTCTCAATTTTTCAAAAATTTTGTGTAATTTTTCTATTACTCGAATTTTGAATGTAAATTTATTTTCTACATAAATATTTGCTGAAAATTTTCTATAACGCAAATATTTTGGTAGAACTACGCGAAAATTAGGTTAAATTTTCTATAAAACAAAAATTTGCTGTATTTTTTTTACAATAATTTTACGTGTAATTATTTAGTGAAATGAAAACTGATCACTAATTTCATAAAGTACATGATTCCACTCCTTAAATAATGAACCGATCATAGACTTTATATGAAATATAAAATTAATCGTGAAGTTTCTTTCTCTATAAGAAACTGAACCTATTTTGTATCTAAATTAAAAAGAATTGATCGTACGATTTTTTCTGCGATCAATTGTGACTAGAAAATGGAATTTCTTTAAATGATTCTTTTTGATAGAGAATGGATTTTAATTAATGTTAAAGTTAATTTTAGCGTAGATTAAGAGAAGTAAGAGCTTTAGGACAATTTGCGATCAGTATTCGAATGTATATGAAATGGATGCAGAAAAATGAATGATCTTAAACTGATCTTATTTTATATCGAATCGAATTTAAAAATTAATGTGAAAATTAATATGATCATAGTTCATTTTGTGAAGTGATCAAAATATGATCACACTTTTTATTTTTTGGCTTAAGAAGAAGCATGTGGACCATTCCTTCTATCTGAACCAGGGTTTTGGTACAATTTCTCGCAGTATTGTTTATAACATTGGAAGCAGTTCGACGACAACCCTTTCAATGCTTGTCCACGACTTTGTAGAGCTAAAAGTTTTAATGAAAAACATTTGAACTAGTTTCCGATCTCACTCCTTGATAGCAAATTTTCCTTTAATCGAACAGTACTTTTAATTTCCTTTAGATCGAGTACAGATCAGAATATTTCCCTAAATAAAATATTGATTGTAGATTTCCCTACAAATGAATATTGAAAATATGATAAATTTAATTTAAGATCAGTGATCGTCAATTTTTTTATATTCACTTAATTTAAAGTTCATTTTTTTGTATCTGAAAAGTGATCGTTAATTTCCTTAACCATAAAATGATCTTAAATTTTTATTAGGAAAATTTATGGCAATTTTCCCTTAAACATGCTCTTTACAAAAAAGAAAATTGATTAAAAAGTTTTATCTCCAAACTTTGGGATGAAATGAATATGAAGCTAAAATTTCACACATGAAAAGTTGATCCTTATTTATATCTACATAATTATACTTATACTCGCGCACACACACACACACACATACACATGTCTGTAACAAAATAATCATACGCAACTTTTAACCAACTAAAACCCAACAAACCGGGTTTTAAAATGTTTATAACTTAAAATTAAAAAAAAAAAAAACAGAGAAAAAATATTTCAAATACATGCACAAAGGTAGTTTTACACACTGTTGCATTTACTTGTTGTTAAATCAGCAACAAAACTTAAAAGCAAATAATAACAAAAAGAGTCAGCAACAACAGAAGCAGTAGCAACAGCAACAACTGAAAATAAAATAACCAACAAATTAAATAACACCAAAATCCAAAAATTTAATTAACATTCAAATTCAATTTTATGGAGTTTGTCAGTAAGCAAATCTCACACACACAAACATACATGCATACACTAGCACATATATGTGCCAGGAAATATACATGTAAAAATTGTAACTATAAAAAAATATGTGTAAAACTAATACTATTACAAGTTGAATACTATGATAAGTGTATGTGTGTAAAAGTAAATGTGACTAAATATGAGTTTGTGTTTATGTATGTGTTGCATGTATGCATGTGTATGTGTTTGTTAGAGTGTTTTAAATGAATGAAGTGAGTAAGTCAGTATATTTTATACACTTTTTGAACTTTAAATAGCAACAAGCAAAAAAATTACAACAAAAACAATACCAACACCAACAACAAATTGTTGCAACAACGACAAACATCATCAGCAATAGCAACCAAAATTTAGTTGAATAACGGAAGTTAGTTTAGTGTTGGATTTGGTTTGTTATTTTGTTTTTCTCTCTCATTCTGAAGTTTTGTTTTGTTTTTTGGTGTTAATTTTTTCTCCTTATTTTTTATACACTTAAAGAAATAAGGATCACAGCAAAATATAAATCCGAAAAAAGGGCGATACAAAATTTATGCTTATTCGTTCTTACTTCCTAACGACTGTATTTTTCCGAGCCCCGGTTACACCTGAAACTTATCCAAATTAATTTCCAATTTCTTTAAGTGTATTTTCGCTATATTACCATCATCATATAGAGATGTGCCATTTACTTACTTTTCACACGTTTACACAAACAAATAAACTTATTTATTTTTAGTCTCATTGTTTGTTTGTATTTGTAGTTTTATTTTCTCTCTCTTGTTTTTTAAAGAATTTTCATTGGAAAACCCGTCGTTGACCATCAAAAATAAGCGACTAAATAATGTTTTTCTAGCTGTTTTTATGGCTTTTTATAGTTTTCTTCTTTCAGAGTCTCGATTCAAATACAATATTTAATTTAGTTGCTGCTGCAGCAATTTAACGTGCACTGTTGTTGTAAAAAATTTATAGCAATAATTTCCTTTTTTGCTTCAACTCTTAATTTATATAATTTTTATTTGAATTTTATTGAGAAAATTTCAAATGTTTCTACAATTTAGGGCAAAATACAGAATTTATACCATTTTTAATGACGAAGTTATGACTTAAGTCTTATTTTTGACAAGAAAAATTTAGTTTTAATACAGTTCTAGTTCAGTTTTAGTACAGTTCTAGTTCAGTTCTGGTTCAGTTCTAGTTCAGTTCTAGTTCAGTTCTAGTTCTAGATCAGTTCCAGTTCAGTTCTGGTTTAGTTCTGGTTCAGTTCTGGTTTAGTTATAGTTCAGTTCTAGTTTAGTTCTAGTTCATTTTTAGTTCAGTTCTAGTTTAGTTCTAGTTCATTTTTAGTTTAGTTTTAGTACAGTTCTAGTTCAGTTTAGTTCAGTTCTAGTTTAGTTCTACTTCAGTTTTAGTACAGTTCTAGTTCAGTTTTAATTCAGTTTTAATTCAGTTCTAGTTCAGTTATAGTTCAGTTCTAGTTTAGTTCTACTTCAGTTCTAGTTCAGTTCTAATTCAGTTTTAGTTCAGTTCTAGTTCAGTTCTAGTTCAGTTCTAGTTGAGTTCTAGTTTAGTTCAAGTTCAGTTCTAGTTTAGTTCTAGTTCAGCTCTAGTTCAGCTCTAGTTCAGTTATAGATCAGTTCTAGATCAGTTCTAGATCAGTTCTAGATCAGTTCTAGATCAGTTCTAGATCAGTTTTTAGATCAGTTTTAGATCAGTTCTAGATCAGTTCTAGATCAGTTCTAGATCAGTTCTAGATCAGTTCTAGATCAGTTCTAGATCAGTTCTAGTTCAGTTTTAGTTCAGTTCTAGTTCAGTTCTAGATCAGTTCTAGTTCAGTTCTAGTTTAGTTCTAGTTCAGCTCTAGTTCAGTTCTAGTCAGTTCTAGATCAGTTCTAGATCAGTTCTAGATCAGTTCTAGATCAGTTCTAGATCAGTTCTAGATCAGTTCTAGTTCAGCTCTAGTTCAGTTCTAGTTCAGTTCTAGTTCAGTTCTAGTTCAGTTCTAGATCAGTTCTAGATCAGTTCTAGATCAGTTCTAGATCAGTTCTAGATCAGTTCTAGATCAGTTCTAGATCAGTTCTAGATCAGTTCTAGATCAGTTCTAGATCAGTTTTAGTTCAGTTCTAGTTCAGTTCTAGTTCAGTTCTAGTTCAGTTCTAGTTCAGTTCTAGTTCAGTTCTAGTTGAGTTCTAGTTTAGTTCAAGTTCAGTTCTAGTTTAGTTCTAGTTCAGCTCTAGTTCAGTTCTAGTTCAGTTCTAGATCAGTTCTAGTTCAGTTCTAGATCAGTTCTAGATCAGTTCTAGATCAGTTCTAGATCAGTTCTAGATCAGTTCTAGATCAGTTCTAGTTCAGTCTAGTCAGTTTCTAGTTCAGTTCTAGTCATTATCAGTTCTAGTTCAGTTCTAGTCAGTTCTAGATCAGTTCTACATCAGTTCTAGATCAGTTCTAGTTCAGTTTTAGTTCAGTTCTAGTTCAGTTCTAGTTCAGTTCTAGTTCAGTTCTAGATCAGTTCTAGTTCAGTTCTAGTTCAGTTCTATTCTACTTCAGTTCTAATTCAGTTTTAGTTCAGTTCTAGTTCAGTTCTAGTTCAGCTCTAGTTCAGTTCTAGTTCATTTCTAGATCAGTTCTAGTTCAGTTCTAGATCAGTTCTAGATCAGTTCTAGATCAGTTCTAGATCAGTTCTAGATCAGTTCTAGATCAGTTCTAGATCAGTTCTAGATCAGTTCTAGATCAGTTCTAGTTCAGCTCTAGTTCAGTTCTAGTTCAGTTCTAGTTCAGTTCTAGATCATTTCTAGTTCAGTTCTAGTTGAGTTCTAGTTTAGTTCAAGTTCAGTTCTAGTTTAGTTCTAGTTCAGCTCTAGTTCAGTTCTAGATCAGTTCTAGATCAGTTCTAGATCAGTTCTAGATCAGTTCTAGATCAGTTCTAGTTCAGCTCTAGTTCAGTTCTAGTTCAGTTCTAGATCAGTTCTAGTTCAGTTCTAGTTCAGTTCTAGATCAGTTCTACATCAGTTCTAGATCAGTTCTAGTTCAGTTTTAGTTCAGTTCTAGTTCAGTTCTACTTCAGTTCTAGTTCAGTTCTAATTCAGTTTTAGTTCAGTTCTAGTTCAGTTCTAGTTCAGTTCTAGTTCAGTTCTAGTTCAGTTCTAGTTGAGTTCTAGTTAGGTCAAGTTCAGTTCTAGTTTAGTTCTAGTTCAGCTCTAGTTCAGTTATAGATCAGTTCTAGATCAGTTCTAGATCAGTTCTAGATCAGTTCTAGATCAGTTCTAGATCAGTTCTAGTTCAGTTTTAGTTCAGTTCTAGTTCAGTTCTAGTTCAGTTCTAGATCAGTTCTAGTTCAGTTCTAGTTTAGTTCTAGTTCAGCTCTAGTTCAGTTCTAGATCAGTTCTAGATCAGTTCTAGATCAGTTCTAGATCAGTTCTAGATCAGTTCTAGATCAGTTCTAGATCAGTTCTAGATCAGTTCTAGATCAGTTCTAGATCAGTTCTAGATCAGTTCTAGATCAGTTCTAGTTCAGCTCTAGTTCAGTTCTAGTTCAGTTCTAGATCAGTTCTAGATCAGTTCTAGATCAGTTCTAGATCAGTTCTAGATCAGTTCTAGATCAGTTCTAGATCAGTTCTAGATCAGTTTTAGTTCAGTTCTAGTTCAGTTCTAGTTCAGTTCTAGTTCAGTTCTAGTTCAGTTCTAGTTGAGTTCTAGATTAGTTCAAGTTCAGTTCTAGTTTAGTTCTAGTTCAGCTCTAGTTCAGTTCTAGTTCAGTTCTAGATCAGTTCTAGTTCAGTTCTAGATCAGTTCTAGATCAGTTCTAGATCAGTTCTAGATCAGTTCTAGATCAGTTCTAGTTCAGTTCTAGATCAGTTCTACATCAGTTCTAGATCAGTTCTAGTTCAGTTTTAGTTCAGTTCTAGTTCAGTTCTAGTTCAGTTCTAGTTCAGTTCTAGATCAGTTCTAGTTCAGTTCTAGTTCAGTTCTATTCTACTTCAGTTCTAATTCAGTTTTAGTTCAGTTGTGTTTCAGCTCTAGTTCAGTTCTTGTTCAGTTCTACCTCAGTTCTTATTCAGTATTTGTATTCCTTAACTGGATATCTGAAACATATAGTTAATCCCTAACATCCTGCAAAACCATGCTTAGAGGTATTTCCCCTTTGTTTAGATTCTAAAATCTATTAAACCGTTACTAAAGAAAATCATGTTGCCAAAATACGATCTTCAGTGTGTAGGTGTATGTGTAGTACAACAGCGAAAAAGTAGATATTTGTTTTTATTTTACGCCAAATTTACCATGAATCCAATTATAAGCGAAAATAAAACTATCAACCGAAAAATGTCATTGAATTATTTTTGTAATCTATAACACCAATTCATGCATTCGTTCATGCAACAGTCAGTCTAGATATCCAACACCCCCCTTACTCTCTCTCTCTCTCTCACTCTCTCTCTATCTCGTCCCTAACAATATTTTGTTTGATGGTGTTAAAAATGTAGTTTGATTTAATTTATTTTACTAAATCCACTACATATTGAGTAAATTTATAATTCACTAAGAGTAAACTAAATACAAATACACACACACAGATACTACGACGAGTGGATACCAAATGAATTTGGTGAGTGAATACAAACTCAATGTATCCTGGCAAACGTGAGCATTTGTTGTTGGCCAAAATGCAAAAAAAAAAATTGTCTATTTTGAATTTACGTGTGTACAATGTTTTTACCTGCCCTTTGGTATTTAATTTAATTTTCAATTTGGAATTTATTCTCTACTCTATACACACACATACACATTCACCTATACATACATGAATCCCCTCATACAATAACTCATATACTTTCTAATAGTTTTTTATGTCAAGAGTTTGTTTTTTTTTGACGATTTTACAATCTGGGAAAATATTCATACATTGCAAACGTTTAATCACAGATACCGTTAGTTAACCTATGGACCCCTACTTACCACTACTAACACCTATCCTAACTCCCTTAACCCACAATCAACACTTTCACCAACATTTTATCTGAAATTCAAAGGTAATGAAACAATGAATTTGTGGAACTAAAAAATCTTCTACTCGTAATGCTGCTGCTGGAATGGAGTAAACTCATATTGATGCCAAAAATTATATAGAAATTATTTTGTATTGTGTTCTCTCTTTCTTTCTCTCTCTCTCTCTCTTTCTTTTTTTAAAATACATGTTATTGATGTAAAAGAAAACAAATCCGTAAAGTTTTTTGTGTATTCAAGTGAAATAAATTAATTGGATTTACGAATATTTGAAATCCTGTTCAACAAAGAATGTTTAAGGGAATTTAAGGAATGAAAGTAATATTATTTTTTATGCTTCTTCCTCCTGCTACTTCTACTGCTATTGTTTGTGGATTTTATACCACAACATTTTTTTGTTTTGTTGTGTTGCATGCAACATAGATTTTTTTGTTGAGGAATATCTTTGCGGTTTTAGTGCATAAAAATGTGAGTAAATTTTTTTGAAAATATTGAAAATGGGAAAATTCTATGTAAAGGAAAAGAGACAGAGGGGGGAGAAATAGATGGATCTTGAAGTTTAGGTTTTTATGTTTAGATAAAATTTTGTAAAGAAATAACATTATTTTAGAAACTTTTTTTGAATAAACAAATAAAATTAATGTCAGTACACAAGATTTACGTTAATCGACATCAAAATGAGAATTTATTGCAAATTAAATAAATATTTATACCCTACACCACAGTTGGTACCATTTGACTCAGAATCACTTTTTAAGACGCTGTAATTGATGTCCGTCCTCCCCCTTCTTCTGGCTTGCTGTTCGTGTAAAATTTGTGAAAAAAATTCACAATTTTTGAGATTTTTCAAAATTTGTGTACTGTGATAGAAAATAAGGTCGTTTACAAAAAGTCTGCTCTTAAAGAGAATACGGTCGTTCGCAAAAGTGTGCTGTGATAGAAAGTACGGTTGTTTGCAAAAAGGATGCTGTGACAAAAAATACTGTCGTTTGCATAAAGTGTGCTCTTACAGAAAATACGGTCGTTTGCAAAAAGAACACTGTGACAAATAAGTAAAAAAAAGTGTGGTGTGACAGAAAATACGGTCGATTACAAAAACTATGCTGTAACAGAAAATACGGACGTCCATAAAAATGCGGTCATTCATAAAGGATTGATGTGATAGAAACTACGGTTGTTTACAAAAAGTGTGCTGTGATAGAAAATAAAGACGTTCGTGCTCTGGAAAAAAATACGGTTGTACACGAAATGTGTGATGTGATAGAAACTACTGTCGTTTGTGAAATATGTACTGAAAACGTATGAAAAAATCTTATTGGGAGTTTCTATTTATCACTTTAATTAAAAAACAACTTTAAATAATAAAATTATACACTTTCAAATAATAATAAAATTTTTTAAATTCAAATAAAATAAAGTAAAATGTGGAGGCTGAATTTAACAGCAAAAACCCACAATAATAAAAATTTCTCTCGATAATAAAATTGTTGAATAATAAAAATTTAAAAATACAATAAAATTATAAATATAAAAAATTTGGTCGATGGCATTTAATGTGGGATTTTATTGTTTATGCTAAATGTAACGAAATGTTACGTCATCCCATAATAAAGTGCATTTTAAACTTTTATTTAATTTTTTTTCTTTTTATTTTATTTTCATGATCAAAAGTCTAAAAGAGGGAATAAACACAAAATTAAACAATAAATAAATTTGTCTGATGAAGAAAAAAAATTTGAGTGCCACATTCGGCTAAAACGAATCTTCAGTACCCTCCAATAACCTCTAATTTCATTGTAACTTGTCGATTTGTAATTGAGAAATTTACGAAAGATTTTTGCTTAAATTTCGAGGCTGCCTCAGATATTGGTCTATGTCTTTTTATATACTGGACCGATTTAGCTGGGAAACTTCTCAGGACAATAACAAATACTTAAGCCAAATATCATTTTGCTTGCCAATAATTGTGGATTGTGATAGTGCCAACAACTGACAGATGGACATAACTTAATCGACTCAGATTTTGATTTTATGCCAGAATATATACATTATAGGTTTTAAGATGTTTCCTTCTTGGCGTTACACACGGAATGACAAAATTAATTTACCCTCTTCACCACTTGTGGCGGTGGAGGGTAAAAAAATCAAAATAAATAAAATCTATCGATTGTTAAATTGAGTTCTTTTATTTTACTTTCGCTGTCAATATTTCTGTCGTTAATTCGTAGATTTTTCTGTTTTTTAGAAATTTATTGGGGGGAAAATTTAGACATTAAAACGATACTCTGCCGATGCAATAGAAATAAGAAGAAAAGGAAGATGAATAAAAATCAGCCTATTTTTTTGTTTTTATTCAATCAAATTTAATTTTATTTATTTCTTGTCACAATGTTATTTGATGTTTTAACTACAACGAGGGTGGTTTGATAAGTAGGAATTTCAGTTGAAATGAGACTAATGAAATGACAAAATAAAATAAATTCTTTATAAAAAATTTAACATTTTTAATGTTTTCAGTCATTCGTTTGGCCTTGAGATGTTCACAGATAACCCTCCTATGAATGTGTAACATGTCTGTCGATTGTATTTGCTGTTGTAGTCTTCATATCCTGACAACAAATGCAATTGTTATTTTTTCCTTCTCACTTCTCTGTGTTGATGAAAATACGTTAAAAATCATTTGTTATAAAAACACACACATACACAACCAGCAAACATTAAACCTGCTGCTCAGGTCTTGAAGAAAGGATGTGCACGAAAAAAAATTTCGCAAATATAAAGTTTTTTCTTTAGAAAATTTTTAATAATTTTTTTGTATAGAAAATAGTTTGTAAATCTTTTTATATAGAGAGTTCTGTATAATTTCTTTCTATGGAAAATGTTTTAAAAATTTTCTTTCCATAGAAAATTTTACATAATTTTACTCTTTATAAAAGAGAGAATTTTGGATAAATATTCTTTGCAGAAAATATTTCGAATAAATTTTTTTCTCAGAACATATTACGGATAAAATTTCTTCTCAGAGAAAATTTCGAAATTTTTATATGTTTTCTTATATTTTAGAGAAAATTCTGAATAAATTTTCTTTTTAGAGAAAATTTTGGATAAATTTTTCTTTTTAGAGAAAATTTTGGATAAATTTTTCTTTTTTTTAGAAAACTTTGGCTAAATTTTCTTTTAGAGAAAATTTTGGATAAATTTTCTTTTAGGGAAAATTTTGGATAAATTTTCTTTTAGAGAAAATTTTGGATAAATTTTCTTTTAGAGAAAATTTTGGATAAATTTTCTTTTAGAGAAAATTTTGGATAAATTTTCTTTTAGAGAAAATTTTGGATAAATTTTCTTTTAGAGAAGATTTAATATAAATTTTCTGTTTAACAAAAATTTAGGATAAATTTTCTCTTTAACAAAAATTTAGGATAAATTTTCTGTTTAGAAAAAATTTTGGATAAATTTCGTATATTTTTTTTTAAATTTACAAAAATATAAATTTTTGGATAAATTTTCTTTTTATAGAAAATTTTGGATAAATTTTCTTTTTATAGAAAATTTTGGATAAATTTTCTCTTTATAGAAAATTTTGGATAAATTTTCTCTTTATAGAAAATTTTGGATAAATTTTCTCTTTATAGAAAATTTTGGATAAATTTTCTTTTATAGAGAATTTTGGTTAAATTTTCTTTTTAGAGAAAATGTTGGATAAATTTTCTTTTTAGAGAAAATGTTGGATAAATTTTCTTTTTAGAGAAAATATTGGATAAATTTTCTTTTTAGGGAAAATTTTGCATAAATTTTCTTTTTAGAGAAAATTTTGGATAAATTTTCTTTTTAGAGAAAATGTTGGATAAATTTTCTTTTTAGTGAAAATTTTGGATAAATTATCTTTTTATAGAAAATGTTGGATAAATTTTCTTTTAGTTAAATTTTTATATAAATTTTCGTTTAACGAAAATTTGAAATACATTTTCTGTTTAGAGAAAATTTTGGATAAATTTTCTATTTTGAGAAAATTTTTGAAATTTTTGTATAAATTTTCTTTTAAATAAAATTTCTAAAAATTTTATTAATTGAATAGAAATTTTTTTCAAAATGTTCTGTTTTTTAAATTTCTTTTTCAAAATTTTTGTTTATAGAAAATTTCGTATAAATGTTCTTTTAGAAGAAAATTTTTTCTATAATTTTTTTTTTAACAGAAAAAGAAAATTGTTTTAAGTTTTGACACTGTAAAGTGGTCGTCATCTGTGCATATCATTTACTTATTCACTCATTCATTTATATATTTGTTTGTTGTCCCGCCACAGAATATAGAATATGGAGGAGTGAGATCCTAAAGCAGGACATGACAGAAGAGAATAAATATTCGATATAAAAAAGTTAAGTAATAAAAACAATTTCAAGTACGGTAATTTGAAAATACAAAATGAATTTCGAATAAACAAAGTTTGTGTGTGTGTGTGAGGGAATATATGTGTGAGAGAGTAAATATATAACATTAATAGAAGGCAAAACGTCAAGACCAAAATGGGCGGACAGACAGATAACAGATAAAGAAGTACAAAAAAAGTAAAATGAAACGTGAATATAAATTTAAGATGGAAAAAACAACAAGAACAAGAAAAGACGTTTTTATAAGAAACGAATGGTTTAACACTTAATGGCCACGAAGACAAAAACAACAAGTAAAAAAGGACGAAAATCGAATACTTGATATTTTAGTTTGTTTGGCTGTGAGTGTGTGTTTGTGTGTGATTCTTTGAAAATGACTAAAAAGATGGATGGTTTATTGTATATCCATATAGAAAGAGAGATAAATGGATTGACTTTATAACTGAAGAGTCCTTTTTTTTTGGTTTTTGTTTATGTTGAATTTAACTGTCATTGTTGTTGTTGTTGCTCTTCATTTGTTTGTGTTGTTTTTATTTGTATTAGTGGCTATTTGTAGAGGCTATTCAGGCTTAAATGTGTTTATTTGACTTTTATTTACACAAAACGAAAAAAAATTCACATAAAAACCAACAACTTTATAATGAAATGAAAAAAATAAAGTACAGAGAAAAACAAAAACAACAAGACCAAAAAAATAAGTAAAAATGTTATCGGTCAAGTCTGTCTATGTAATACCTTATACCACAATGTTGGTTATGAATGGTTGTTACAAAAAATAATGAACGACCCTCGTATAATTAATTTTTCCCATTTAATTGTGAAACTTATATTTTTGTAAAACTTTGGAGTTTGATTAAAAGTGATATTTGGAAGGGAGCTTATATGGTATTTATAAGAAGTAATGGACCGACTCTCGCATAATTTGGTACATCGTTTTAGAATATAATAAGACTTAATTTTGCCAAATTTCGTTAAAATAAATCATTGGACCGTACATGTCCGACTTTCAATAAAAGTGGTCCAAGAGCGAAGTCTATTGGAATTGACCATATTCGATTCAATATTTCAGATACCTCCCATACAAATATTCCTCCCGGAGTAGGGTTTTAAGGCCATAAAACGAAATTAAAACGAAATTAAGGGCAAACAAGCCTTATAACATTCCTAAATAATGTGCCAAAATATGCGAGGGTCGGTCCATTATTGCTCATAGGTCCCATATAAATCCCCTCTCAAATATTACAAAAAATAAATATAAGCAAAAATCGATGTGCAAAATTATACGAGAGTGATTCGTAAATTTTTCGCAACTATAATAATAAATATGAACCAACAATGTGGTGTAGAGTATTATATAGTCGGACTTGACCGACTTTACATTCCTACTTGTTTTTTGCTCACTTAAGACATAAATTCTCAGAAAATACTTACACTTATTTATGGAAGTTCCTGTTTGCATTTATATTAAGTCTGTGTATGTATGTGTGTGTGAGTATGACTAATACAAATACACATAAAATTGTTCATTGAAATTGATGTCTTTTGTGGTACATAATTTTTGTTCCATTTGCTCGAATTGTTGTTGTTTTTGTTGTTTACTATAAAAATATTACTTATACGCAATGAAACACTGTTTCCTTTGAAAGGAAATGACTTTAATAATAAATTAGAATTAATTTATTTTTATTATTTAAATTTCTTTTTAGGTAAGAATGAGGAAAATACTATAATTCTTTAAGGTATGTTAATCCCAAATAGACATTATTTGTTTTCAATTCAACAAAAAGATCAAACGCTGATTTTGAAGATAAAATATTTATATTTAAAAAATTGTGATTAATTTCACAAAAATTCAACAGTTTTGATATAGAAATCTCCATAAGTTTTTGAAGCTTGTTGCTGGTCATGTTGACTGGAGTCAAAATTTTAATCAGTAAATACTGATTTTATTTTTTACCAAAATAAGCCTAATATGTGATCACAAAAAAGTAGAAATCATAAAATGCTGAGCATTAAAATAAAATGAATCTTATTTTTACCTAAAAATCGATAATAAAATAAAATTAAAAAATTGGAACCCCCTTTACTAAAGTTTTGATCAAAATCACCTTAATTTGTGATCACTTCTACAAAAATCGTTAATAACTGAAAAAATAACAAAAAAGTTTTATTTGAGATGATTGTAGGATAAAATATTTATATATAAATAAGCTTAATTTGTGATCCCTTCAAAAAAATTCTTAATCTAGAAAATGTTCTTTTCTTACTTTCGGATAAATTTCCTTTTTCAAGTTGATCTGTTATAATTTTTAATATTTTTTCAGAAAATTTTCGATAATTTTTTCTTTAAAAAAAAAGAAAAAAACCTCCAAACATTTTCGCAGAAAATTTCACATTATTTTATAAAAAATGTCATAAATTTCTTTTCTAAAAAAAATGTTTGCTAATTTTCTTTCTAAAAATTTTTTTCTACAAAAACCCTTTGATAATTTTTTTCTCTAATTAAATGTTTGATAAATTTTTTCACTGAAAAAATTTTCCGTGTAGAACATTTTCGATAAATTTTCTTTCTAAAAAATGTTATCTTCTAAAAATTTTTTCTATAAAAAACGTTTGATAGATTTTTTTCTCAAAAAAAAATTTCCTAAAAAATTTTCTTTCTATAGAAAATTTTCAAATCAATTTTCTTTCTATAAAATATTTTCTATAAATTTATTTTCTATAGAAAATTTTCGATTCAATAGAATGTATTCAAAAAAATTTTCTTACTACAGATAATTTTCAAATAAATTTTTTTCTATAGAAATAAATTATTTATCTATAGAAAATTTTCTTTCTTTTTTAAATTTTCAAATAAATTTTCTTTCTAAAGACATTTTTCGATAAATTTTCTCTTCTATAAATGTTCTCTGTAGAAAATTTGAAATGAATTTTCTTTTTATAGAAAATATTCGATAAAGCTTTCTTCTATAGAAAATTTTTATTCTAAAGAGATTTCTTTCTAAAAGAAATATATAAAAAAAAATTTTCTCCATAGAAAATTCTCGATAATTTTCTTTGTATGGAAAATGTTCCTTCTATAGAAAATTTTTGATAAATTTTTCATTTGTAAGAGAAAATTTCTGATAAATTTTTTGTAAGAGAAAATTTCTGATAAATTTTTTGTAAAAAATTTTGTCTTAATTTTTTTGTAAGAGAAAATTTCACATAAGTTTACTCGTAGGAGAAAATTTCGTCTTAAAAAATTCTGCATAAATTTTTTTGTAAGAGAAAATTTTGCATAAATTATTATGCAAGAGAAAATTTCATATAAATTTTCTTTTAAGAGGAAATTTCGCATTAATTTTCTTTTAAGAAAAATTTTGCATAAATTTTCTTGTAAGAGAAAATTTCATATAAATTTCGTATTAATTTTCTTTTAAGAGAAAATTTCATATAAATTTTCTTTTAAGAGGAAATTTCGCATTAATTTTTTAAGAACAAATTTTGCTTAAATTTTCTTGCAAGAGAAAATTTCATATAAATTTTCTTTTAAGAGAAAATTTCATATAAATTTTCTTTTAAGAGAAAATTTCATATAAATTTTCTTTTAAGAGAAAATTTCATATAAATTTTCTTTTAAGAGAAAATTTCATATAAATTTTCTTTTAAGAGAAAATTTCATATAAATTTTCTTTTAAGAGAAAATTTCATATAAATTTTCTTTTAAGAGAAAATTTCATACAAATTTCTTTTAAGAGAAAATTTCATATAAATTTTCTTTTAAGAGAAAATTTCATATAAATTTTCTTTTAAGAGAAAATTTCATATAAATTTTCTTTTAAGAGAAAATTTCATATAAATTTTCTTTTAAGAGAAAATTTCATATAAATTTTCTTTTAAGAGAAAATTTCATAAAAATTTTCTTTTAAGAGAAAATTTCATATAAATTTTCTTTTAAGAGAAAATTTCATATAAATTTTCTTTTAAGAGAAAATTTCATATAAATTTTCTTTTAAGAGAAAATTTCATATAAATTTTCTTTTAAGAGAAAATTTCATAAAAATTTTCTTTTAAGAGAAAATTTCATATAAATTTTCTTTTAAGAGAAAATTTCATATAAATTTTCTTTTAAGAGAAAATTTCATATAAAATTTCTTTTAAGAGAAAATTTCATATAAATTTTCTTTTAAGAGAAAATTTCATATAAATTTTCTTTTAAGAGAAAATTTCATATAAATTTTCTTTTAGGAGAAAATTTCATATAAATTTTCTTTTAAGAGAAAATTTCATATAAATTCTCTTTTTATTTCGAAAATTTCGTTTATAAAAAATTTGCGCATAAATTGTCTTTTATAAAAAATTTTGCAAAATGGCTGATGCTTTTGGAAACAGTGTTTATTTATTAAGCTCATCTCATTTGTCCCATTAAAACTTCATAAGAAACAACAACAATCTGTTTTAAAAATGTTAATAATATTACGAGGAGAACAGTGTTCCTTTCCTAGTGGACCCAGACTGACAAGTAACAGTTTCGCTTTATCAGTAACCAAATAAACATATTTATGACAATAATTTCAAGTTGCTGCTGATACTTTTGCTGTTGTTGTCGTTGTCATTCTACCTGTTGGTCATAAAATGAATACTTTTACTTACAAAAACAAATTAACGGAAGAAGAGGCAAAAACAATAACAACGAGAACAAATTGTTAAGGTTATAAAATTTATATAATAAACCTACAAATCCAAATCCAAAAGGTATCGCTTGATGGTAAAATTTTTTCTTTGTACTTCAGAACTTCATGACTGTTTTGGGGCGAAAGGAAGAAGGAACAAATTATGGTGAAATTATTGGTTTCTTCTTGTTCTTGTCATCATACTCGCTGTTGTTTTTGTTGTTGTTTAAAGAAGCAAAATAAAACAAGAGAAATTGTTTTAATAATAAATAAAAAAATAAAATAAATAAAATAAAATAAAATAAAATAAAATAAATAAAATAAAATAAACTTTATCTTAACTTTTCATGGCGAAAAAAAGTAACATTCTAGACTTTATTACCTTCTTTTTCCAGCGAAGACCAAAGTTAGTATAAACAAGTAAAAATGTTACAACTGGTCAAACCCGACTATGTAATACTCTACACCACATTGTTGGTTGTAAATGCTATGCTATGAAGAATTTATTAACGACCCTCGTATAATTTGCTGTTCTGATTTATAATTAAGCAAAAGTTTATTTATTTGAAATTTATGTGTTTGGAAAGAGTTTTACCTGGGGGATTATAATGGTTCTATAAGAAATGATGGGCCAAACCTCGTATAATTTCGAACATCGATTTTAGATTACATTTATATTAATTTGACCAGTTGTTTTTACAATATATGTGAGATTTATGCCCTTTAAAGTGATATTTGGTGGTTCGAATTGAACCTATGAGAAGTAATGGTCCGACCCTCGTATTTTTTTAAACATCAATCTAGAATATCATACGGTTTATTTTTGTCGAACTTCGTTAAATTATATTATATTTAGGACCTTTAAACCCCATTACGGGGGTCTTTTTTATGGGAGCTACCTGAAATTTGGAACCGAACATAATCAAATTAAATAGGCTTCATTTTTGGGCCAATAAAATAGTATGTATTTCATCAAGATATATTCTTCACAAAATTTACATGAACAGGCAGCCGGACTGGCAGACGGAAGGATATCGTTAAATCGACTCAGATTTAACGATATCCTTCCGTTTGTGGGTGTTATTTCATTTTTTCTGCATGTTACAAACATCACTACAAACGCATAATACCACAACCACCTAAGGTGGTGCAGGGTATATAGAGCAGTGGATGGTGAAGAGGGGTGTAGAGGAACTTTTGTTCAGGAGTTTTTATTTTATTAATTTTTTTTTTTTTTTTTTTTTAACAAATAAAATAATAAAAATACAGCAGAGGAAAATAAAGGTAAAATATCTGTTTAAACTCATAAATTCAAGGCAGCATAAAAGTTGTGTATGATATGTTTTTCTTCTTCTTCTTTATTTAAGTTCGTTGGTATGTTTCATCGTTATTGTTGGGTTCATTTGTTGGTTTAAAATGGAGAAAAATCAAAAAAAAGTTTAAAATTATAATAAAAATAATAAAATTGTATGACAATAACAATTTCTTTGGCATGAATATTACTTCTTCAAAAATATGAGTGAGAGCGAGAAAAAGAGGCAAATTAATAATACGAAAAAAAAATTACAAAGAAAAACTTTTTCTTATGTCGCGTTAGAGATATTAAAACTAAAAGTAAATTTACTTTAACAGCCGGTAGAAAAAATAAGTAAAAATGCTATATGTTCGGCTGTGCCGAATTTTCGATACCCTTCACCAAATGGAAAGCGAAGGAAATTTATTATATTTCGTACATACACACTGACCCATATACTCACAAACGTATATAACATATAAACGTTTTTCCTTACATATAACACCGGGACACTTGATGAGTCATAAACTTTGTTATATATTTGGCAATATTTTTTCAACTGAACCGATTTTAATAATTTCTTAAATGATATAAAGTACATATAAGTTTATATTATGCCAAAATCTTATTATAAATTATCAATTTATAAATAACAGTTTTACGAAAATTCTTTGCTGGAACTAAGTGGTTGTCTCAGATATCGATCTATATCTTTTGATAAACTGAACCAATATTGCTGATTTTAAATAGGAAACTTTCATTGATTTCTACCAAATATGGTGGATGTGAGAGAGACAGATGGACATAGCGAAATCGACTCAGATTCTAATTTTATGCAAGAATATATATACATTATTGGGTCTGAGATGATTTCTTCCTAGCATTACACACGGAACAATAAGGTCAAGATACCCTCTTCACCACTTGTGGTGGTGGAGGGTATAATAATAACAGTTCTATACGATCGGAAAGAAACCCTCCAAGGATGTTCCTGAAAGTAAAACAATTCAGTCGATGGTCCATCCCCAATATACAATGCATATTCTGTAAATAAGCTCTTAAGTCAATTCCTCTTTTTGTTAATTAAAATTTTTGTTAAATCAGTTCTCAAAATTTTGAATCCCATTGAAAAGGTCTAAAGATGAATCCGACTATTTTTGTTGTTGTAATTGGTCCATGATTTTGTCTAGCGGCCATAAAAAATCTCATCGAAAATGCACGTTACTCCCATAAAACGTTAATAAGTTACAATTGCGATAAAAATTATTACCGATCAATCAGTGCTTCATTAGGATAAAATCGGAACATAACGGATAATATTATAAAATTTTACTTTAATATGTGGTGGAGGGTATTCAAGATTCGGTATAGCCGAATATAGCATTTTCACTTGTTTTACATTTATATGTAAATGTCCTAAATTTAGATGCTCTGGATCTAATTTTAGAGCGTTAAATGTATCGAAATGGGAAGCTCTAATTTTTTGGAGTTCTATTTTGTGACATAATGCTGTAAAACAAACACTACTTCTTATATCCTCTAAAAATAATCACCAAGTCCGAAAATCACATCAACTGACATTAGTCACTCACATGTGTGAGTATCACGAAAATATTTTAATAAATTAATTAATTTAGTACACAATTTTTCATGCCTACTTTATAGTGTAGGGTATAAGATGGTCGATCTTAACCGAATATTTCACTATTACATCTTTTGAATGTTATTAGGACTGAAATCATTCGATGGACCCTCAATTTCGCTTAGTTTTCTTAAAATTTTGTATACAAACTTCTATAAAACTTTAAGTTATTCTTGCCGCTTGTAGTGTAAAAGATCAGCAGATCACACAGAGATATAAAGGGCGGCTTTTGTAAAAGTTTGTTTATAAATTGAAAATTGTTACCTTAAAAATTTAATAGAATTTTTCAGTTTATTGGTAAAAATATTATGACGTGTTTGTATGAGCCAACCTTGTCTCTCTTGGTCTGTTAACACATACACACCAATACCAACAATAATACTCACACACACAAAGTCATACAAATAAATACCAACAGTTCTGTTTTAAACTAAGACAGTCAATTTGACTGCAAGCTACGCAGGATTTTTTGGGAAGGGGCCTTACACGGAAGTTATAGTCACAGTTATATTCGTCATCATAAAAGCTCTATTTCGGATTGGAGTCTTAATATGGTGAAACTTATGAAAAAATCACATATGTAAGAAAATATTATTGTACCGAATTTCCGTAGATTGATTCATATTTAAGAATATTATAAGATTAAAAGGCTTTTCTTGAATCTTGTATGGGAGCTAAAAATAAGGATTGTTACTAGCAAAATTTCATGGGTTTAAGAATTCCCTTTCCGGGAAGGTGCTTTATATGGCAACTAGGTTAAAAAATGGTCCCAAGAGTGACAATTTTTATACCCTTCACCTGACTGGGTCAGAAGGGTACATACAAGTTTGTTATTCTGTTTGTATTTTCCATAATTTTCGACTTGGACCCCCAAAAGTATATATATTCTGGATCTTTATGAAAAAATAAATTAATCCATCCGTCCGTGCGTGGGTCGTTTGAAATCAAGTTTATAAAGCATACCTGTAGTAAACATATATGATATGTACATTAAACAATTGGAAGTGCTTTCGAGAATTTTGCTATTGAAATCCAGGGAAATTGGTTCATAATAGCTCAATATAAGCAAAAGACTGAATATATCTCATAATTTTTTCGGTTATAGGTTAGAGACTGAGGCAGATAGATTTCAATATAATTAGCAGATTTATGCACTGAAGACATGAAATGATGAACCATTAGTTCCTGAGTTATAGCAAAAACTTATTTTCCTGTATTTTGAACCCCCTATGCGATCTATGGACTTGGTTATGACACTAATTGATTACAATTTTTCCCCTGAATTTAATCTTCTTCATTTTTCAAAATCGGTTCATAAATCAGCGAGATGTGGTCAATTCTTTCTTTAAAATGGTGGTTGTTGTTTATAACTATAGGAAAACAATAACAACATTTAAAATAATGTTGTTGAGTTGTTTTAGCCGTTCTATTAATGCTAAAAAATTAATTATTCTACTGTTGGGTCAGAAATATTTTTGCGGATTTTTCATTTGAAGACATTAAACTCGATTGGGCCATTAGTTTCCGAGATATGGGCGAAAATTTATTGTGACGCTCTTGGGCCAGCTACGAACCTAGTTGCCATGCAGAAAAATTACAAATATTTTTCTCGAATTTTTGTTTTTTTACATTTTCAAATCGATTCATAAATAGTCGAGTTATTGACAATTCTTTATTTTCTTTGTGGTTGTTGTTGGATTTAGTAATGAAAACAATAACAATGTGAGGCAAAGTAATCTTTTCGACTTTTTGAGCGTTCTATTTAAGCAAGAGACATAATTTTTGTACTAGCTGATGGGAAATTATTTGGTGAATTTTTGAGTTGAAAACATCACAGTAATCGGTCCATTAGTTTTCGAGTTAAAGGCAAAAATGCATTTACCGATATTTTGAAACTCCTATGGGATATATGACAAAATTTTGATACAGAATAATGGCTAATTTTTTCTCTGAATTTTGATTTTTTAAATTTACGAAATCGGCCCATAAATAACCGAGTTATTACTTACTCTTATATATTTATAAAAGCATTTTTTTAGTGAGAGCGAAAACTACTGCCGAATTGCATGCATATTGAGTGCTCTAGAAAATCAATGTTAACTCATATAAAGGCATTACTATAGCCTTTTTGACGATATTATGAAAGCCTTTTGCTTAAAAAAACAAAAAAAAAACAAAAAATTCCCTATAAGCAAAGGTGAAGGGTATAGAAAATTCGGCACAGCCGAATTTAACACATTAAATTGTTTTTCATCTATTTTGGTATCAAATGAAGTGTATATGATGAATTTCCGAAAAAAATATTTTTAAATTAGTGACCTATGTGAAACCGTACATTCGAGGGGTATCAAAATTTTCATATTTTTGTCTATAACTTTTTTACTACTCAACCGATATTAATGAGTTTTTTCTTGGTAATAAAGTGCATTCGGTTATGTGTTATGGTTAAATTTAGTCTAATTCCAATTATTTTTTATAAACAAAATTAAAAAAGATTTTCTCTTGGATTTAGCGGTTGTCTCAGATATCGCTCTATAACATTTTTATTATTGAACCCATAAAGCTGGATTCAAATAGAAAACTGTTTTGGGGAATAACAAATATTCCGGAGTAACTTCATTGAATTCGTATAAATTCGTATAAAGACTAAATAAGAATATATCTCTGAAACTACGAGAGATTTATAACAATTTTCTTTTCATATCATAGAGGAATTTTTATCGAGTATGTCTCTCCTACCAATCAAACCGAAAACATTCTCATTTCCAATAAAGTGAAATTTCATTAGTATATTGGCAACACTGTCGGGATTTTTCCATTTCGATTTAAAAGTACCTAAATTATGGTAGCGTGAGTATGTTTGTGTGGAAATTCTTGTTACAAATTTTTTTACATTATTTTTCGTTTTTAAATTTTATTAAAAAAAATTCCAGTAAAGTTTTTGTTTAACTTGTTGTTTATTTTCTTCGCCATTTCTATCTCTCTCTTTTCCTCTTCTTCTATTAATTATTTGTTTTCGTTGTTATAGTTGTTATTATAATTTTTCCAATGTTGTTGTAAAACTTTTTGAAATTGTATCATTTGAAAACTTTCTATTGCCCAGCAGTTTTCTGTAAGAGTATAGAACTCACTCGTCATTCGACAGTCTAAAGGAGGACACCAATACTCACCCATCATCAGCTATCAACTTATTATTTAAGTCGTCGACCTGAGCTCACGATACATCTTGTGGCGTTGATGTGGTTGAATGCATTGCATCTTATGTCTATGCTTGCAACTCTGTGGATGTTCAGGGACGACTTACGCTGTATCCTTATGATATACTCGGTAGCGTTAAAGTGTATTGTGAGGGGATACACAAGCTTCTTACTGTCTTCCTTCGATATACCTGTTGATAATGAAGTAGTCGGACGTATTAAGATGTGTAATTTTACTAAATCCACACGATATTTTATTGTATTCAGAGTCTATTCTTATCAGTCTTGTGAGAAAAAATCTACGAAAAATCCCTTCAATTGACAGTGAAAGAGAAGATACACTTCCCCCCATTTCGTATACAAAAATTTTGTTTTATGTGTAACGCTTCTCACTAAAGACAATATCAGCATAACAAATTTCATGAGAAGCCGTTAAGTCATAACCGTTAGAAAGATTGTTCAGCTATAGGAGGTTATCTCAGATATCGGTCAACAACTCTTTTCTACTAAAATGATTTTGCAGTTTTATATAAGCGGCTTTTTAGGACAATGACAATTACTTAGGTCAAATCTCATTGAGTTCTGTCAATTTTAGTGAATGTTAACGTATTAATAACAAACAGACGGACGTAGTTAAAGGGACTCAGATTATATTTGATTCAAATATACAATTTTAGGATCTTATATATATATGGAGGATCTTAAAACTTAAAATTCCTCTTTTTACTGAAAAAATAGAATTCCCTCCATTTTTCACTCTGAAAGAAATTTTCGTTAAAAATTCCCTCAAAAAGGAAAAATTCCCTCCATCTAACATCACTGATTGCCACTAAAAAAGCTGTAGGGTGAGGATTATTTGTATGTGTGCGCCTTTTTACAAAATTTAAAAAGGTGACCCAATGTATCTGTAGTGTCTTTAAAGTTTTCTCGAGTAACTTTTAAGGTTAAGAATTTTTTTTTCGAAAATTTTTAATCGTATCGATTGTTGTGTCGATTCTCAAAAATTTCATAAATTTCTTCCGTTTTTCTCTCATTTTTTGAACAGATTTTTTAATTTTAGTTAGAAAAAGTTTTTCTTTATTTAATTTTATTAAATTGTATGAATTTTTCTTGTTGTTATACCCTACACCACCACAAGTGGTGATATTAATTTTGTCTTTCCGTGTGTAACGCTAAAAAGGAATCATCTCAGACCCCATAAAGTGTATATATATTCTTGCATCAAATCAAAATCTGAATTGTTCGTCTGTCAGTACGTTGGAAACATTCACATTATCCGAACTCAATGAAATCTGGCCAAAATGTTTCTTATTGTGCTAAGAAGTTTTCTATTGAGAAACAAGCTATATCGGTTCATTACTAAAAACAATATTGACCGATATCTGAGACTACCTAAAAATTTCGAAAATTTAACTACATTATTCAGATATATATGCTTCATCATTGTACAAAAAATCATTAAAATCGGTTCAACAGAAAAAGGGCTGAATTATGCAAAATTTTGATACACCTCAAAATCTGTATGCGACCCCTACAATTTTAATATAATTTTCTACAATTTTTCATTTATATTTATTTTGATACGATAATAAAACCCATAGAAACTAGTTTGTACTGGGGTCATTATTTGACGTAGTTCCCATATAAGGCCCCTTCCCGTAATATGGTTTATTGCTTATAAAAATCTTAAATATCAACCGATTCTTAAATATTATCCGATTTTGCACAATTATTGTCCTGGCTCTCTTGAGTATGTGTTATTAATTTTATTAATATCGGTCCAAATTTTGCAATAGCTACCATATAACGCCTATTTCCGGAAAACAGGGTTGAATTTATATACACTGTTAAATTAAAATCTATAGCCAATATTTGCCGGCAATGTCAAGACGATGTTGGCCTTTTTCCGTAATCATTTTGCATATTGTTAGGGGTGGAGGGCATTCAAAATTCGGCACAGCCTAATATATTGTTCTCACTTGTTTGTTTTTAATTTTAATTGAATTTTTAAAGCAAAATTCATCCATCAAAAGTTTTTCAGTTTATTTATTTCGAAAAACGATATTTATTTTTTTATATTTTTCAGGTAACAGATGTCATAAATATTTAATGTCTTTTTTATAGGAATTAAACTCAATATTGTGAGACAATAAAGTTTAAAGTTAAAAAAGAATTAAATCAAAATTATTTTAAACATCAATAAAATCGTCTGATAAATCATGTTGTTGTTGTTTTTGATTAATTTTAATTTTAAAATTTCTCCAGGGATCCACAATTTATTGATAATTGAAAGAAAAATCTCTTTAAGTGATTTGCAACAAGTTTTATATTTTTTCATTAAAAAATATTGATTAATTGTTGTCTGATTTTAAACACAAATGAAAAAAGAAATATGACAATATTCAGGATCTTAAAACAACTAAATGAAAATTTTCTATGAAAAGAAATTTTTACAAAAATGTTTATTAGAAAGAACTTTGAAGAAAATACAGCAATAAAATTTAACGAAATTCTCTGGGGAAAGAAAATTTAATGAAATTTTTTTATAAAAAAAGAACTTTGAACAAAAATGTCTATAAAAAGAAAATTTTAACAAAATTTTCTATTGAAATAAAATTTTAAGAATATTTTCTATAGAAACTTTTTTTTTCAAGAGAAAAATTCATGTAAAAATTTGTGTGAAGAGATAATTTTCTGTGAAACGAAATTTTCTACAGTAAGAATACTTTTATGAAATTTAGGCGAAATTTTCTCTAAAAAGAAAATTTAGGCGAAATTTTCTCTAACAAGAAAATTTAGGCGAAATTTTCTCTAAAAGAAAATTTATGCGAAATTTTCTCTAAAAGAAAATTTATGCGAAATTTTCTCTAAAAGAAAATTTATGCGAAATTTTCTCTAAAAGAAAATTTATGCGAAATTTTCTCTAAAAGAAAATTTATGCGAAATTTTCTGTAAAAAAAAATTTATGCGAAATTTTCTGTAAAAAAAAATTTATGCGAAATTTTCTCTAAAAAGAAAATTTAGGGGAAATTTTCTCTAAAAAGAAAATTTAGGGGAAATTTTCTCTAAAAAGAAAATTTAGGCGAAATTTTTCTCTAACAAGAAATTTTAGGCGAAATTTTCTCTAACAAGAAAATTTATTCGAAATTTTCTCTAACAAGAAAATTTATTCGAAATTTTCTCTAACAAGAAAATTTAGGTGAAATTTTCTCTAACAAGAAAATTTAGGCGAAATTTTGTCTAACAAGAAAATTTAGGTGAAATTTTCTCTAACAAGAAAATTTAGGCGAAATTTTCTCTAACAAGAAAATTTATTCGAAATTTTCTCTAACAAGAAAATTTATTCGAAATTTTCTCTAACAAGAAAATTTATTCGAAATTTTCTCTAACAAGAAAATTTAATCGAAATTTTCTCTAGCAAGAAAATTTAGGCGAAATTTTCTCTAGCAAGAAAATTTAGGCGAAATTTTCTCTAGCAAGAAAATTTAGGCGAAATTTTCTCTAGCAAGAAAATTTAGGCGAAATTTTCTCTAACAAGAAAATTTAGGCGAAATTTTCTCTAACAAGAAAATTTAGGCGAAATTTTCTCTAACAAGAAAATTTATGCGAAATTTTCTCTAACAAGAAAATTTAATCGAAATTTTCTCTAACAAGAAAATTTAATCGAAATTTTCTCTAACAAGAAAATTTATTCGAAATTTTCTCTAACAAGAAAATTTAATCGAAATTTTCTCTAGCAAGAAAATTTAGGCGAAATTTTCTCTAACAAGAAAATTTAGGCGAAATTTTCTCTAACAAGAAAATTTAGGCGAAATTTTCTCTAACAAGAAAATTTAGGCGAAATTTTCTCTAACAAGAAAATTTAGGCGAAATTTTCTCTAACAGGAAAATTTAGGCGAAATTTTCTCTAACAGGAAAATTTAGGCGAAATTTTCTCTAACAAGAAAATTTATGCGAAATTTTCTCTAACAGGAAAATTTAGGCGAAATTTTCTCTAACAGGAAAATTTAGGCGAAATTTTCTCTAACAAGAAATTTATGCGAAATTTTCTCTAACAAGAAATTTATGCGAAATTTTCTCTAACAAGAAATTTATGCGAAATTTTCTCTAACAAGAAATTTAGGCGAAATTTTCTCTGACAAGAAAATTTTGGCGAAATTTCCTCTAACAAGAAAATTTTGGCGAAATTTCCTCTAACAAGAAAATTTTGGCGAAATTTCCTCTAACAAGAAAATTTTGGCGAAATTTCCTCTAACAAGAAAATTTAGGCGAAATTTTAGTAAAATTATGCGAAATTTTCTCTAACAAGAAATTTATGCGAAATTTTCTCTAACAAGAAAATTTATGCGAAATTTTCTCTAACAAGAAAATTTATGCGAAATTTTCTCTAACAAGAAAATTTTGGCGAAATTTCCTCTAACAAGAAAATTTTGGCGAAATTTCCTCTAACAAGAAAATTTTGGCGAAATTTCCTCTAACAAGAAAATTTTGGCGAAATTTCCTCTAACAAGAAAATTTTGGCGAAATTTCCTCTAACAAGAAAATTTTGGCGAAATTTCCTCTAACAAGAAAATTTTGGCGAAATTTCCTCTAACAAGAACATTTTGGCGAAATTTCCTCTAACAAGAAAATTTATGCGAAATTTCCTCTAACAAGAAAATTTATGCGAAATTTTCTCTAAAAAGAAAATTTATGCGAAATTTTCTCTAAAAAGAAAATTTAGGGGAAATTTTCTCTAAAAAGAAAATTTAGGGGAAATTTTCTCTAAAAAGAAAATTTAGGGGAAATTATCTCTAAAAAGAAAATTTAGGGGAAATTATCTCTAAAAAGAAAATTTAGGGGAAATTTTCTCTAAAAAGAAAATTTAGGGGAAATTTTCTCTAAAAAGAAAATTTAGGGGAAATTTTCTCTAAAAAGAAAATTTAGGGGAAATTATCTCTAAAAACAAAATTTAGGGGAAATTTTCTCTAAAAAGAAAATTTATGGGAAATTTTCTCTAAAAAGAAAATTTATGGGAAATTTTCTCTAAAAAGAAAATTTAGGGGAAATTTTCTCTAAAAAGAAAATTTAGGGGAAATTTTCTCTAAAAAGAAAATTTAGGGGAAATTTTCTCTAAAAAGAAAATTTAGGGGAAATTTTCTCTAACAAGAAAATTTATGCGAAATTTTCTCTAACAAGAAAATTTATGCGAAATTTCCTCTAACAAGAAAATTTTGGCGAAATTTCCTCTAACAAGAAAATTTTGGCGAAATTTTCTCTAACAAGAAAATTTATGCGAAATTTCCTCTAACAAGAAAATGTAGGCGAAATTTTAGTAAAAAATACATAATTAATGATTAACACTCTTTTCTGTTCTTTTGTTGTAAACTTTTCTAAAAATTTCACTGTTTCATTCTCTTAATGAAGGCAAAACGTTGATAATCCAAATGACTTGACTTTTTAACAGGCGACAGATTTAATGATTGACAATTTGATTGATTATTGACTGTTGAACTGAATCCCAATGAAAACTCCTTAAACTTAAGAAAAATCTTAAAAATTTTGTATTTAACAGTGGAAATGAGTTTAAGGCACTTAAATGTCATTAACGAAATTAAGAAACCTGTAGATAATTCCATTTTCTCCTTTTTCACATATTTTCTGCCCATATTTTCACTTTTTTTAAAACATTTTTATTCTTATTCTTATTGTTGTTGTTGTTGCTTATTTTACAATCCATTAAAGAAGACAACTTTTATTACATGTATCAAACGTGTCAATTTGTTACCCAGGGGATAAATAGGGGGGAGTTACAACCGTCAAAAGTAAAAATACAGAAAAAAGTGAAATAAAAAACAAAAGAAGCAAAAGTAACAAATTGTAAAATAAATGGAATGAAATGGAAAAATTAGGGACATACGAATATAAAAAAGGCAGAAATAATGAAGGATAAATGAGAGTAAGAGAATTTTTCTTAACGCACACACATACACACACTGTCATACACACTTATAAAACTGCCACTAAAAAAGAAGTTAACGAACACGAGGCAACAATTGTTGTTAATAAGCAAAATGTAAAATGTCAATGAAAACTGTAAAAAATTACACACATACACACACACACATATATGAAAAACAGAGGATAATAGAGAAATACATATTTTAGACAATAGACCAGGAGGCAGGCATACAAAAAAGGGTATAATCGTGTATAACAGGGAATTGCATTAAAAAAATGTCCATAAAAAAGCTCATTCAGAAGACAGATGTCATCAAAAAATAGTCAAGAAAATAAGAAAGATAAAAACGAACTGGTTGATTATGTTGTGTGTAATGGAATTTTTATACGCTAAACACGTAACAGACAGCAATACATAGATACATATGAATGTATGAATATACGTATGAGTGTGTGTATTTATGAAGATACAAACGTATAAATTCACTTTCACATTTACAACATGATTATCATCATTTCAACCGACTGACAACATTCAACATTCATTATTCGAAATATTCTCATGTTCTGTTCTAATGTTGCTGCTGGTATTTTTATTCACATTACTTTTTATGTATATGAAATACGAGGGGTCATAAAAAAAGTTTTAGAAAAATTTGTAATGAAAAGTTTCTCAGCATTAAAATTACTTGAATTACTTTTTTAAACTTTTTTTATAAAAAAATTTCTATAAATTTTCCTTTAAAAAAATTTTGGATAAATTTTCCTTTAAAAAAATTTTGGATAAATTTTCTCTTTAGAGAATATTTTGAATATTTTTTCTTCAAGGCGAAATTTTTAAGAGAAAATTTTGGATAATTTTTCTTTTAATAACAAATTTGGAATACATTTTTTCCAAGAGAAAATTTCGTCATAAATTTTCTTTAAAGAGAAAATTTTTCATTAATTTTCTTTGAAGAGAAAATTTTTCATTAATTTTCTTTGAAGAGAAAATTTTTCATTAATTTTCTTTGAAGAGAAAATTTTTCATAAATTTTCTTTGAAGAGAAAATTTTTCATAAATTTTCTTTGAAGAGAAAATTTCGTCATAAATTTTCTTTTAAGAGAAAATTTTTCATAAATTTTCTTTTAAGAGAAAATTTTTCATAAATTTTCTTTTAAGAGAAAATTTTTCATTAATTTTCTTTTAAGAGAAAATTTTTCATTAATTTACTTTTAAGAGAAAATTTTTCATTAATTTTCTTTAAGAGAAAATTTTTCATTAATTTTCTTTTAAGAGAAAATTTTTCATAAATTTTCTTTTAAGAGAAAATTTTTCATTAATTTTCTTTTAAGAGAAAATTTTTCATTAATTTTCTTTTAAGAGAAAATTTTTCATTAATTTTCTTTTAAGAGAAAATTTTTCATTAATTTTCTTTTAAGAGAAAATTTTTCATACATTTTCTTTTCATAGAAAATTTCGTTTTAATTTTCTTTTTATCGAAAATTATTATTAAATTTCTTTAAAAAATCCTTTTTGCACATTTTTTTAATTGGAAGTTTTTGCCAGATAATCACACATCCCTCGCACTCTGATTTCAGTTCAAATTTTGCGTAGGTCCTCTCTGTAATAGTGGCATTTTGTAGTGGCATCATTAGTTTATATGTTTCACAACGAACGCTTTTCATTAACTAATTTTTTGTTTACAGAAATGAGTGTGTAGCAAATTGCGTAATTAGGAAAAGGGTGTTAATTAAGGAGACATTTTTGATTAAGCTTAAAATAAATTTTTTAAAATTATAAGTAAAATGTGAGGAAATTTCCTAAGATGATTATTATTTGCTGTAGATATATTAAAGCTCTAAGTTCGGTTTAATTGGGTCCTTTTTCATTTTAACACTTTTTTGCCGCAGAACCTGTTTCCGAATGCATTTTCTTTTTATATCACATTTGTCTGGTATATAATTTTTCAATCTCGAAAAAATCCTTGCTTAAACAGAAAAAAAGAAGGAAAAAAACATCACCTAATTGAATGCATTAAAAAGGATGAATGTTTCCTGTCGTATTTGGAGTTCTCTCTCTAATTGTTGTCGTTGCAATTATTTAATGTTATTTTTGTTGTTAATTTTAGTAGATATTGTTGTTCCCGGCTCATAGCCTCTGACTATATACCATATAGTTAAATTTGTTGTTGCTATTGCCTGAATGACTGTCATTATGGCTGAAATATTAAGAATATAAAAATATTTACACTTTTTTAAATTTATTTGTGAGTTGATGATGACACGCATCATTTAACGCAAAACGTCGCTTTTTCTTTAAAGCAATAGAAATTTTTACACATATTTTTTTCTAACACGAACACTAATAAACAAACATTATTATACCCTACACCAACACAAGTGGTAAAGAGGGTATTATAACTTTGTCATTCCTTGTGTAACTCAAGAAAGGAAACGTCTCAGATCCAATAATGTATATTTATTCTTGCATCAAATCAACATTTGAGTCGATTTAGCTGTGGCCAATCTGACTGTCCGTCTGTTTAGTCTGAGTATTTGCTATGTTCCTGAGAAGTTTAATCTTTGAAATCAGCAAAGCCGATATATAAGTTTCAGCCAAGAATCGTTGCTAAACTCTCATTTATAAATCGTGAAATTGGAATAAAATTTTGTCATAATCTATTACTGTATGTACTTCATTATAATTCCAAAAATGATCGAAATCGGTTCAGTAAGTAAAAAGTTATAGCAGAAAATATAACTAATTTTATGATTATGTTGTAATGAAATAAAACGTTTATATTTTATATACATTTGTGACTGTATGTGTGAGTGTGTATGTATGAAACATAATGTATTACTTCACCCGAATTTGTGGTGGAGGGTATTGAATTTTCGATTTAGTTGAATATAGAATTCTTTCATGATTTTTTGACGCACATACACAAGGTCATACTATGTACGCAAACACGAACTTATTTATTGAAAGGGTGTAAGAAAGTACAGTGGTTTGAGAGGCCTAAATGGAAATAGTTGAATAAACATTAGCCTTATTTTATACTAGCTTTTACCAGTGGCGCTTCGCTGCACAAACATTCTTCTCAGTCCAAGATCTCGAAAGAAATTTCTCAAATCACAATGTGTATTGTGAAAATTGTATGCAATGGACATTTTTAAAAATGACCCTGGCCCTGTCCGTTCTAAAATTTTATTTAATATTTACTCTGCATAGGAGCTACCTCTTTCCTTGTTCCTAGCCGTCCTACATTTTGTCCAGTAAAACTATTTGAAACCAAACTTTAGAATATTCGCTATTATAGTTGTTTAGATAATCGATAATAATTATTTCCTTTGTACGGGGGTAACCTTCCCCCTTGTCCTATTGTTTCTATATTTTGTTCAGTAAAATACTTCATTGAGAAAGTGATTTGAACTTTTGGAACTTTCGCTGTTATAGTTCTTTAGATATTTGAAAATAATATTTTGCCCCCCGATCCCATCCGTTCTACATTTTGGCCCACAAAAAAAGATCCTTAGGAAAGTAATTGAAACCAATTTGAATACTCCCGTTTTTACAGTTCTTTAGATATTCGATTATTAATATTTGCCTTGTATGGGAATACCTTTCCCCCTTCCTATATTTAATCAGAAAAACAAATTCTTGAGAAAGTGTTTGGGGTCGAATTTGAGAACGTTTGCTGTTATAGTTTCTTTGGTATCCGATAATCAGTATTTTCTTTGTATGGGGCACACTTTTTCTTTTCATTCTGCCCAGTAAAACAGTTATTGGGACCATATTTGAAAATTCTCGATGAAGGAATTATTTGGATATTTGGATATTATTTGTATGGGAGTTGGTTCTTCCCCTAATCCTATCCACCGCATAGTTCCTTGAAAAGATTATTGGGACCAAATTTAAAAAACTACCGGCTTCTTTAAATATTCGATGATCAATATTTTGTATCTATGGGAGTTACCTCTGCCCCTGGTCCTATCCGTCCTACATTTTGTCAAGTTAAACAGATTTGAAAATTCTCGCTGATATATTGAAATATATCAGCGAGAATGATATATTCCAAAATTTGTTTTGTATGATGGGTACTCCTCCCCCTGGTCCTATCAGAATTTTTTATAGCTCATGTTACTTTCAGGTATATTAGGATCATTCAGAGAAAATTCCATCAAAATTGTCCCAGCCATTTTGGAATCTATACGTTACATACATCATACATACATACATACATACATACATACATACATACATACATACATACATCCATTCCCTTCTATTTTATATATATAGATTAAGGTTTAAAAATCTGTTCTAGACAAAAAATGTGTAAGTAATTAAAATACGTAGAATTTGTGCTTGAATCCAGTAGGAAGAACCATGTAATCAATTTAGTCATCTGATAAAATTCCTATTTTTGACATGTTAAAATTAATATATTTATAAATTTAAAACATTACAAAAAATTCATTTTATTTATTTTTTTTCAAATCGGTTCAGATTTCTTTCCAAATTTACTTAGATGTTATGATTACTAGAAAAATTTTAAGAATATTATTAAAAATTCTACAACCATAGAATGTGTGTTAAATGAAAACTTAGAATTTAAGGAAAATTAGAAAAGTGTTTTAAAACATTTCAGAAGAAATTCTGAACTCCCAAGATCACGTAGAAACTTATAATTCCAATAGTTACACTATGCAAACATGTGTCTAAGTTTAAAAAACCTTCATAAAAAAGTAAAATAAAATATGGCGTTAGTCCACATTACCAATGAAACCCCTGTTCCCGGTGAGTTATAACCCAATATGACTCGATAATTGTCAAATTGGGCACAAATAAAAAAGTTAAATAAAAATCTTGTACAAATTTCAATAAACTTTTTTCACATTTTATAGGTTTAAGACTTATAAACTTTTTCCGGGCAAGGGGCATTAAATGGAAGTTATAGCAAAACATGGGTCATGGATATTCATCAGGATCATCAATTAGCAATTTATATTATTAAAGTGAAGTGAAGTTTTTCAATAAAATCAGTTCATACATAATCATATTCCAGGAATGACCTGGTATTGGAGCTTTTTATATAAAAATATGGGCCGATATTTTTAAATAACTAAAGACTGTTCGATTTTGTCAAATTTAATAAAATTGGTCTATATATATGAAGAATTATATGGGAGATATTTGTCATATATTCTAGACAATTTTAAAAATTAATTTTGACGAATTTCAATAGAATGAGTTCACATTTAAGAGTTCTAAAAGTTTAAAACCATATTCAGGAAAGGGGTCTGTATTGGAACTATATCAAAATATGGGCTGATATTCATCAAATCTGTCAAACATTTTAAAAACTGTTTGAAACATAATTGCGATAAATTTCATTAAAATTGGTCTATATTTAAGACGTTTTCCGGGAAAACGATTTCCGGCCCTATTTCGGGAAAGGGGCCTAATCGAAGAGCTGGGTCAAACAATGGCCTAAAGGCAATTTATTTATTTATTTTTGTTGTTACTTATATCATAATAAATACATGTGACAATTTCAGAAAATTAGACTCTACCTGAAACACGGATTTTGGGGTTTATCAAAATTTTTGATATTTTAGTCTATAACTTTTTTTCTACAGGTCCGATTTTGCTTATTATTTTTACAGAGAGGAAGTACATTTAACTGTATGTTATGGATAAATTCTGTTTAATTAAAATTTATCTTGAAGATTTTAGAAAATATCGTTTTTTTTCAGATAACAGTTTATAACTTTCTTCCTAATGGACCAATAAAGCTGGTTTTAAATAGAAAACTGCTAAGATAATGTCTCCAATTTTCATTAAATTCATGCAACTATTCTACGTGTAAGAATTTTCAACATACAGAAGGACGGTCAAAGCTAAATCGACTGAGATTTTTAATTAATGCAAATATGTTTGTGTTACACACGGACTGACAAAATTAATATAACTTCATCTCCACTTCTGGTGGTGGAGTATATAAAATTATAGAGGACTTTAAAGTAAAAATTTTTAGACCTTTTGTGACACTTATTAAGAATAAATTTGTTGATTTTAAAACAATTTTCTTAACAAAGGTGGCCAAGTTAAGAGGTTCATTTCGCATCTCATGGACATACGAGGATTAGAAATTTTCTCTAGAATTTCCATGTGAAGTTGAATAAAAAATATACAGTTGTTTAGGTGCACTGTTCATGGCGCAGTCCGCTATAGTGTTACAGAACAGACATTAGCTTTTCTAGCTTTTATATGCTTTTATTCCCAACGCGATCAGTTTAGAACTTGTGGAGACATTTAAGGCCAAACTTCTACTGGTTTTATGGAATTCAGTAAAAAATGTGATTTTTTACTGAATTTGATCTTAATTGACCATTCCACTTGATTTTTTCACAAGAGCTATAGGAATTTGTGAGGCAACCTCGTAGGGTTTTATTGCTATTGTTTGGCTCTAAATGTCATAATTATTGTTCTCCACACTTCAAACAAATGTAGGCAATACTTTCGCTCAAACGGGAAATGTGTTCGACAGACTGATCGAAACCGGTCTAAAAATATATATGGATGGAAAGTTTACACTTAGCTTTTTCAGTCCAATTGGGCCCTTAAAAGTTCTATTCTATTAAACTTTAAATCGGATTGAAATAAAGTACTTTGGGGAAAAAATTCAATATCACTGTGGTTGTTAACGTTATATTGACACTAAATACCATTTCGGAAAGATCATTGTCCTACTAATATAATGGAAAAAATCGGTCAAATATCTCTAATATTTTTCCCTTTTTTAATGTTTGGATTCAATATTATACTCTTTTAAGTTTCTCTAAGTCCTAAATCTTTCCCCCCTTTAAATGAATTAGTGGTCACACAGCTGAAATATTTATTGCGCATTTCGCTTTATTAAAGTGAAAATTATGTAAATAAGAAAAAATATTGTTGGAAATATAATTTCTGCTTGATTTTAATTACTTTATTTACATTTGTCACTAATTATATGTATTTTTCCAATTGTTAACATATTTCTAAACCACTGTGACCCTCCTCCTTCCACCCCTCCAAATTATATATTAAAATTCTTGTTCTATTTTATGACACAGAAAATTAGGCGTTTAAAAATCCTTTTTTTGCTATTCCTTTCACTTTATTTTAGTTTTCTCTTCTCTATATTAACTTTGTCATTCCGTGAGTAACACTAAGAAGGAATCATCTCAGAACCCATAATGTATATATATTCTTGCATCAAATCAAAATCTAATCGATTTAGTTATGATCGTCTGCTTGTCTATTGTTGTTGGCACGCTCACATCCACAAGAAATGACAGAGAGCAATGCAATTTGGTCTGAGTATTTGCTATAGTCTTGAGAAGTTATATATTAAATACCAGCAAAATCGGTTTAGTATATTAACAGATATAGACTGATATCTGAGGTAACCTCTAAGTTCAAAAAAAGAAAAACTTTCGTACAATTTTCATTTATAAATCAAAAAATTCAAATGCGTATGAAAATTATGTCATACGCATTTGTGGTGAAGGGCTTTGAAGATTCGGCATAGCCGAATTAAGCCCGCTTACTTGTTTTGTTTCTTTTCATTTTTGTTTATTTCTTTTTCTATTCTTTATTTGTTTTACTTTTTTCAACATACAAATTAGGTTTACGACTACGAAATGAATGAAAGAGGGAATGTAGAAGTGAATGAATGGTGAGTGAGTGAATGTGTGTGTGTGTGTCTAATAAAGTCTGCCACGTTTCACATTAACGTAACTAAGTTGAGAAATTCTTTGTCGAAGACATCAAATTGTATAATTAGTAGGGAATATTTTTCTTTGTTTTCTTGCCTCAAGGATTGAGTTAATGATGGATGGATGGATGGAGTGAGTGAGTGAGTGACTATAGAATAAGTGGCAAGTTGGAATTTAGGTGTGTGTGTGTTTGTTTTTTCTTTTTCTCGTCTGAAAACGTTTTGGTATGTAACATGTTAACAAAGTGTTGTTGTTATTATTGTTGTTGTAGAGTTACTTAAAAGTTAATCACATGCAATCGATGGAAATGCGTAGAAATAGATTTCAGCAGTCCCACCTCCAACTTATGTAAAGTGTTTTATGGTCAATGGTCGTAGGGAAGGTAAGCCTAGGGGAAGAAGAGAAAATTGGTTGAAGATGGTATAGAATAATATTATCTTAAAAGCTTTTATGTCTTTGGATTTCTTTTAATCACTGATTTTCTAAAACTTTCATTATCACCTTTTCTGACCTTTTTTCAGCCAGAAGCACAAATCTCAAAACTCACTAAAATCGAAATGTTGGAACACTGCCATCTGGACTTGCCAAAATGCAAATATTCATACACTGCAGCTTTCGCAAGATGCCATGGAGAACTATTTCCTAACTCGCGTTTTAAGAAAAAAACGATAAGAGTTTCTGAAAAATGTTAGAATGTTGTTGAAGACCTGTAGCATAGAACATTTATGCAGTGATATATGTTCTGTTTGTATGGCAGCATTGCTCCGACTGTAGCCTATGGTTTCGCCCCAAATCTTACCTGCAAAGTCATCTTCAAAAGAGATTTAAATATTTAGAGAAAAAGTTCTAATTTTCATGTTTCAGAGTTTGACTTTGTAAGCACCTATAAGTTTTCTTTAACTGAACCGATTTTTAATTCTTTATTTCCTTTGTATGGTCGTATCGGTTCAAAATTTTGTTCCTTGAGAATGTGAATGGGATCAAATTTGAAAACTTTCGCTGTTATAGTTCTTTAGATAAATGATAATCATTATTAGGGGGATCTCTCCCCCTAATCCAATCCGTCCTACATTTGGGCCAGTAAAACAGTTCCTTGAGAAAAAAGTCGGTACCAAATTTGAAAATTCTTGCTGTTATAGTTCTTTAGATTCGATTCGATGATCAAGATTTCATTTGTATGGGGGGTACCTCTCCCCCTGGTGCTATCGAAATTGTTTCTGTGAAAATTTCAGCAAAATCAGTCCAGTAGTTTAGCTGTCTAAACAAACAAATAAACATACAAACACAGATTCATTTTCATATATAGATTTTACTAGAAATTTGCATAGAAATCTATGATTATAAGTCAGAAAGGATGAAAGGTATACAGGATCACAATTACAAGGTCTCAAAAATGGGGAATTTTCGAAAAAAAATCATCTAATAAAAACTTTAAAATTGTTTATGTCAAAGGTACCCTAATTTGAGTCGTTATAGCTTCGTTCCCAGACAAGTTTTTTGGTATCCCCTTTTGGAATTAAAATAATACGGACTTCCACTGTAATTTTGAATAGTAAGTAAGTTAGTTCCACCATTCAAATAGAAGTTATTGAATTACTTCTTAAGCTTGTTTAATCCGGCAAAATAGTTTATTTGAAAAGTACCTTAATGTAGACTTTATAACTTCGTTTGCGAATAGGTTGTGGGTCTCTTCTTTCGAATTTTAATTAACACGGGTTTCCTCTACATCTGTCCCGAATTTTATGTAAATTAAACCATCCAAATAGAGGTTACAACCTAAAATGATAAAAACTATTTTATGTCGTTTTATATAAAATTTAAAATTGTTTAATGCAGAAGCACCCTCATTTGAACCGTTCGCTTTTTGTTCGCGATCAGGTTGAGAGGTTCCCTTTCTGAAGTTGGTATTTCACAGTTCAGACATTAAATTTTATGTGAGTTCCGTCACCCAAACATAAGTTATTGAATTACTCTCAAAATTATTTAATCTGCCTTGTTTAAATGACAGGTAGTCCAGTTTGTGGCCTTATAGCTCGTCCGGGAATAAGTTGCAGGGTTACCCTTAAAAAGCAAAATGACATACTCTTTAACTATATTAAAGAGTTAAAAAGTTTATCATTTTGGCTTCAGTAGAGGAATCCTGCAACTAATTCCCGCACGAAGCTATAACGCCTCATATTTGTTTTCACTTAAATAGTTTTCAAGTTATAAAGTCGTTATTTAAGTAAATTCGACTACACAGATCGGAATTATCCAGATTGTTTATTATTGAATGTATCGATATCGATATAACAATATCGAATTTGTATTTGATAAGGTCCAAGATTATATGTATTCCATATCGTGTTATAGCTTTATAAGGAAACAAATCTTTAAATATTCTCCTCTACCTCCACCTCCACCTCTACTAGTGATGGGGGACATAAAAAATGAACAAAAAAAAAAACTCGACTCGTGTCTAAATCTATTTTGTTATTCACAGAAAAAGTGGGCTTTCAACAGCTCTTTTTTTCTTCGTCTCTATTGTTTTCTTTAATTCTTTTTTATTGTTGTTAGAAAACAATTTATTTATTGTTGTTCTTGTTCTTATCCTTATTGTAGTTGTTGTTGCTATGTTACCTTACAACAAGCTAGAAAAACATTATACAACAAATCAACAAACATTTATATTGAAAAACAACAAAAAACAAACAAACAAACAAACAACAAATTATTATTAGGAGGACAAAAAGTGTCATTTTTCTGGTTTGATTTGGGCTTTTTAACCACTAATTTGAAACTAATAATGATAATAGGTTGTAATACTATAATATCGAGTTAAGGACGTTTTTTTCTCCTTTAATTTTTTTATCCTTAATTTTTAGGTTATTTTTCTTTTCTTGGGGTCTGAAGTTGAGTTGACCGTGTTATGGAGCAATAAAATAAAACAAATTTCAACGCCTTTCATTTTTTGTTGTTTTCTATTGTTTTGTGACGGCATTTTTTTCTCTCTCTCTTTTTTGTTGCTGCTGTAATAAATAATAAAAATAAAAAAATACCTTGAAAGGAAAGTAAAAAAATTGGTCAAAAGTAAACAAAAACTCCCCGAAAAAAAGAAGTAAACAATAAAAACAAATATTTACACATTTAAAACATTTAACTGTGGGGGAACAATAGGAAACCCCCCACAAAAAAAAAGAGTTAAACGAATTGGCAGCACCTTAAAAAGGTCTTTGAATTCCAGGAAGAAAGAAGAAAACAAAGTGCTGCATACTTTCCATAAGGAGAAAGTATGAACAGAGAAACTTTTAACAAAATTTTCTCGAAAAAGGAAATTTCCAAAGAAATTTTTGATGATAAGAAAATTTTTCGAAAAGACAGAAAATTTATCGAAAATTTTCTGCAGAATGACAATTAATCGAAAATTTTCTGTAAAATGAAAATTTATCGAAAATTTTCTATAGAAAGAAAATTTACCAAAAATTTTCTGTAGAATGAAATTTATCGAAAAATTTCTATAGACCGAAAATTTACCAAAAATTTTCTGTAGAATGAAAAATTATCGAAACATTTTCTGTAGAATCAAAAATTTATCGAAAATTCTCAATAGAAAGAAATTTATCGAACATATTTATAGACATAAAATTTATCGAAAATTTTCTGTAGAATGAAAATTTATAGAAAATTTTCTGTAGAATGAAAATTTAATTAAGCGAAAATTTTCTATAGACCGAAAATTTTCTACAGACCGAAAAATTTTCTATAGACCGAAAATTTTCTATAGACCGAAAATTTTTATAGACCGAAATTTTCTATAGACCGAAAATTTTCTATAGACCGAAATTTTCTATAGACCGAAATTTTCTATAGACCGAAAATTTTCTATAGACCGAAAATTTTCTATAGACCGAAAATTTTCTATAGACCGAAAATTTTCTATAGACCGAAAATTTTTCTATAGACCGAAAATTTTCTATAGACCGAAAATTTCTATAGACGAAAATTTTCTATAGACCGAAAATTTTCTATAGACGAAAATTTTCTATAGACCGAAAATTTTCTAAGACCGAATTTTTCTATAAGACAGAAAATTTTCGATAGCGAAAATTTTCTATAGACAGAAAATTTTATAGAAATTTTCTATAGACAGAAAATTTTCGATAGCGAAAATTTTCTATAGACAGAAAATTTATAGCGAAAATTTTCTATAGACAGAAAATTTTAGCGAAAATTTTCTATAGACAGAAAATTTAGCGAAAATTTTCTATAGACAGAAAATTTCTATAGACCGAAAATTTTATAGACAGAAAATTTTCTATAGACGAAAATTTCGATAGACGGAAAATTTCTATAGACAGAAAATTTTTAGCGAAAATTTTTCTATAGACAGAAAAATTTAGCGAAAATTTTCTTTAGACAGAAATTTAGCGAAAATTTTCTATAGACAGAAAATTTAGCGAAAATTTTCTATAGACAGAAAATTTAGCGAAAATTTTCTATAGACAGAAAATTTAGCGAAATTTTTCTATAGACAGAAAATTTAGCGAAATTTTCTATAGACAGAAATTTGCGAAAATTTTCTATAGACAGAAAATTTAGCGAAATTTTCTAAGAAGAAATTTATACGAAAATTTCTATAGACAGAAAATTTAGCGAAATTTTTCTATAGACAGAAATTTTAAGCGAAATTTTTCTATAGACAGAAAATTTTGCGAAAATTTTCTATAGACAAGAAATTTGCGAAAATTTCTTATGACAGAAATTTAGCGAAAATTTTCTATAGACAGAAAATTTGCGAAAATTTTCTATAGAAGAAAATTTAGCGAAAAATTTTCTATAGACAGAATTTAGCGAAAATTTTCTATAGACAGAAAAATTTCGCGAAAATTTTTCTATAGACAGAAAATTTGCGAAATTTTCTATATTTATCGGAAAAATTTCTATAGACGAAAATTTTCCAAAAATTTTCTGTAGAATGAAAAATTATCGAACATTTTCTGTAGAATCAAAAATTTTATCGAAAATTCTCATAGAAAGAAAATTTATCCAACATATTTTATAGACAGAAAATTTATCGAAAATTTTCTGTAGAATGAAAATTTATAGAAAATTTTCTGTAGATGAAATTTATAGAAAATTTTCTATAGCCGAAATTTTTCTACAGACCGAGAAATTTCTATAGACCGAAATTTTCTACAGACCGAAATTTTCTATAGACCGAAAATTTTCTATAGACCGAAAATTTTCTATAGACCGAAAATTTTCTATAGACCGAAATTTTCTATAGACCGAAAATTTTCTATAGACCGAAAATTTTCTATAGACGGAAATTTTCTAATAGACCGAAAATTTTCTATAGACGAAAATTTTCTATAGACGAAATTTTCTATAGCCGGAAAATTTTCTATAGACCGAAAATTTTCTATAGACGAATTTTCTATAGACGAAAATTTCTATAGCGCGAAAATTTTCTATAGACCGAAATTTTCTATAGACCGAAATTTTCTATAGACCGAAAATTTTCTATAGACCGAAAATTTTCTATAGACCGAAATTTTCTATAGACAGAAAATTTTCTATAGACGAAAATTTTCTATAGACCGAAAATTTTCTATAGACCGAAAATTTTCGAATAGCGAAAATTTTATAGACGAAAATTTTCGATAGACCGAAAATTTCTATAGACGAAAATTTTCTATAGACCGAAAATTTTTCTATAGACGAAAATTTTCTATAGACCGAATTTTCTATAGACAGAAAATTTGGCGAAAATTTTTCTTTTGCGATTAGACAGAAAAAATTTTGCGAAAATTTTCTATAGACAGAAAATTTTGCGAAAATTTTCTATAGACAGAAAATTTTGCGAAAAATTTTCTATAGACAGAAATTTTGGCGAAAATTTTCTATAGACAGAAAATTTAGCGAAAATTTTCTATAGACAGAAAATTTGCGAAAATTTTCTATAGCACAGAAAATTTAGCGAAAATTTTCTATAGACAGAAAATTTAGCGAAAATTTTCTATAGACAGAAAATTTAGCGAAAATTTTCTATAGACAGAAATTTAGCGAAAATTTCTCTATAGACAGAAAATTTCGCGAAAATTTTCTATAGACAGAAAATTTAGCGAAAATTTTCTATAGACAGAAAATTTCGCGAAAATTTTCTATAGACAGAAAATTTTGCCGAAATTTCTTTAGACAGAAAATTTAGCGAAAATTTTCTATAGACAGAAAATTTAGCGAAAATTTCTATAGACAGAAAATTTGGCGAACAAAATTTTTCTATAGACGAAATTTTGCGAAATTTCTATAGACAGAATTTTGCGAAAATTTTCTATAGACAGAAATTTTTGCGAAAATTTTCTATAGACAGAAAATTTTGCGAAATTTTTCTATAGACAGAAAATTTTTGCGAATTTTCTATAGACAGAAATTTTGCGAAAATTTTCTATGACAGAAAATTTTGCGAAAATTTTCTATAGACAGAAAAATTTGCGAAAATTTTCTATAGACAGAAAATTTTGCGAAAATTTTTCTATAGACAGAAAATTTTTGCGAAAATTTTCTATAGACAGAAAATTTGCGAAAATTTTCTATAGACAGAAAATTTTGCGAAAAATTTTCTATAGACAGAAAATTTAGCGAAAATTTTCTATAGACAGAAAATTTAGCGAAAATTTTCTATAGACAGAAAAATTTAGCGAAAATTTTTCTATAAAGACGTAAAATTTGCGAAAATTTTCTATAGACAGACAGAAAATTTTAGCGAAAATTTTTATAGACAGAAAATTTAGCGAAAATTTTCTATGAAATGACATTTATTGAATTTTCCTTAATAGAAATTTATCCTAAATGTTCTTCAAGCAGAAAGATTAAAGCAATGAAAGCAAATTTTCTATGGGATCCTAGATTAAGTTCTTTTTAACTATAGAGTCCAACTAACAAAATATGAATAACAACAACAAGAGAATAAAATAAATGAAAGACGAAAAATACAAAAGAAAGTTTTGTTTTTTTATGACGTTTTGAAAACTTTTTCGATAGAATTAATTACACCATAAGAAGGGCCTAAAGAGGGGAATCAGGGCAGAAGGATAAAGAAGAGATGGATATGAAAAAATGTCGCTTGAAAATAGAAACGTTTATTCGGTTAGTGGCGGTTAAGAAATAAAGTTTAGGTTTTCACCAACATAAAGTGTTTGTTGTTCATTTATTCATTCGTTCATTTGTTCATTCGTTCATTATTGTTACTGCTCGTTTTATTATTGTTATTATTATTGTTGTTATTATTATTATTTGTTTTGTTGTTTTGTTATATTGTGTTTTTAGAGAAAACATTATTTTTATTGTTGTTGTATTTTGTATTATAAAACTTTAACCATTTGATCCTGTGATATCCTGCTGCCGCTGTGAAATGTTTATCGTTGGTTTCTTTCTTTCACACTTATTATTTTTAGTTATTGTTGCTACAAAAATAGTATTTTTTATTTTTTGTTATTTATTTATTTATATTTTCTGCTTTTTTTAACGTCCTTTTTAGTGCGACAATAGTTTAGTCTTTTTACATTCCAAGAAATTTCAACACTTTGCAATTGATTTGAAATGATATTCAGGGTTTTTGTTACACTTAAAGAAAAAAGGCAGGAAATATGAAAATTTTCTGTTTTCCAAAAGAAAATGTTTGCGAATTTTCATATTTATAAATAATTTAATCGAAATTTTCGGTAAAAGAAAACTCATTCAAAATTTTGTTAAATTAAAATTTATCCAAATTTTGTTGGAAAACTTTGGATAAATCTTCTCTTTCTTTATTTTTCTATAAAAGAAACATTTTTTCACAAATCTTCTGTCAAAAGATATTTTTCCCAAATTTTCTATTAATAGAATATTTGTGAACATTTTTCCATATAAAAAAAATTTACCCAAAATTTTTTTAAAAATTTTCTATTGAAGAAAATTCATCCAAAATTTTTTATTGAAGAAAATTTATTCTTCTATTTTCTTTAAAGAAATTTATCCAAAAGAAATTTACCAAAAGTTGCATTAAGAAGAAAATTTATAAAAATTTTCGTGAAAAATTTTCTCCAACAAAAAATCTATGCGAAGTTTTCTCTAACAAGAAAATTTAGGCGAAATTTTCTCTAACAAGAAAATTTAGGCGAAATTTTCTCTAACAAGAAAATTAGGCGAAAATTTTCTCTAACAAGAAAATTTAGGCGAAATTTCTCTAACAAGAAAATTTAGGCGAAATTTTCTCTAACAAGAAAATTTAGGCAAAATTTTCTCTAACAAAAATTTTAGGCGAAATTTTCTCTAACAAATAAATTAGGCGAAATTTTTCTCTAACAAATAATTTAGGCGAAATTTTCTCTAACAAAAAATTTAGGCGAAATTTTCTCTAACAAAAAATTTTAGGCGAAATTTTCTCTAACAAATAAAATTTAGGCGAAATTTTCTCTAACAATAAATTTATAAATTTTAACAATTAAAATTTATCTCAAATTTTCTAACAAGATTTAGGTGAATTTTTGTAATAGATTTACCTTTAACCTAACAAGAAAATTTAGGCGATATTTTGCAAAAAAATTTGCGGATTTTTTTAAAAAAGAAAAATCCAAATTTTCTGAAAAATAAAATTAAGATTTTTCTAAAAGAAAATTGAACTCAAAATTCTAATTAAAAAAATGTCGATTTTCTCTTCCTTAGTTTAATTTTATTTAGTTTGTATTTTGTTAAGTTTAGGAAATTTTCTTAACAGAAAATTAGTCGAAATTTCTTAATAAGTTAACGAAATTCTGGACTTTGAAATACAAATTTCGAACAAAAACCCTTTCAATTCTAACAAGAAAATTGAATTTTCTTTTTTGGGAAATTTTTCTAAAAAAGAAAATTAGTTCGAAATTTTTTTAAAAATATGCCTTAATTTCGAATATAAGGAAAATTTCTTAAAATAAATTTATATTCTCTTACAAGAAAATCGTCAAAATTTTTAAGAAAATTTGAAAACTCTTAATTTGATTTATGATTTTTCTAAGTTTAGTACATTTTGTCACAAGATTTAGTTAAATTTTCTTAAAATGATTTAGGGGGATTTTTGATATAAGAAAATTTAGCCAAATTTTCACAAGAAAATTTACCAGTTTTCTACAATAAAATTAAGTGAATTTTTCTAAAAGAATTGGGAAAGGGGTTTGTATGGGACCTATGAGATATAATGAATTGACCTCCGCATATTTTGGCACTTTGTTTAATATATTACATCGCTTTATATTTAGAACTTCTAAGACCTTATAACCTCATTTCTTAAAGAACATTTGTATGGGAGGTATCTGAACCGAATATATACCGATTTTCTTTAAGATATTTCAAAAATTGCTACCTGTAGACTGTTCACAACATGGATGACAGCCAACCAGACAGACCTTTTTCGGAAACCCTTCCATTAACGTTTTTATAGAGTTTTCTGTCATTCTGCAGAAACAGCTTCATTTAAAATCTTCCACACTTTGGGACATTTTTTGTGTGCCCTCAATTCTATCGCTGGCCTTAGCTCTGGACTTGTTCTAATCAAGGGTTTGTCTATCGTAGTGACAGGATGCAAAGTCAGGTCAAAAATATGTGAACACATTATTAAGTCTTATGAATTAATGGAGCCTTTTTGTGAACATTTATTGATGCATATTCGGTATTTATAGAGCCCGTTGAAAAAAATGATTGGCTTCTTTTGCCGCGAGAACTTTTTGAAAAAATTTTTGCTGCTATTGACTACAATACTCTATCTCTGAAACATTCCCTCGATCATCATCACAAGGAAGTTGCGAAAAATCTACCAAAACATATTTTTTTAAGAAAATTTAACTTCAATTTCTGTGCTCAGTTTTTGGCCTCTTTGGCTCTTATGGCCCAAAAAATTCCTGTCGGAAACTTTTTGAGACTTTTGTGTTTTTTTTTACCAAATTATCTTAGCACTGAGATAACCGGGCTGCTTTCATTCCAGATGTGTTAGAAACTCTTTGAAAATGCTTTCTATTTTTTGGCTTAAGAAACATTCTACCTGAACCAGTTTTCTATCAACGGATAACTTCTCATGATACTGTTAAATAATATTGGTACCGTTTGACAGCAGAACTTTTAATGCTGGACCAACATTTTGTGGAACCAAAATGAATTTCATTGAAAATATTTAAGAATTTTAGTGCACATTTTTCTGTAGTCACGCATTTTAATCAGTTTAGATCTGATTTGTTTCATTGAACATAATAAAAGACAATGAAATTTTCGATCTCACTCCTTAAAAAAGTTAATCTCCTAAATTTCAGAAAATCAATTCTGACTCCAGAAACAAAACTCCAAAAACAATAATAACTAATGACACAATTGTTATTTGATCCTTGACTTAAGACGGTAACACATTCCTTAAGCAATCTGTGGAAATATGAACTTTTTAGGTAAATATCGGTTTGTATTTGTGTACAAAATTGAAACGTGTACATTATATTGACATTTAAAACACGCACACAGACACACATGCACACACAGACATATAAATATTATTATATAAACCTGCATAAATAAATTTATAACTTACAAAAAGCGTGAGTTATTTTTCAAAGAAGGTAAATATGTGATTTGGTTTAACATTCTGTTAGAAGAAAAGTGCCAATAAATACACATAACTTTACATACATGTGTGTGTATATAGAAATATTCAAGTGTTATACTCACACATACATTTATATGTGATATTAAAATGCACATGTATTCAAAGTGTATGTAAGAATCACTGCGTATAAGTTATATTTTCATTTGTAATCACTTAATGTGATTTCAATTTGTATAAGTGTGTGTGAGTGTATGCGTGAGTAAAATATTTACTTAATAATTGTATTTATCAAATGAAAATCGTGGGCCACTTAAATCTACAATACTAATATAAATATTAAGGTGTAAATATATGCACACATACACACATGTGCATATTCTTATGTATGTATATGTATGTAAGTATTTGTATATTTTGTGTCAGCATTTTGGTTAAATTTGAGGCGAAAACAACAAATAATTATCACGTTTTACAAATCACACACTAAAGAATATTTACTACTTACACACATACACACACGCACATACCCTCACTTGATTTACCTTCAAATGTTATATAAATAATTATGTTTTGAATGTATATATGTTGGTATGTGTATGTGTGTGTGTATGTAAGTGTGCATTGAAGGAGTTTTATGATGATGTCAGTTTAATTGAAGTGGTTTATTGAAGAATGTCACACGTCATCTTCATTAAATAATCATTAATTCTAATGGATAATTGAGAAACGGAAATAGATCTTAATTGATGAAAAATATTTATAATTTAATATAGAAATTGAAAGCTTAAAGTTGGAAATAATTCTGAAGCTGATAAATGATCTTGAATTAAAAAAAAATAATAATTAATGCGTAACTTGATAAGAAAAGGAAAAATGAGAGAGGTGAAAAGGAAAATGAGTGCTGGAATTGGTTCAGCCGTTTGTATCAAAGAGGAACGATCACGTTATGAAAAACATTTAGTCTCATAACATCAGTTGCCAAATCCGTAAGAAATTGCAGCGAACAGCATCCAAAGAAGCGCCTCCACCATACCCTGAGAGCAGTACATTGGCAGAAAGGATGAGAAATCTTTTTCTCCTCATTTCGACAATTCCATTCGAAGCAAGCTCATTAACGTTTTGTGTATTCCAAATGACATGGTCCAATTATTGCCGTAACTCTTTTTTTAGGAGACTGTATTTCTCGTGAATGAAAAAATGATATCCTGATTCCATCCAAACAATACGCAATCAATATCCTCATTTGTGAGGTTCACGCCCAAATAAATTATCCATCTATGTTCAAAGAGCATGGAGTCATAAAGCGTTCTGCTCCATTTATCGTCCCTTACAACAGACGATTAATATCCTCATTTGTAAGGTTTAGTCTACTTTTTAGTTTCCAAATTCTACACCATCTACGTAAGTGATGTGCAACATTTTCGGGATGATATTCGATGTCGTGTTCCTGCTTCGAACCTAACTGTGGCATCTCTGGTGACTTGTATCATGATATTTCGTTCGTAAACTTATTATACATTAACCAATTAGCTGATCTCTTAATAGCTGCAATCTTAGCCTGCAAAATATTGCATTTTTCAGGATGTCTGAAAGACATCCGAATTCTTCAATGACATCCGAAACCTCCAATACCTCTGATGACGCCATTCTTTGAATCATTCAGTACAATTCCATGAGATATAGGTGATCACCACATTACTCTCATCTAAAGAGTAAATGCTCTATACAGGAGCGGGAAAAGAAGAAAATGAGTTTTGGCTTTACGCTAGATTTGCGTGACCATAAATTTTCCATCTTCAGTTCCCATCCAGTTATGAACGGTTTGAGGAGACTTCAAGAGATTTGCACTAGGAAAGCGACATTCTAGAATAGAATTCATCATACTACAGATTTATAAATCCAATTCACATTTCTGAGACTTGGTTCCTATCAGCCTGCTGTGATATATAGATGCCATAGCCTTGGTTATTCCAGCATGCGTGTTCGAACCCCACATTAATCCGCTATCGAAGATTATTCTATGGTTTTGTCGCTAGTTAATAACGTAAAAGTTGTCCCATTTAATACCGATTGTCTCAGGTCTGGTATCTTATACCTCTTAGTATGTAATACCAGGTCCCTCTTTAGATGAATTAACACTTAGGCCACTGTTAGTATTATAATTCACTTGGAGTTCTAAGTGTCAGTTCCATACATTGTAGTAGCAAACAGCCCACTTCCATAACTAATCCATTTAACGCTAAATTCCGTTGTTAAGCTGAAAGAAAGTATTCTAAGGAAGACGTACAAGATAATTGTGGCGTTCCTGTTAGTCAAAAGATTTTTTATCTTCACTGAATTCGAGTTATCTCACAATTTGAAGTGCCGTTTTAACTGATTTATTAATGTTGAGAGCTTGAAAGGAGAAATTCTTATATGAATTTCAATGATAATCATTATTGTTTTCTGGCCAGAGGGCGAAAAAATTTAAAGTCCATAGACCCGTATACGAAGTTTTGCCTTCTTTAGTTATGATGAACACACACAGAGTCCATTTTTCTGTACATCAAACGGTATAAAAGCGGAAGTGTTCTGGAGGCTTATAGAGCCTGAACCTATAACCAACAAATTTCAATTATCCCCGTTTATGCGAAAAGCACATGGAGACGTAATTCATTCTGCATCATGGTACACAGTTAGAAAAAACATCAAGCAAATTTTAAAATGACTTTTAAATAGTAAAATTTCAAGTAGTAAAATTTTAAAAATATTCCAAAGAAACTGTATTTAACGTGAAACAATGTTAAAATAACATTTTTATTTTTGAAGCAAAATCATAACTGAAAAAAGGTATTTTTTCCATTTTAATTAATTTAACATTGAATTTTTCCTGCGTGTTAGTGACCAAAATAATTTATTCATCATATATAACCAGGTACAGCAGTGTTTTTCTCCAGGTTTTTGCGTTAACGGCTTGTCCCAGATGATGTTTCAAGATTTCTGCTAAAACCTCTCCAAACTCTACGTTTAACGTTCTCAAACTCATAACAGAAGGACTTATATCGCCTTGCTACCTGATCATACTGTGATCCATTATGTGTGGCAGGGACTTGATCCAAGATAATTTTCTTTGTTTTTCAAATATAATTGTTATCTCCCAACTCTGTTACAAATTTTATCTGCATTTTCCGCTTAATAATTATTTTTGTAAAATATTTCATTTTAAGTCCTCAAATAAGCCTCAACTTAATATTTTAATAACAATTATGAGAAATCGCAACTAAAAACAGCTTAACTGAATTAAACGCATAAATTATGGTAAATTACAAATAATTAAACAAAATGGAGCCTGGTTTGCGGAAATAATTACTTCACATGTGTACAGAAATTATAAATGTTGCTGCTAAAATGTTGTCAGTATTAGTGTTGCTGTTGCTACTGTTTGCCATTATTATTGTTGCTCTTGATTACAATAATAACAATGATAATGATGGAAATGATTATGATGCTCCTGATGTTGCTGCTGCTACTGCTGTTAGAGAATGCAACAATAAAGATTTTACACTGGAGTACACTTTCAGTCCTCTTTAAAAAACAGATGACAAAAATAAAACTAAATAAGAAAATTTCATATGGAAAAAAAGGAGGAAAGAGAGGAGGATATAAAAAAATAGCAAGCAACTTCGAAATTAGAAAAATACAAACAAACAAATAAACACTTAAGCAGTTTGGGAAGAGTTGAGAGCGGAAAGGAGCTGATTTCATGTTTATATTGCTGCTGCCTCTTCTAGTGTGTTAATGTTTTAGGAATCAAGGGTAAAACTAATCCCTAATAGACATAAGTATATTCTAGTAGATTTATCCAAAACAGGGAAACTAATGTTAATGTTTTAAAGTGATAGAGAGAAAGAAAAGAGAGTGAGAAACAAAGAAAATAAAAATACTATGAAACATGTATTTGAACAGGACTTGTGTTTGTTAATATCTAAAGACTACAAGTTTATTTATTGTGTGTAGGATTAAAAAAAAACCAACAACAACAACAATATAATGTTACTTCCTTTTTTTAATTTTGTTTTATTGTCAGTGTGTTTAGTTCCATATACAGTTTTTGTTATTGTTGTTCAACGAAGAGGCAAGAAAGAGTTTGCATGTACTTGAGTAATAATGGCAAACAATCTGAGTACAACAAAAGAAAAATCATATTCAACAACAACAAATATTCAAATAAAATAAAAAAACACAGGAAAGGAAAACACAGGAGAAAAAAATTCATGAAAAAAACAATAGTATATTTGTAGGGGCCACATAAACTATAGTTGTTTAACAAGCTGCAATAATATAGAATATAACAATCCTGGGTATTCTACCACAATAACAGACTAAAATCATAGAGTCCAAAGTCAGAGGTACTTAAACTTTAAAATGAAGAGAGCAAACGCTGTCATTATAAATTAACATATGAAGTTGTAGAAAACACAATGAATAAAACTATTTTGTTGGCTGAGAGACACAAAAAAATGTTATCGCCACCAAGTGTATAGTAAGGAGACAGTGAAGACATTGTGTATGTAAAAAGTTGTTCTTCCCGGTCACAAATAGAGAGTAAAGGGATTAGAAACAATTCGTTTAAGCACAAGTTGTATCGTAGAGAGACAGTAATTGGTCACAAGCGTCTCTTTTATAAATCGTGAAAGATTATAGAAGAAATAATAGGATAACATTCCGGACAAGCCTATGTCTATGCTAAAGTGGCCAGTCGTGGATTTGAATGATCTTTAATTTAATTATGGCAGCCAGTTTGGACTCGATCGTGCTTTATGAGCCGGGTTATTCATGAATTATACCCTACACATACGTTTGTGCTGATGTTTGTAACATGCAGGAAAAAATGATTTTACACCCACCTTTATGTATACCGTTCGACTCAGAATCACTTTCTTTGATTTAACGATGTCCGTTTGTCTGTTTGTCCGGTTAGCATTCCATGTAAACATTGTGAACAGTCTACAGGTCGCATTTTTTGAAATATCTCGATAAAATTTGATACATATTATTATTATGGCATAAGAGCGAAGTCTGTAGAAATTGGCCATGTTCAGTCCAATATTTCAGATACTTTCCATACAAATGTTCTTCCCGGAATGGGGTCTAAAGGTCATAAAAGTCCTAAATACAAAGCGATTTGAACGAAATTTGGCAGAAGTAACTCTAATAATATTCTTAAATGATGTGAAAAATATGCGATGGTTGCTTTATTATTCCTCTTAGTATCAAATCTTAGTATCAAATCAAATTATATGAGGGACGTTTTAATTCAAAATCTTTGGATTCATATTTCCTGAAATGTTAACAATTCAAACATTTTTAATTTGGCCATAAATATCTTTTAGGGTATATAACCAAGTCTTTAAGTTATTATGCTGCATTCCTCTGCTCTCATTATGTTATTTTTACATATTTTTCTGTCACTGTGTTTTTAATTCAAACATTTAAACATTAAGTAATAATTCTCATTTGGTTTATATAATTTTTCAAATAACTGCTCAATGTTTATTAAACGAAGAGGACGTTCCATCGATATAGAAAATTGCTAAACTAAAACTTTTGAGAATTCATTGATAGTGGGATCTATTCCAAGCATTAGGAATGAACCATGCACAGTAACTTATTTTGGACACACACAACGCAAATGGTAAACAGTTGGACGAAGTCCTTATTGTTTACCATTTGTTTCGGTTTTCTACTTTAGTAGTATCAGCCGACAACGTCTTCGTTTTTTCAGTCTTCCACAGCTACTTCAGGTAACTGTTTTCCTAAGTGGGTTTGGCAGAATATTAACCACAGCAATATCGTATCAATCATCGACTGGAAACCTTTTCATTTGTTAAATAGTTTTATTTGAATGTGTCAGTTGAAAACTTCAGAGATTTGAAGCTGCTTCTCAAGATCTTTTAGAGTTCAAAAAGTTTATATTTCGAGTAGAAATTTTTCAGAAACTATATTTGAAAAATTCACGATCATGAAGTGTTTCTTAAAGGCGCTATCGTGTTCCATGACATGTAAAATAATCGAAAAGATGGCACATCAATCCGACGTTGTCTTGTAACATTTTATATAGAAGTTCCAGAACGTTTGTTTTGAAATATTTCTCAAGATTTTGAACTGTTTACATGGTTTAGCTACAATGATTTCGAGTTCATTTGGATTTGGACAACAGGCCTCCATTCGGTCAGGGATGTAGCTAGTGACCCTACATATTAGTCTTTGAAGATATATGTAAAAATACTTCAGATTTTCTATACAATTTTAAGAAAATAAAAGTGCAAAATCCATATCAATATATCATCTGAATTGGGAACCTTAAATAAGACTTCTTTTGGATTTCTTCAAATATTTATTCACTGATAAAAGCATTATCTTTCTGAACTTTATAATATTTTTATTACTTTAAAAATGCGTCGAAAATAAATTCGGATGATTTTAGGGCAAAAGCCCCAAGGACGATGCATATTGAAATTGCCCCCATTCAAATACTCCTCCCGGAATAGGGTTTTAAGCTCATAAAAGTCTTAATTATAAAGCGATTTTACAGAAATTTCAATTGAAATTTGGCACAAATTAGTCTAATAGTATTTTAAAATGATGATCAAGTATCGGCCCTCGTTAAAAATATTACTTTACCCCTTAAAAGTATTACTTTGAAGGTATTAAATCTCTTATCTACGTTGGTATTGTGATAAGAATTACTGAAATTAAGATAAGTTTAAGAGTTTAAAAAATCGATGTACGACATTTTACGGAGGTCGGAGCATAATTTTCTTTAAGTGCCGTATAAAGGTGCCATAATATACTGCACTCTTATCCACAAATTAGAAAATATATTTATTCGAAGGCAGATCATTAATTTTTGGTAGCTATCATTATGTGGTGTAGGGTATTAAATAGTCGGGCTTGACCGACAATAGTTTTTATTTTTACAAACCATTTCCATCTCCTACAGTTTGCTGCAGTTAATTTAGCGGCTTTTCATGTAAGATTGTGTTGTCTTAGATTTTACTTTATCGAACGCATCCGGGTCTTCTATGGCAAGCCAGGGCACATTGAGACTTGAGGATTTCACTCAATCGCAATCCTGGCTTTACTTTCCGGGTGTTTTATTTAATGTTTCAGAGATCTGCGTTGTTGATGTCATTAGTCCTGAATATTCTGCATAAAATTCTGATGTACTTGATTAAGACTTGTGGAATTTACAGGTTTACGATTCTGAACAGGTTTCACTTCCGTACTTTGCACATACATTGAATATTCTAAGCTTTTTTTGTCTGGTAATTTGTAGGCATCTCCATATTAATAGTAGTCATTTATATTCCGCTCTCGCTTTACTGGGCTTGTACCATCATTTGTAGCCATTACTACCCAGATAGCAGAATCTATCTAAGCATTCGTTGGGTTGGCCTTGCAGCTTATGTTGTTAATTCTCCATGCGCACCAGTCTTTTAAAGTCTTCTAATTTTTGTAGCATCGCATTATCCATTCGCTTAATCCAAGTAGTTACATAGTGATATTTTCTTGAAAAAAACTCCAATTTATCAATACATTTCATATAGATTGGGATTTTAGGTTGTTCTGTATAAAAGACATGGGATCATTTTGATTTATGGTCAAGTGTTTATATGTCGCATTGAGTTCTAAAATTTTCGTGAATACAAAATTTTTTTGATCCTGATTGAAAATCCAATTTTAACCACTCAAATACTATACGACTATGCCCCGTTGAACTGCTTTGAATCAACTTGGAAATACTTCCGCTCTAAGAATGTGAAGTGTCATTAAGATATCTTTAAAGGCTCAAAAGTTTTAGAATTATGTCCAAAAATATATTGACTTGGACAGATTGTATATCTGTACAAATTTTTTGTTTGTTTCCTAAACCTTTAAGAATCACTGGTTTCTCCATTTTTTTATTTTTAATATATGAAGTTGTTGTAAATACTTTTGGTATTTACAAGCGGTATTGGCATTATTTACAACAACACAACCAACAACAACAACAATATCCCGAACAAGTAAGTACAATTTCCTAATAGAACACATATTTTTGTAGTTGTTGTTATATTTTTTTGTAATCTTCCGTCTACAATAAGTAAAGTTTAGGCTAAATGTAAGTGTATGTTAGAGTGTGTGTGTGTCTGTATTAGTTAGTATGAGTGAGCAAGCAAGAGAGATAGAGAGTAATAAGCACAGAAGTTAGTTTACAGGCAATAACAATAAAAATATGGCCTCAACAGGATTAATACATTATTTCCGCTGCATGTTTATGCGTTTCTTTACTTATTTCATTTTTATTATTGTTATTTTTTTCGGTTTCTTCTTTTGTTGTAATTTGTTCTTTTATTATTATATTTTCTAGTATTTTTATACCCTACACCAATGTAGGTGGCTGGGGTATTATGCGTTTATGCTGATGTTTGTAACATGCAGAAAAAATGATGTTACACACACCTTTTTGTAAACCGTTCGACTCAGAATAATTTTTTGAGTGGATTTAACGATGTTCGGCCGTCCGTCCGTCTGTCCGGCTGGTTGTTCATGTTTACGTTGTGAACACTCTAAGGTCGCAATTTCGTAGATATCTCGGTTAAAATTGGTACATTTAAGTACTTTGACCCAAGGACAAAGCCGATTGGAATTGGACATGTTAGGCCCAATATTTCAGGTACCTCCCATACAAATGACTTCCCGGAATGAGCTCATTAAAGTCCTAAAAATAAAACGAATTAAACGAAATTTGTCAAGAATAAGACTTATGATATTCTAAAACGATGCGCCAAATTATGCGAGGGAGGGTTCATTGCTTCCCATGGGTCTCACACAAGTCCTCTTTCAAATATCACCTCGAAGAAAATAAATCTTATATATTCGTTGGAATTATTGATATGAAATATCATACGACGGTCGATCAATAATTTCCAATAATATACTGCACACTTAAGAATTAATCAAAAAACTAAATTATACGAGGATCGTTCATTAATTATTCGAAACTACTACTTATAATCAACATTATGGTGTAGAGTGCTACATAGTCGTGCTTGACGACCATAACATTGTTACTTGTTTCATTTTGTATTGTAGATTTTTTCTTGTGTTTTTGTTATTGTTATTATTGTGTAACCTCCCCAGAGTAGGGAATTCATATATGACTAACAAATTTTTCTTTATATAATCGAGTGCTATGAATGTATGTATGTGTGTGTATCTGTGTAAAAGTGTATGTTTTTTGGAGTTTTGAGTTTTGATTAAATGAAAATCTAAATTTTTATGTTGCAAACTTGTTGTAGTTGAAAAAAATATATATAAAAGATTTCTCAGAATTTTATTTAAAATTTTTGTTAAAATATTTTCAAAAAAATTTTTCCTGAAATTTTTGGTTTATTAAAAAAAAGAGAGAAAAACTTTATCAAGTATTCTCAAATGGTTAGTTTTTTTCAAGAGATTTTTGTAATAATTGTAATTAAATGAAATATAATTTTACTAGATTTATTTATCCTTTTTGTACCCTACAGCACCACAGGTGCGTTTGAGCATAATATCCCAACCGTGGGTGGTGTAACACTCACGTTTAAGTATATCGTTAATCATAAATCAGAAATGTAAATTATGCGAGGGTCTTAGCTGTCATTAACAACCAACAATGTGTTGTAGGCTACTAAATAGTCGAGCTGGACCGACTTTTTTTAATTAATTTTTCATGAAAATTTTAATGTTAAAAATTTAGAACAAGAATTTTACATTTATTTAATGTTTAAATTTTATTTATTTATTGAATTGTGAATATTCTTTAGGGTCTAAAAATATGTGGACTAAATAGCTGATATTATATTTATACCCTACACCAACGTAGGTGGTTGGTTTTGCTGGTTAAAATTGATTGATATTGTGATACAAATTGGTTAAATTAAGATGAATATAAGCCATATGAAATTTTACGAGGGTCAGTCCAAAATTTTCCTTAGCTCCCGTATTATTTCCCCAGAAAAAGTCTTTTTTTCTACATAAATATTTGTACCAAATAAGACTGCACTCATATTAAATTAAAAATTTTATTTATACGAGGGTCTTTAATATTTGATAGCTACCATATATATGACTAACAATGTGGTGTAGGATATGAAATAACAGGGCTTGACTATAATTTTTACTTGTTATACTCTACACCATCATAGGTAGTTTGGGTTTAATGCGTTTGTGCTTAAGCTTGTAACGCACAGACAAATATTGCTACCACCACTTTTTAGTATACCGATCGACTCGGAATCACTTTCTGAATCGATTAAATTATGTCTGTCCGTCCGTTTGAGACTTCAGTGAACATTGGCACTTACCATTATTTTGGACCAATGACGATGCCGATTAAAATAAGTGATGGTGATGATAATTGGTTCATTATGTCACCTAGACCCCAATGTCACCTAGACAATCAATTTACAAAGTTTTGCGAGGGTCAGTCCATAATTTTCTCTAGCTCCTGTAGTAACCCCCACAGAAAATATCCTTTTAAGTGCACTGCTTTTTTAAACACATTGGAAAATATATATATTCGAGGGTCGATCAATAATTTTTTAATGCTGCCACCTATAATCAACAATGTTGTGTATTAAATAGTCGGATTTGCCCGACTATAGCTCATATTTTTTATATTATTATTTTTCCATTTTTATTCCCTAAAAGATTTTTCAATAAATTTTGAGAATTTCTAATTTAATAATTTTTAGAGAAAAATATATTTTTTATTTGATTTTTATTAAAAAATAAAGAGTTTAGAGTTTTTAAGGTAACTAAGTCTCAAAGGAGTTACATTTAAAGGTCAAAACTGCAGCAGGGAAATTGAAGTCAGGCTTTCTAAAAGAAATATTCTTGCTGGACGAAACGTATGTTCTGGCAGATTTGTCCTGGTCAAAAATTTTATGTTTTTGATGATCGAGGGAATGTTAAGGAAAAGTGTAGGATCCAGTCAAAATATCCCAAAATGTTTTTGGTATGGCAAGCAATATGCGGTTGCAGTAAAAGAATCCAATCATAATATATTCGCGGCAAACATTTATTGTTATCACCACCATGTTAAAGTTAAACTAATTTTTTATAACAATTTAGTTGCTGTAATAAAATTAGTTTTATAAAATAAAAGAAATATTGTGGTCGCAATATGTTTGATTGATTCAATAATATTTTTTATTAAAACAACAAGAATTTTAGTGACGTTAACAATATGTTTAGTGGCCATAACAATAATTGTAGTGCCGATAACAAAAGCTATTGTTATCAATGCAAAATGACAATGTGAATAAACAAACTTTTTATTATGATAACAATATTTTTTTATTGGAATTACAATGTTTTTAGTGGTGATAACAATAACTTTTGTTATTAATGCGCAATCAAAATACGAATGAACAAACATATTGTTTCTCTGCGTGTTTAAATACGGAAATATACATTACGGAATTTTTACAAAAAATGCTGATTCCACTCAAAGATTTCACAACGTGTCCACTTACTTTTGACCTGAGTTGGCATGCTGTTCCTATGGCAAACAAGCCCTTGAGTGGTAATAGAACAAAAATGTCGAATTTATATTAAGGGAGGCAAATCCTCCAAACTGCGCAAAGCTAAGGCCAGGGAAGAAATATTGACCTCTTGTTAACAGATTTTTAAAATTTAATTTTTTACTCTCCCTCCAACATTTCCTTCCAGACTTTAAATTGCATTAACATAATTAAAAAAGAATGAAAAATATTTTTTTTAGTTTAAAGATTTCAAACTAAAATGCGACAGAAAATATTATTAAAAGTTTGTACACGTTTTAATATTTAATATTTCTTTTAATATTATTACTTAATTTTGTTGTTGTTGCTGCTACTATAGCATTTTTTTATTACACAATATTTTCATGTTCATAATAAAATTGCAAAAAAATGGGAAAAAAGTTAAAGTTTCTAAGAGTGAAAACGCAACAGGGAGAAATAATAAGTTTTCATACAAATACAAACAAAAACAATTATGAATGCTATATTCGGCTGTGCCGAATCTTCTACAAATCCATGTGAAGTAAATACGTTATGTTGCGGACATACACACTCATAGATACACTCACAAACGTATAAAATATATAAACGTTTTTTTTTTTTTTTTTTTTTTAATACAACACAGGAACCCGTAATGAGTCATAAAATTAGTTATATTTTTGGCTTTAACTTTCTTTACTACTGAACCGATTTTCATAATTTTTGGAATGATAATGAAGTACATATAACTTATTCAAAAATCGAAATCGAATACAGTTTAACCGGTTTTTTTTTTGCATTTCATAAAACTGACCGGCTTCAAATAATGTCCATTTTCGAATTATTCGACATGCCGATATTTTTTTCAATCGGTTAACCGGTTTTTAACAGGCTTTTCAGTAAAATATTCAGCTTCATTTTTTATGACATGGAATATATAAAATTTTTCATTCCGTTTGTTACACGAGCAAAGTGCTGTATGATTTCTGAGACATGATATTCTGACCCCGATTTTGCTATGGCCGCCTGTTTAAGACATAATTACATCAAAAAATATTGACTTAACACCAAATTCGAAAACAGGTTTTTTGAAAAGCCCATTTTTCGAATAACTTGGAACCGGTTTTCTAAAAATATCGGGTTTTAAATACACTAAACTAAATATGATGGAAAATTTTAATTTTAATTTGACGATTTATAATTGATAATTTTACGAAAGTTCTTCGCTTAAATTTAGAGGTTGTCTCGGATATCGGTCTTTATCTTTTAATATACTGAACCAATTTTGCTGGTTTCAAATAGGAAAATTCTCAGGACTAAAATAATTGCTTAGTTGTACTTTCATTGGGCTCTGTCAATTATTGTGAATGTGAGGATGTCAACAGCAGAGAGTCAGACGGACAGACAAGCAAGCTTTATCGATTCAGATTTTGTCTGATGGAAGAATACACATTATGGGGTCTAAGATGATTTCTTCTTAGCGTTACACACAAAATGACAAAGTTAATATACCCTCTTTACCACTTGTGGTGGTGTAGGGTATAACATATAAAGGTATGAGAGTGTATAAGTGTTAGTAAGTAAGTAAATGAGTGAGAAAATTGTAAGTTGTGTTATATTTTTTGTTTGTATTTGTATTTGTATTACGATTATTATGATTATTGTCTTTCAAGTGCAATTTCCTGTTATTTTTGCTTTTATTGCCATTTTTTTCGGTTGTTATGATTATTATTATTCCACTTGTTGTTGTTTTTGTTCTCTTGTTGATATTTAGGGTCCTGGTTTTTATTTGTTTTATTGTATAAGTGTGTTAGAGGGGAAATTTTATTTTAACAAATCTACATTTTTAATAAGAGTTTCTATATTTACACATACACAGAAACATGCACACATACAAACAATCTCTTTATTATTACATTTTTGAAATCATAAAAACCTGTAACAAATTTTAGAGGAAAATGGCAAAAAAAAAAAATACTGGAAGGGGAAAAATTATTTAAATATAAAAGAAAAATCTTGTTATTTTCAAGTATTATTATTATTATTATTGTTGCACTATGGGTTGACAATAATAATTCTGTAACATGAACGGTAATAACAATTCACACGATTAGAGCTGAGGTGTATGGATAATATAGAAGCCTTGTTTAGGTTGGAATCCATAAACTTGAAGATTCGCAAATTTTATAGAAAAATTTAGTAAAATGTCATTTGATCCCAAAAAATCGTGAAGACTTTAAAATTTAGAATAATTTTTATTTTTTGGTAAATTAAATCTAAAAAAATATATTTTAAATTGCTCTTTGGCGTGATAAGAGAATTTGATAACTTTAAGAAAAAATACTTCTATTTTTAAGTTTGGACTTGACTTGTAATGAGATCTTTGTCTCATTCTGTCTTTAACATGCATTTGCTTAAAGACTTCTTAATAAAACACAAAAAAAATTATAAAGTTCAGAAACAAAGGAAAATTTTATCAGTGTACACTGATACATATTCCTATATACGCAGATAACTTTTTAAAAGATTATAAAAAATTAAACAAGAAAATAATGAGGGGAAAAATAAAATTTAAATTTAAAATATTGTTGACTAAAAAATTTAAGTGGTAATAAAAAGTTATAGACCGACATCTGAGACAAGCTCAAAATTCAACAAGAGAACTTTTTTAACAAAATGTATATTTATCATCATCGTAAAAAGCAATCATCAAAATAGGATCAGTAAAAAGGGCTGAAATATGCAAAATACACCCCAAAATGAGGATGCTATATTGGTCGCAATTTTTAAGATAATTTTCTTAAATTTGCCATATATTTACCTTGATACAATAATAAAGCCAACGATATAAGATAATGCTGGGGTCATTATTTGACTTAGCTCCCTTATTAAGTCCCTTCCCGGAATATGATTTATAGCTTCAAAAAGCTCCCTAATTTGAACCGATTTTGTTTGAATTTGGCATAATGAATTTCCTAATCGTCTTGAATATATTTTTTTTAATTTTTATAATATCGGTCCATATGTCGTCCTTTCCGGAAAAACTGATTAGAGTTTATAAAATTCTATTGAAATTCAGCTCAATTAATTTCTAAACTCTCCTGAATATACGTTATTAATTTGAATAATATTGGTCCATATTTTGCTATAGCTCCCATATAATGCCCCTTTTCAGGAAATGGTTTTAAATTTGATCCATTTTTTAAACTGTCTTTTTCATATATAAAAACTGGCGTGACAATTATCGAGCCATATTTACCTCTTACTTTCCGTAATTGTGTTGTAGGCTTACAAGGTCTATTAATATGAAACAATTCCATTGAAATTCAGACAACTTCATAAATTTCTTCAATATACGTATCTAATTTATTAAATATTGCCTCCCATGAACCCTCTTCATTTAACATTATTTTTTTTAATAAAATGGGCCATTAAAATCTATACCTCGGTACCAATACTTTAAGGTAATAACAAGATATGTTACCAAATTCCACTATATGTTTAGACGTCCGAATTTCTTTTGATCTCAAATCGCGCCAATAACATAAATATGAATCTGAGAAAATTGCCCTTCTCCAATCCTCTGCCCATTTTATTTCAGACGATTTTCTAATCATTCTTCAGTTTTATGTTGTCATTTTTTGGTAAAACTTGAGCAACGTATTTGAGCCTCAAGAAAAGTTTGTTCCTTATTTGTGAAGTATTCAATTTTTACGGGGTTAATTTTCTATTCGTTGACCGACACATTTTTTGGCACATCGTTTTAAAATATTACAGCCCAATTTCAAAAGGCTTCATCTTTAGGCCAAAATAATAATATGTATAATATTTTAATTTAATTTAAATTTTATCGAAGTATTTCAAATTTGCGACCTGTTCACAAGGTTCATATGGACAGTCAGTCAGACAAACACACGGACGGACGGACGGACATCATTATATCGACTCAGAAAGTGATGGTATAATAAATATGAAGCAATTTAAACAAAATTTGTGCACTAGTAAGTGTTATAATATTCTAAAACGATGTGCCAGAAAATGCGGAGGTCGGTCCATACAAACCCCCTTCCAAATACCACTTTTAAGGAAAAAAATCTCACAAATACTTTGATACTGAAATAATTATTGGTCAAATTAAGATAAATATAAACCAAAATGGATGTGCAAAATTTTACGAGGGTCGGTTCTTCTTCTTCTTGTAGCTCCCATATAACTCTCCCAGAAAATTTTATTTTAAACGCAAAAATTTAATATAAATCTTAATGCCACAATAATGTGCTGCATACTTAATCAAATCATACGAGGGTTGTTCATTAATTTTTCGTAACTTCTATTTCTAACCGACGATGTGGAGTAGGGTATTAGACAATCGGGCTTGACCGACTATACATTCTTACTTGTTAAATATGTTTATAGGGTCATCCAGTATATCTGTATATACAGTTAAGTCTGCAACATTCTAAAATACATTATAACAATTTTTTCTATAGATGAGCAAAATGAACAAGAAGTTGTAATGTTTTAATCCTCATTTGGTAGTAAAAATAGATGGGTCCAGATAGTTTTATTCTATAAGAGTAACTTATTTACGCATGTGATAATATTTTTATAGAGATTTATAAGGACTCTCTATATATATAACATATCTTTTGTCTCAATTCATTGATTAATTTTTAGTGAATCTAATTACCTGAGTTGGTAAAATTTAGAGGGTCACCGACTACTCCAAAGACCAGATTAGTGGTCCTTATTGCTCCCATACAAATTGGAAAAACCTCAACTTTAAACGAGTGAAATTTTATTTATATTAAAAAGGCAAATGTTTTGAAATCACTTTTTGTTGTTGTTGTTGCTTTCATTAATCAATTTAATATATCAAATATTATTTTCTAAACAACCGTTGTTTTATTACATAAAAAAGTACAATAAAAAAAAATATATGAAAAGACAAAAGAAAACCATTAAAAATTGGTCACTTTTCTAAAGTGTTTTTCTTTTCTTTTTGGTTTTAAACACTTTAAATTACATCTTTATATGTATTTGTTAATATTTGTCTGTATGTGGTTTGTTTTAAAATGTGTGTGTATGTATGTATGTATGTATGTATGTATGTATGTATGTATGTATGTATGTATGTATGTATGTATGTATGTATATATGTATGGATGTATGTATGTACATGTATGTAAGTAAGTATGTATGCGTGTATGCATGTATGTATGTATGTATGTATGTATGTATGTATGTATGTATGCATGTATGTATGTATGTGTGTATGTATGAATGCATGTATGTATGTATGTATGTATGTATGTATGTATGTAAGTAAGTATGTGTGTATGCATGTATGAATATATGCATGTATGTATGTAAGTATGTATGTATGTATGTATGTATGTATGTATGTATGTATGTATGTATATATGTATGTATGTGTGTATGTATGTATGTATGCAGGTATATGTATGTATGTAGAATAATGTGTGTTCATGTTTTTATTTAAGAGTTTATTTTAACTAAATAACCATTTATTTAAGTTCACAAACTGGAGTTTCATTTAGATCTTAAAAGTCCATTTATTTAATCATTTTTTGTTTTGTTTTATTATTTAACATTAGTTTTATTATTATTTTTATTACATTTTCTTTGTATTAACTTTTTTGTTTCTATTTTTCTCTTCTTTTTTGCTTGTTTGTTTGTTTGTTTGTTGCTTATTTAGGCAATTCTCTTTGTTTTTCCTTTTCAGTTTTCCTGTCTGTACATATGTGTGTGTTGTGTGTTTTTTTGCGAGTTTTTGTTTTAAGTCTTTTAAAAGTTCATTTCCGCTTCCGTTTCTTTACTGACCAACCACAAGCTAACCAACATGCACAACACACATTAATGCAAAACACTTAAACACACAACGACTATTGCATTTTCTATTTAAGACGGGTATTTCAGGTTGTTTTAAACTAAAACCTGAAGTTCTCAAATGAGATTTCAAGCAATAAATTTGCAGGATTGACAAAAATCTAGGATAATATCCTTCATCTAGAACTTCTATTTGGAATTACTTTAGTAACTTTTGCACTTGAGGTGTTTTCGTATTATTTTTGAAAAGAGTAGATTCCCCGAGCTTTTCGAGGGGGATTTCCAGAATTGACCATTTCGGGTATCTACAGTCTTCGTAAAATGATTTTGTTGGAAATTATTCAATAACTTTTAAATCACCAGAGATATGTTAATGAAATATCTCAATGGTTACAGCTAATGCATTTTCTAGTTGATTATAGGCCCCAATTTGGTCAGGAGCGTAGTCGGTGACCCTTCAAATTTGACACCTCGAATATGTTAATTTAAAAAAAATGCTAAAAAGCAATTTTGTATAGAGGTGGAAAAACTTAGAACAATACCCACTGCCCTCTGGGTTTTAGGACTTTATCTATGATATTAAAGAAGTGTCCATGTACCTTTAAAGTCTGCTTATCAAATCTTAATTTTAACATATAACAGCAATAAAAAAGTTAAGAAAGTTATAGTCGGTCAAGCCTGAACTTACGGACCGATCTTCGTATAACATCGTTTTCTAATTTCTACTTAAGTTCAATACATTATATTTCCAGACTTTGTGTACGATTTATGCTTTTCAAAACGATTTTTTGGGACTGATTTAATTCAAAGCCATTGAAAATTATGGACCGAACTTCGTAAAATTTTTAACAGCGATTTCTCTCTATATATATTGTTTAAAATAATAAAGTGCTTTGTACACTATAAAGAGAAATGTTCCGAAGAACAATATAACATAAGTGGACCCATCCACTTATGTTATGTTATATTGTTATACTTTGTCACGACACGATTTTGCTGTCGGCTGGGGTATACTCGACGGTGCCAGACGTTTTCAAAATACTATTATTTCTCAAGCTACTCTTTCAACAGATCGCTCTCTCTCCCTCTCATCACAAATGTTTTGCAAGCGGTCTAACCATCGACCAAACAATTTGGATGACTAGTCGCCAGTGTATCAATAAATGAAGGCACCGAAGCGGTATAACCATCAGATGCTCTTTCTTCTCGATAGCTCCGGTTGTAGGGACACATATATCATAAGGCAGGTACAACGAAGCCACTAGAAGAGAGAAAGATCACTCTCTCTGTTATCACAAATGTTTTTCAAGCGGCCGAACAAACAGGGCTACCAACCTCTGCTTTGCCGACAGTGTATTCATTGACTTGAACAATAAAGCGGTGTGGGGCTTGTGGTTATTATTAGGCTAAATGCTCTTACTTTACAATATTAATCCAAATCAACTGCAGGCGATTTAACTACCGAAAAGTGATTTGGCTTATTGCCGACAGTGTCTTACTAAGCAAATACAACAAAGCGGTCTAACCACCAGATATTCCTTCTTCTGTATTTGGTGGTTTAAAAACAATACTTTGTGTTATGAGTTGTTAAAATCGGATCTGGAGATCCCAGGGATCTCTATTAAAGAGTGCATTCAATAAAAATCGATCACAGTTTTCTTCCATTCCATCATTATGAAAACACGAAAACGCTCAGCCTCAAGTTGCAAGATGGATCAAGAAATATTTCGAATAATTCGCTTGGTAACCCAAGTTTTATCACACCGTTATAGAAATCCATTTCACTTCGAAATAGGGTATCATACCAGATTCCATATACTAGCGGAAAGATAAGAAACAGTGGTGACCAATGATGTATAAAAGTTAAAAATTATTTTAATTAATTTAAAAAGTTTAAAAAATTAAATAAAATTCCTAACTGCAGGACTTTTTATAACGAGTAATTTTTCTAACATATGTGCTTGTGCCTGCGTGTGTATGTGTGTGTGTGTAAGGACTTAACAATTCATTATAAAGAAATCTTTATTTAAATATTCTTTTGTCGCTTTAGCATTTTTTATTTACTTTGTTGCATTTAATTTTTAAATTACCGCATTTTCAACATTTTTTGCTTTTATTTTAGTTTTTTTTCTTATTTTCTACAGGGGTTTTCCACTTGTATTTTATTATTTCTTTGTCTTTTGGAAGCATAAGAGTAAAGTGGCCTTTTTTTTTAAAGCCACAAGTTCACTTAACAAGTATTTTACGCTTTTTATGCACAAGACTAAATTAGATGTGTAGAAGTATTATGAGTTATGTGATAATGTTGGTAACGCACAAAAATAGACTCTACTTAAATGATGATAAATGGGTCAGAATGATTTTTTGAGAGAATTTGACAGTGTGGACCCTTGCGAATATTGGTCAATTTATTCCTGCAATTTATACAAGATCAAAATTGTTTTAAATACAAAAATATTTTGATAAGATTTTCATTAATTAGTTCTGCATTATATTTAGATCAGTCGTTAAATCCGTATAAAAACTCAGTTCCGAAAATGACTTAATATTGAGCAAATATACTGCAAAGTAATGTAAACACAAATCATGGAACTGAATTAAAAAAGAGAAAATTTTTGATCACCATATAGGATATTTTGTAGTCGATTTTGATTGTCAACTGTCACTTGTTTTAGTTTCCTTAAGACTATAAAAACCAAATCTGGACCAAAATGATTAAAACTTTTATAAAATTTTTATGAAATTAAATTTCATTTTAGAAACAATTTTGTTTTAAAAGCAAAAATTAATTTCTTTTAAATTTTTTCTTAGCGGAAGCATATTTTTTTTGTGCACTGTATACGCATTATAAAGAACATTTTTTTGAATTTGTGGGTATTTGTGTCCACCATCTATGGCTGGTATATTATGTGTTTATGCAGATGTTTGTAACGGTCACGAAAGATAGTTTCATCAGCATTTTTAACACTTCCAGAGTTGATGTAACTATGTCTGTCTCTCCGGATGACCTATTGAAATAAGTTAAGATCAGTCCATTACTTCATAAAGGCCCCATACAAATGTGCCATAGAAATGGTGTTTTAGCCAAAAATATTTTTATATAAACGATTTTAACGAATTTGTAAGGTCGAAAAATTCCACTTCCGATTATCACTCTAAAATGCGTTTTTCAGAGTTGGTCCATAATATCTGTAAGTTCTCACAGAACATTGTTTTAAAACTCTTAAATCTCCTAAGCAGAAATTAAGAAACCACAAACGAGGGTTGTTTTATAATTTTCATTGGTTATATAAAATTAAAAATATTAAATCCTTCACCTTTTATAATGCAGATTTAAATTACTTTCTGTACCGATTTAACGGTGTTCATCCAAATGGACTAGAGGACTGGCAACCAGCCTTCATAAAAATATGCACTTCGTTATTTTAAGTGTAGGAATAAACCTACACTAAAGTCTATTATGTCTGTGTCAACAATTTTTATAAGTATTGAGCATCGTTGGAAAGGTTATCAATCATAAAATAATATTATGTAATTAATATAGAAATCGAACAAAATTTCTTAAATAACTTTTTTAAAAAAAATTAAAAAATTTTATTCAATAAATAGATTCCCACTTTCTGATTCCAAAATATCAGTTCGATGATATCTCGTTACAACGGGTTTCATCCATTCCAGATTTTTTTGGTGTATAGTAAACCAATAAAGATATATAAAGTCATAAGACCCGTAAAATTCTCTAAAAATATTTCTGCAATAATCATCCATCATTAATATTTATAAAATAGGATGTGTGTATGTATGCTCGACCAATTTTAATGAAATTTCCACAGAATACATACCGAAAGTAACATAAGCTATACAAAATTCCGATAGGACGAAGGGGAGCAGTTCCGCCCAAGCAAAGTAAACATTGATTTTCGAATATAAAGAACTGTAACAGCGAGAGCTCTCAAATTTGCTCACAACAACTTTCTTAAGAAACTGGTTTACTTGATCGAACGTTGGACGGATAGGACCAGGGAGAAGGGTACTCCCATGCAAAGCAAATATTTGTTATCGAACCCCATACAAGTCATGTTTAAATTACTAATAATTTAAATCGTATGACTACAGAACACAAATATTTGCTTAGTGCCAGCAACGCCCTAATTTTTTTTGACAGAACGAAGTTTGCGACTCTGTTAGCATAAATGTGTTATTCCTTTTCAAAGCTATTTTACAAGTAAGAATGCTTTTTTCGGCTACGCGAAATCTTTAATATGCAGGAATATATAAAAATTCAGTTTGATTGGGTTAACACTTCCCTGTGCCCTAACCAAATATCATTACTGATCCATATATGTGTCAAATTTTATTAAATTTCTTGTCACAATTTTGAAAAATAGGCGATATTAAAAGTTTCGATCATGTTCTATCCTAAATTTCTCTAGTCTATAATGTTTTGTTATAAAAGTATTTTTCATGTGCCAAATCACGTGAGATTTCTTGTATCAGTTGTAGGGATCTGCTATATAAAATGTTTCATTCATTTGGGGGATACAACGTCCCCATGTCCTATCTAAAATTTGTATAGTGCGAAACCTTCCCCCTTTCATGAAAATTGTTTAAGCCGTTTAGTCATAATCTTTGCTCAAATTATTTAGTTTTTGAAGATTGTCTCAGATATCGGTCTACAAGTTTTTTTAATAGGAAAATGTTAGAGCAATAGCAAATATTTATGGCAAATTTAATTGCGCTCTATCATTTATAATGGATGTATAATGCGTGCTAACAACCGAGAAACAAGCATTCATAGCTAAAACCACTTAGATTTTGCTTTGATGCGAGAATATATATTTGACGAGGTCTTAGATTATTCCTTTTTGGTGTTAAAATAGAAGGACAAAGTTAATATACCCTCATCACCATTTTTGGTGGTGAATGATATAAAAATGCGTGAATTTTTTTGGATTAATTTGCGAAAAGAGTGAAACATTTATTTACTGATAAAACCAATTTTGTTCTGAACTTCTAGAAATACACATAAAGCAAATCTGGAGAAGTTTGTGTCAATAATTGACCACAAAAGCCATTCAAGCTTTGTCAATTTTAGAAAATTTTTTGGTAAGATTCTCAAATCGCTAAGCTTGAATAATCTTTAAACTATTTGTAGGGTAAACACTAAAGACGTATTTTCTGCCAGACGCCCTTTATAACAACAGAGTGATAATTTTAGTGAATAAAGAAGATTTTTTTACCCTTCACCACCACAAGTGGTGAAGAGGGTATATTTACTTTGTCAATCCTATATCCGTATGTCTGTATGTTGTTGGCACGCTCACATTCACTATTTGGCAGAGGTCAATGAAATTTGGCTGATATATTTCTTCTAGTCTAGTCTATTTTCCATAAAACTGCCAATTAGAAATCAACAAATTAGAACTAGATTTTCTCAAAATATAAAGTTATATGAATTTCACTTTTATTCAAAACATGATCAAAATCGGTTCAGTATTAACAAGTAACGCTATTCCTGTGTTGTACGTGTAAATACTATAGCATTTCTGAGTGTATCTGTGAATGTTAAAACGGGTAAGACTGCTTTATTAGGGTGTGACAATACTCAATACTCTTCACCACAAAAGCCTAAGAAGAAATAAATACATTATGTTTCATAAATGTACATTATACGCACATAATACACAACCATAAAATTAGTTATATTTTTGGCTATAACTTGTTTTCTACTGACCCGATTTAGATAATTTTTGGAAAAGCAAAGAGGTGTATATTTCTTGATATTTTGAAAAAAAATTTATTCTAATTTGTCGATTTATAATTGATAATTTTACGAAAGTTCTTCCCTTTAAATATAGGGTTTGTCTCAGATAACGGTCTATATCTCTTAATATACTGAACTGATTTTGCTGGGTTGGGAAACCATCTTAGAACTATATTAAATAATTTTTTAGCTCTATCAGTTATTGCTGATGTGAGCGTGCCAAAAAACAGACAGACAGACAGACAGACAGACAGGCAGATTTTGATTTGATGCAAGAATATATATACACTATGGGGTCTTAGATGATTTCTTCTTAGCGATACACACGGAATGACAAAGTTGATTTACTCTCTTAACCACTTCTGCTGGTGGAGGGTATTAATAAGCTTAAAAGCCTAATTTTGGCAAATTTTTTAGTAAACAAAAAACACAAAATTAAACCATACGAGGGTCTGGCAACAGTTTTTAAATTATCATAATTAAAATTTTATAAAGTCGATCATCGAATAAGAGTTTCCTTTTTTGTGTTTTTCACAAATTAAAATTAATTTATCACTTTTCCTTAAATCAATCATTGACTTTTGCAGGGAGTATAAATTTCCTAAAGGCCTTTTTTATGTTAAGAATTCCATGTTCTTCATTTTGTAGTAATTTATGAACATATTGTGTGTGTGTGTGTGTCTGTGTGTTTCCATTTAGAAATACGGAAATAGTATTTCAACTTAACATTCTTTCTGTGTGTATTTTTTCTTCATTATTTCTTCTCTCTTTTTTACTTTGTTGTTCAATAATTCATTCGAATACAATTTTTTTTTCGTCACAACTTTGTTAACAGTCAGACAGTGAAAAGATAGTTTCACGAAATGTGATTATTTTTAAAAAATCTGAAAATTTTAAAAATATTTCTTTTCGATTTAAATATATTTTTTGAGTTTTCTTTTGTTGTTTTAATTATTCCCTTCATTTTGGAAATGATGATTTCATTATCTTAAAGTTCTGTTTGATTGTTTTACAACTACAATGACATTTGTATTTATAGTTTTGTTTTTATTGTGTATCTATATTGCTCATACGTAGCGTATGCCACGACCTGCATATTTGTGCGTTTGTATGTGAATGTAGAGGCACAGTGGGATAAGTCTTAATTAAAATTTATAATAAAAATCGTCTGTTTCTGCTGAGGACAATTATTTGTATATTAAGAGTCACTATTTTTTGGATCAATAATTTTTTCCTTGTTGGAAGCATATGGATTCCACGAAGCTTGTCCATTTTATAAAGTTTGCAACAATTGTTTTCTTGTTGTTATTCCGTTTTGTTTCTTTGCGATGTTTTTTTGTCATCTAATGATATATTTTTTCATTTGATCTCCAAATACCTTTGTAAGATCCAAAAGTATCTTAAAATGTTTTGTTATAATTTTCACTCATTTGGAACCATTCTATTCTTAACTTTGTGCCTTTACATTTATATGTAATACTTTAAGCTAAACTTTCACTTAAAATTCACTAAAAATTCGAATTTTCAATACAATTTTCACTAAAAATTAAAATTTTCACTAAAATTTAAATTTTCAATTAAAAATTCAATTTTCACTAAAAAATTCAAATTTTCACTAAAAATTCAAATTTTCACTAAAAATTCAAATTTTCACTAAAAATTCGAATTTTCACTAAAAATTCAAATTTTCACTAAAAATTCAAATTTTCACTAAAAAATTCAAATTTTCACTAAAAAATTCAAATTTTCACTAAAAAATTCAAATTTTCACTAAAAATTCGAATTTTCACTAAAAATTCAAATTTTCACTAAAAATTCGAATTTTCACTAAAAATTCAAATTTTCCTAAAATTCAATTTTCACTAAAAATTCAATTTTCACTAAAAATTCAAATTTTCACTAAAAATTCAAATTTTCACTAAAAATTCAAATTTTCACTAAAATTCAAATTTTCACTAAAAATTCAAATTTTCACTAAAAATTCAAATTTTCACTAAAAATTCAAATTTTCACTAAAAATTCAAATTTTCACTAAAAATTCAAATTTTCACTAAAAATTCAAATTTTCACTAAAAATTCAAATTTTCACTAAAAATTCAAATTTTCACTAAAAATTCAAATTTTCACTAAAAATTCAAATTTTCACTAAAAATTCAAATTTTCACTAAAAATTCAAATTTTCACTAAAAATTCAAATTTTCACTAAAAATTTAAATTTTCACTAAAAATTCAAATTTTCACTAAAAATTCAAATTTTCACTAAAAATTCAAATTTTCACTAAAATTCAAAATTTTCACTAAAAATTCAAATTTTCACTAAAAATTCAAATTTTCACTAAAATTCAAATTTTTCACTAAAATTCAATTTTCACTAAAAATTATTTTTTTTTTTTAATTTAACATTTTAAATAAAAATCAAATTTTTGCGAAAAATTAAAATTTTACTTTAAAAAAATATAAGTTTCACTAAAAAGTTTAAATTTTTACGGAAAACTAAATTCTTAATTTTTCAAATAAAAAATTAAATTTTCAAGAAAAAACAAATTTTTTTTAATAAATCACTTTTTCATTAAAATATATAACTTTTTCGATAAAAAAAATTACTAAAAATTCACATTTCACTAAAACTATTAATTCAATTTTATTCCAAAATTTTCGAATTTAATTTTGTTGGTGAAAATTGAAATTTTTACAAAAGATTGATTTTTTTTCTTAAAAAAAAAAATTTGTTCTAAATTTATAATTCGACAAAAAGTTTAAGATTCCTAATTGTTTACTAGATTTCATACTTTATTTTGTTAGAATTTGATAAAATGGGTTTTAAAATTTGTGACGATAAGTTTAATATTTCGGACAACTATTTCGGTTAAAAGTCAGAAAAAACAAAAATTTTGAATTGTTTCAAATATCACTTCAAAGCACTTAAAATTTAAGACAGTGTTTCATATGAAAAGTGAAATAAATCTGTATAATCCGATTTCGATGATATTTCACGCAGTAATAGCAGAGGAATAAGAAAGTTTAGTTTTTGTGTTTGCTGATCCACAGAATCAAAATTTGGAAACTTTGGGTCTTACAAATATTAAAATTCTTACATATTCCTTATATCTGAACCGATTTTAAGGACATCCATATGAATAAAATCTATTAATCTAAAATTTGGTAAGGAAAATATTTAATGTTTTTCCCATTCTGTTACACTGTGCTTTATATCTTCATATGGGTTTCTTTGTATTTTTATTTTTATGTATCTTTCATTTCGGGTTTGATCATTTTCCACTTTGTTTTCGCCGAAACATAACATTTTGTTTATTCTTCTCATTTGAAGTTTATTTGTTTTTGTTGTCATTCCTTCAAAATAAAACGGAAATTAGTTCCAGAATAAGGAATCAATAATATTCTGGGCAGTTTTAATAGATCTCAGTTTAAGAAGAAAAGGCAGAGAAATAAACAATTTTCTTTTTATTCACTTTTATTTGAGTGCTTTTTTAGGCTTTTTAGGTTCAATTTTATATTAAAGACGTTAAATTTTATTTTGCTCTTAAAACCTCTGAAAAAAAATCCTTTTTTCAACATCGCGACTCTTTTCTGTAACTATAGATTTGCATTTTTACCAAAATAAATTTATACCCTGCACCACCACCAGTGGTTAAGAGGTAATATTACTTTATTTTTCCGTATGTAACGCTAAGAAGGAGTCATATAAGACCCATAAAGAATATATTTATTTCATCATTTGTTATAGAGAAGTTTCATATTTAAAACTAGTAAAATCGGTTCAGTATATTAAAATTATATAGGGACCGATTTAGCTAATCTTATGATGACTCATTAAGTGCTCCTGCTTTGTATTTACAAAAGGACTGAGTATGTGTGTTTGTGAGCGTGTATGTACAATATATAACGTATTTAAATCACACATATTTGTGATGGAGGGTATTGAAGATTCGCCGTAACCGAATGGAGCATTCTTACTTGTTATTCTTCTCCTATTTTACTCTTTTTCTTGTTAGTTACAAATTTCTTTTCGTTTTTCTCATTTTTACAAATATTAGCATCATTGTTGCCATTTGCATTTACATTTGTATGTGTAAATTATTGTGTTGCATATCAATGTATTATTGTATTGGTGAAATACATTGACACATTTCCTTTAGAGTTCAAATAAATGCATTTAACCATTTTAGTGTGAAATAAGAATGAATAAAAAAATAAGATACAATTTTACATTTTCACTTTTATAGCTGAGCAATTTTGCTACAAATGGAATTTTATTATTTTGCATTGAAATTGAATATAAGTGATGTATTATTATTACCTTTCCAATGCTAAAGAATAATTTTTATTGAATTTTGGTAAAAATGCAAGAAATTTATTGTACGATCCTTTGAGATAAATTTTATTAAAGACTTTAACAGCCGATTAGAAATTTCGTACAAATTTTCATAACAAGAACAAGTCGTTATTAACTTTAAAGTAGGAACTTCATTGATTTAAATTGTAGTTTAGTTATTCTCTTTACCGCCAAAAGTGCTGAAGGGCTATTGACTTTGTTATTTCGTGTGGAATCATCTAAGGTCTCTTAAACTATATATTCTTGCATTATTTCAAAATCTGAGTGGATATTGCATCATTATCACACATTGAATAATTGAAATCTGTCCATATTTGACAGTAACTCCCATATAAGTTCCTTTACCGAAAACGGTTCTCTTACATATAAATTAATTTTATTAAATTCCATTCAACGTTCCTTCCGGGAAAAGGATTTTAAACTTATAATGTTTTAAATTTGAACCGATTTGATTAAAATTTGCTGCCCTACACCACCATATGGGGTTAGGTTATTGTGTTTTAAGTAAACCGTTTGACTCAGAACCACTTTCAGAGTCGATTTAACGATGTCCGTTCGTCCATCTGTGGTGGCTGACCATGTATACCTTGTGAAGAGATATATTGATGAAACCTGATACGTGTCATTATTTTATTGATGATGACTCCATTATTGCAATTTGCACCGATACAAATGCTCCTCCCGGAATAGGATTTAAAGGTCATAAAGTTCCTGTATACAAAATGGTTTTAACGAAATTTGGCACATATAAGACTTAAAATATTCCAAAATGGTGTCAAAAATTTTAAGAGGATCGGTCCTTTATATTTTATAGGTTCCATAAAACTTTGAAGGGCCTAAACCTCACATAAACATTGGTATTGTAATAAGAATTGATCAAATAAGGATAAATAAAAGCCAAAAACGATTTTAGGGGGGTCGGTCCATATTTTTATTTGGTTCCTATATAATATTTCCATAAAGAATAAATTTCCAAATCACACATAAATGTTAGTACCATAATTATATACCGCACTCTTAAGCATAAAGTAGGAAACAAATTTATTAATTTTTGGTTGCTACCAATGTGGTTGTAGTCTGTTGAATATTCGGGCTTATCCGACTTTAATATCATACTTGTAATGCTTTTAAATATGTTACAAATTTGTGTCTCCCATTCAATTTAAAAAAATATTTTTAAATTTTAAAGCTTCATTACACAACATGACCAAGTTAATATTTTATATGGAAAAATTGTGTAGTTTTAAGTCCACTCCCTCTCGCATGTTACCCTTTTTGAACAAAATTTCGAATTTAAACTCTTTGTTCTAAAATCCAAAAACCTGTAATTAAAAACGGAGTGTGGTTTGGGAAACCTCAAGGTGTTTATACTTAATTTTCTGGCAATCGGCGATATATATGGACATAGAGTCCATAGACCATAAACCAAAAATTAGATTTTCAGAATTTTTCTTAATAATTTGGATTTTAAGAAGATCCTTTTAATAGATTAAGAATTTTTCATACATTTTAATTTAAATTAATCTTGTCAACGTTTCATGGAAACTTCAGACTAAATTTAAACTTCCCAAAGTTCATACAAATTTGATTTTTTCTAACAATTTTAAATAACTTTAATTGAATCAATTAAACTCCTTTGTTATTATTGTGTAATGAAAATTCATCCCGCCGACCAAAAGATACATTTTGTCTGGAAAAAAATTACTCTGCCCCATTGTGCTGTGATAGTGTAGAGTATGAAAACATTGCGAGATGTACACGCATAGAAAAAATATATTTGCCATAAACAAGAAGCATTATACTATTGTTATTAGATATTGTTACCGTAACTAAAAGGTTTGTTAATTTGCATTGTGATTTGGCATTAATAAAAATAGTTATTGTTGTTGTCACTAAAATTGTAGTTATCGTCACTAAAATTATTGTTATCGCCACTAAAAATATTGTTATTCTAATAAAAATTATTGTTAGCTCAATAAAACATTTGTTTGCATTATTTTGTTATTGAATACAAATATTTTCGTATGAAATATTTGAATATACTTCTCATTTTATTGATCAGCCAAACATATTTCCAAAGATAATGCGACCACAATACTTTTTTTATTTAATAAAAATAATTTTATTAGAGCAACGAAATTTAATTCAACCATTAACATGTTGGTGATAACAATAAATGTTTTGTGGCGAATATATTAGTGTTTGCGACGAACATACTGTGAAATGATGTTTCTCTGTGTGTATGTAATACTACAATTGCTTCCGTTTTCTCAATGTCCTTTAATTCCTTTTCTCTCCCTAATAAATTCTTAAAAATTATTATACAGCAGTGCAACACTTTTTATCCAAATATCTTTTTACTAAATTAAAAAAAAAATTCTTTATTAAATTAATAAATTTTTAAAATAACAAAACAAACACTTTTTTAACACGTTCCATTATTTTACACACCGGAATTAATATTCACCTTATCTTTTCACCATGTAAATTTGTTGTTTGTTTGTATTTATTTCATCTTTTTCGAAACAAAAGTCAGATTAACTGCAACGAATCGGATTGTGTACGTAAAGACCATTAAACAAACATCAGCTCCAGCTTCAACTTCAGCCACTATTCCACTCTAAAGCCACAATAGAAAACTAAAACTCATTGGAAAAAGAAGTAAAATAGAAACAAGTTAGAATGTAGTATTCGGCTATGGCGAATCTTTAATACCCTCTACAAGAAATCCATTATATCCACAGACGTATATTAAATAAATAAAAGTTTTTCTTAACACGTGAACACTTTATGAGTCATAAAATCAGTTACATTTTTGTCTATAACTTTGTTTCTACTAAACCGATTTTGATCATTTTTGGAGCGATAACGAAAAATATTTAGCTTAATATTACGGCAAAATATTACTTTAATTTATTGACTTGTAATTGAAAATTTTACGAAAATTTTTTTGCTTATCTCAGATACCGGACTATAACTGTTAATATACTAAACCAATTCTACAGATTTTAAATTGAAATCAGGTTAAATTTCATTGAGTCCTGTCAATTATTGTGGATGTGAGAGTGTCAAAAATAGACAGACAAATGGACAGACAGACGGACATAGCGAAATCGACTCAGATTTTGATATGATATATTCATTATGGGTTTTAAGATAATTCCTTCTTAGCGTTACATCCAGAATAACATACTTTATTTATCCTCTGCCACCACTTGTGTTGTTAAAGGGTGGAAAAACGAGAAACAGATACAACATGTAAAGTTTTATATCCTTAAAATCCCTATCAAGGATAACAATAAAAAAATGTTTGTCATCACTAACATTTTGGTCATACAATTGTATACATTTTTTTGCAAATGAACAAAAAAAAGGATATAAAAAAATATAAAACAGTTCAAGTACATTCCTGTATTTACCAATACTTACATACACTACATCTGTATATATAAAAATGAATTAGTGTTTGTTTGGGACTTATAGACAGCTAAACTACTGCACCGATTTCAGTGAAATTGCCTCAGAATGATCTCCATTTACACAAAAGTAACAAAGACTATAAAGAATTTCGATAGGATCAGGGGGAGAGATACCTCCACAGAAAGCAAATATTGATCATCGAATATCTAAATAACTGTAACGGGGAGAATTTTCAAATTTGGCCCCAACCCTTTAATTGGCAAATGAACTGATTTACTAGACAAAATGAAGGACGGATAGGATCAGGGGGAGCTGTAGCCTCTATACAAATAAAATTTTGATAATCTAATATCTTAAAAACCACTTCATCGAGAATTTTCCAGTTTGGTCTGTTTTGCTGGAGAGAATGAAGGGCGTGCAGGATCATGGAGAGAGGTGTTCTCCATAAAAAGAGTAGAAGCAATAGTTCTCAAATTATATATAGGGCGGGTAGAGTCAAGGGGAAAGGTACTCCCATACAAAGCAACGATTTATTATTGAATATCTAAAGAACTGTAAAAGTGGGAGTATTCAAATTGGTTCCAATTACTTTCTCAAGGAACTTTTTTACTAACCAAAATGTAGGACGGATAGGACCATGGGAATGGGTACCACCCATTTTATAAGGGCGGTAAAGCATACTGGGTTATAACTAGTATACATTTATTTTCATATATGTATATGTATGTGTGTATGTGATGTTTTTTTTCGTCATTTTAACTAAATCCAAATCTCTCTCTCTCTCTCTGTCGTTGTTTTATCTAGTTGTCAGTGTATTTATCTATGTTTTTTTATCTGTGTTTAGCATATTGTTTTCCATGTAGTTGTTATTCACATACATATATATCTGTGTGTTTTGTTTTCTATGTCTGCTTACGGAAATGAGCAACAATTTCTTTTCATCTATAGAAAATTTTTGCAAATCATGCAACACAAATTTGATTAGAATCTTCTTAAATTACATTTTTTTTCTGAAGGATTGAAATGACCAATTCAATGTTTTTCTTTTTAATTCTTTTTCTGTTTCTGTTATTTTTGTTGTTATTTTCTAATCTCAAAAATCAATTAAAATCATTTGGTTTTCATTATTATTTTTTTTGTAGAGATTTAAAGATTTGTTCCAGTTGCTAAATGAACATAAATATGTTTAACAATATAAATAATATATTTTATACCCTACACTTAAGGTTAATGATGCATTGTAAGTTTGTGTTGATGTTTGTATTGTAGAAGCTTTAGAGCCCACCACCTATGGTCGTGTAGGGTATAAAAACTTGTTTCATTATATCTAAGATTTGAAAAGCTGATGTCCCTAATGGACCCGAAATCCTTTTTGGCCAATATTCTTTAACTTTAGAAACACTGAATATTTTATAATTAAATTTCAAATAATCGTTCGCAATCTTCTCATTAAGGTGAAACATTTGTTTTAATGGGTCCAAGTTTTTCTTCTCAAATATTATTTTTTTAATCGCTTAAAATAATTAGATCATTTATACCCTACACCACCGCAGGTGGTTGGAGTTTTATGCGCTTGTGCTGATTTTTATAACATACAGATGAAAACTTTTAAGTTTACCTTTCGATTCAGAATTACCTTGTGAGTCAATGTCTAGATGTTCGTGTAATATTGTAAAAACTCTTGAGGTCGTAATTTTTGATATACTGAATTTGGTAGTTGTAATTGTATTTTGACTAAAGGAGGAAGCTTATTAAAATTGACAATATTGGATTCAATATTTCACGCAGCTCCCATACAAATCTTTGACCAGAATATTGTTGAGGTCATAAAAGGCCTAATTACTAGGTGATTTCAATGAAATTCTAAATAGATGTACGTCTTATAGGTCCCACACAAACCTCTTCCAAATATCACTCTGAAGAGCATTAGTCTCACAGATATTGTTAATAGATTAAATTAGAAAGATTAAAAAAGAAAGATTAAAATCGATGTTCGAAATTATATGAGGGTCGATCACTCATTTCTTAACGCCCTCAAAAAAATCTTTTCAAACTCATAATCGGAAGAGCATAAATTTCCAGCTTCTCTCGGAGCCTGGGTAGGACGGGTACTCCTCCGGCGATATTTTAAGATTGTCTTACCAGAGGTGACCAACTTTAGAGATCCATTTTCCTATCCCAGCACCCACTAGAAACTTTTCCGAATTAAACAGAAAAATTTAAATAATTCCAAAGTTACAGAATTATTAAAAACCCCGTTTTTGGACCACTGAGTGTCTGAACATCTTTTTTTTGTTGGCCAAAGTTTTTGGTAAAATATTGTGGAGATATTTTCGCTAAATCTGGTGATTTGGAATAGCGGAAATTCTAGCGATTCGTGAAGCTCCTGAAACTATACAAATTTTGTGCAAATAAATAGTAGAATAAAAAAAAGACATCCCTGTCTGCAACATGTTGCACCGAGGGCAGAAATAACTATGTAACTTTGGATTGGAGAACTATAAGAAGGTGAACAAAGAAAAATTTTGAATTTTGACAACCCTTATGATGTTCAGAGATCACAGGCTTTAAAGCTGCATTCCCCACAGTCAATAAAATCAAATCTACGCTAGTTGTGGTTTTCTTGGGTGCTAAAACCCGCTATATTGACGATAATCAAGAGAAAAATTGGCAACACTGGTTTCTTGAAATAAAAGTGTTTCAACTCTACTTAGAACTCTTATTATTTTCTTTTCCTAAATTTCCATTCAGAAGCAAATTTAAGATTTTTATATCTTTTTATTGTCAAATATTTTTTATTGTCTGAAATTTGGCTCCAACTGAGGAGTTATAAGGATCAATCAAATTATTGTTATTCTTGTCATTCATTTTCTACTAAAATGTTTGAAGTTTTATTTCAATATTTTAAAATATTTTTCTTGTTTCTTTAAAATTTTCATTAAAATTATGTTTTTGACATTAATAAAGTATCATCTTCATCATTACAACTTCATGAAATGACGCTTCATTTCATTTTTATTCAATTTTATTGTCTTGTTGTTTTATCTGCTTTTTCTGATTTTCCTCCTTTTTGCATTTTTTCCATTAAATTTGTCAAAAACAGTAAATTACACGTTGATAATATAAAATTAATGCAATTGATTATTTCCACATTAAGAGAGAAAGAGAGAGACACACTGAAAGAGTTTATGACAGTATTAAATGACCAGAATTAAAATACGAACTTAGAGGATTAAAAGAGGGATTTTTTTAACGGTTAAATGCTGTTGAAAACCAAAATTAATTAAAATGAAAAACGTTTAACATTTTTAATGTTAAATGAAATTTTTGTTTGATTTTTTTTTAGAATTTTTTTCTTTAATTTTTTATTTTGACCATTTTGATTGTTTATGTGTCAATAGCATAAGTTTTAAAAAATTGGAAGAGGGTACAGTGGTTTAAAATAGTTTTATACTGAGCAAAATTCTAATTCGAATTCAAATTTAAAGAAGATAAAAATTTCGAAATTTGTTTGGGGTATTTTCATTAAAAGATGGAAAAGATGTTAAACAAATCGATCTTAATAGGCAAAATTATATACTGGATGAAAGCTCATACTTATAGCTTTCTTGCGGATTTAAAATTTATTTAATAGCTTATGTCCCTGAAGAGTTCTTTTCCACGAAACTTTATATATGAGTAAAATTCACGATACTTAAGAAAAAATGTTATAAAACGGTGGATGTAAATAATACACTGACCTTGTATATCGCTAAGGAAAGACTATGGTCCCGTGAATATAACAATGAAATTAACTGCCAACTATGTTTAACAGTTTTCGAGTCATAATAATTTTTCTGATAAAATTCAAAAGATTCGTAAAATTATTGGTAATTTTCATGAAAATGAAAAAAGTGTTCCACAAACGGTTCCATATGGGTCCGAATTATACATGAATTGATAGTTCACACCTGTAACTTGTTTCTGGTAGTAAAATTTATTTAATAGCTTTTGACCCTGAAAAGTTCTATTCCATTAAACTTTAAATTTAAGTACAATACACGATAACTGAGACAAAATGCTATAACGTATTTGATGTAAACAATATAGTGGTTCAGTATACCATTTCGGAAAGGCACTGGTTCCATCAATATAACAGTGAAAAAATGGCAACTTTGTTTAACAGTTTTATGATTTACTTCCGATTAAATTAAAATACAATATATACGGTACTTGGAAAAAATGTTATAACACAGTGGATGTAAAGCAAGATTATGGACCTGACAATATAACGGTTGAAAAAATTGGCCAATTATAATTGATTGTTTCCGAGTCATGATAATTGACTCCTGATCAAATTTGAAAAATTCACTTTCCTTTATAAAATAACATGAAACATCTGTATTATCAGCATGACACGCCCACTTTTTAGTTCAAAATTTTTTAGGGTTCCTTAAATTCGCTACATTTACTGTTAGAGGGTGCGAAAAAAAATTGCCAATTATGGTTCATTATTCTCGAGAAATTATAATTTACATTTGATCAAATTAAAAATATATTATATTGCAGCATAAAACATTTGTTTTTAACAGCACATTACGCCCACAGTTACAGTTATTTTTATCCAAATTTTTGACAAACTTAAATTCTATATATTCGCTATTGGATGACATTAAAAGAATTGGCCAATTATGGTTAATTGCTTCCGAGTAATAATAATTAAACTCTAATTAAATTTGAAAAAGCACATGTTTTTAAAAAGTAACATAAAATGTTTGCTATGTCACGCCCACAATTACAAATATTTTAGTACAATTTATTTGACTGCCTCAATTTCAAGATGTTGGCTCTCGGATGGCATATAAAAATTAAACGTCTTTGATTGATAGTTTCTGAATATTAATAATTAACTTCACATAAAATTTAAAAAAACTAACATAATTTTATAAAATAATATCAAACAACTGTCTTCAACAGAATGCCACGCCCATATTAATAAATATTTCAATCCAATTTTTTGTCAGTTTTAAGTTTAAGATGTTTACTATTGGAGGGCATTATAAAATTGGTTAATTATGGTTCTGATTAAATTAAAAATATTCACTTGGTTTTCTAAAATGATACTAAATATCAGTCAGCATGCCACGCCCACAATTATAGATATTTAATTTCAATTATTTAACACCTTAAATTTAATATCTTTACTATTGGTATCAAAATTTTGTTAATCGGTTAAAAAAGCGAAAATTCTTTGGGCGGTGAAATAAAATGCTAAGTCTCCTTTGAAGGCACAGTGGGGTGAAGGAAATTTTTTGTATTAAAAGATGTTAAAATTTTAGTAACTTCAATTTTATATATTATTTCCTGACAATTAATATTTTCTGTATAATTTCCTAAAATGTTCCAATTTTTTCCCACTGTGTTTCCTAAAAGAAACTGATTGAGAATTTAAAGAGATTTTTTAGATTAAAAAAAATAAGAATTAAAATTAATAACATTTTCAAAATGCTTTTTTTATTTTGTATCTTTTTTTTTTCTTAATAAAATTTATACTTTCGTTTGTATGTGTGCATTTGCTATGCTACACACACACACATACAAACAAAACATAAACATTTTGTTATGATTTTATTTATTTTTTCTTTACATTCCTTTTTTGCAATTTTAAATGTTTCCTTTCTTAAAAAAATAAAAAAAAGAGAGATGATGTTGTTTGTATTTGTGTCATCGTCGTCATCGTCGTCATCATCATCATTTCTTCTTCCATTTCACTGGTTGACAATATTTTCCTTCATTGAACACACTAAAATGATGTAATAACATTATCATATAAATGTAAAATGTATTTGTGTTTGTATCTGTGTGTTTATATTTCTATAAATGTGGGTTAGTAAAAATGTTTCTCTAACTGTCTGTCTCAGCTTGTGTTTGTGGTTGTGTGCTTTTGGGTGTATGTGTGCTTAAAGGATTGATACAATATAATATTGTGTTTTCCTTTTTCTTTCGAAATATTTATTTTTGTTGTTGTTTTTTTTTCCTTTAAAATTTTGATGTTTATAATGCTGGTTTTTGATAGATTTTTTTCCAGCAATATAGATTAAATGCTTGATTAGAGATGGAGAAAAAATGTGTCGATCAAATGTTTAAAAAAGAAATCATTTTTAATTTCCTCAAGTTCTTTTCGTTATTAATTTAAAAAAAATTATTTTCATTTTTTCCTTCGTATTTTACACAGAACTAAAAGAGTTTAAATTTCATATAATTGAGCAGCTTAAGAATTTTGTTTGCATTGAACAAAATTATTTGAGTTTCATAATTTTCTTTAAACAAAAATGTTTATTTTTTTTTAAATTTTTTAATCTTTTTTATTAAAAAAAATATTTATTTTCAATTATTTTCTTGTTTAAACCATCATAAATTGCTATGATTTCCTTTTAACATTTTTTCTTGTTTAATAAATAAGAGTAACAGGAAGCGATTTTAATCGGTTATATTTAATTTTTAACACCCTACAAAAATTGTCACTCACTTTCTTTCATTACAGAGGAAAAAATGTGGTTGTCGTAACTATGTGTCATCAACTAAGAATTGTTTTACCACAACCACATAATAGTTATGTTCCAGATACATTAAAAATATTGACCATAATATGATTGAGGTTCCTTCGTGTTGTATAATTGATAATAGAAAAATTCAGTATTTTTCTCTATTGAAAAATATTAAAAAGTTTTGTTTAGAAAAAATATTATTTGGAATTATAAACTGTTTCCAATAAAATCTTACATATATATACTGCAAATATATAAGTACTTCATTAGAAGAGGTAAATTTGTACAGTAATCTATTTTCGAAATTTTACGAGGGTCAGCCTACAATTTCCCATAAATTTCAGACAAATATTTGTATATATTAAAATGATTTAATACATTAAGTTTTTCGGCAGTAACAAAAAACGCAAATTATACGAGGGTCGTTCCATAACTTTCGCAGATACAGTTAATAACCAAAAATGTAGTGTAAAGTATGGTGTGAACGGCTTAACCTCTCTCTTTTTTTCATAAAATATTTTTCTATCGTTTTCTTCTATAGAAAATGTTATTAATTTTTATTGTATAGAAACATTTTCAATATATTTTTCTTCTATAGAATAATTTATACAAGTTACTTTTGCTAAGGTTAAAAAGCAATACAACGCACTTGATATTTTCTTTTCTACGGAAATAAAATTTTCAATTTCTTTTTATAGAATTCATTTAACATTTTCTACTTTTTAAAAAATTTTGACATTTTCAAGATTTAAAAAAAGTCTTTTTTCTTTTTTCTTATTTATAGTTACTTTTTATTGAAAAATATTTAATAATTTTCTTTCTTAGAAAAATTGTCAATTGTATTCTTTCATAGAGAAATATTGGATATTTTTCTTCTTTTGAAAATTTTCTATATTTTTCTTTTATTAAAAAATATGCAATTTAAAGAAAAATATTCGATTACTTTAATTGAAATGTATTTGATATGATTCTTTATAAAAATAAAAAAAGAAAATTTAAAATTTTTTTCTACTGAAGAGAAATAGCGAATATTTTTCTATAGAAAATTTGATTATAATTCTATTTTTCTTATAAAGAAAAAATTACGTTTTATTTTTCTTCTATAGAAATTTGTTCGCTAATTTTTATGCATAAAAACATTTTTGTTATTTTTTCTATATGGAAAAAGTTTTTTCTATATAGAAAAAAATTTTTCTATATGGAAAAATTGTCAATTATAAAAGTATAACCAAATTTTTGACTCATTATAAGTGTTATATTTGAATATAACACTTAAATATTGTATTAGTGTGTACGTATGAAATATAATGTATTTACTTCACACGCATTTGAAGTAGAGGATATTGAAGATTCGATATTGTTGAATTAAACATTCCTATTTGTTCTTCTACAAACAAATTTTCGATATTTTTCTACAGAAAAATTTTCAATATTTTTTGTCGACAAATAAAAGTTTTTTTAAGTTTTTCTATAGAGAAAAATGTTCGTTGTTTGGTTTTTTAGCATAAAAAGATATAAAAAATCTATATTTTTTATTTTCTACAAAGAAAAATTTTAATTTTTTAAGTTTTCTATACAGAAAATTTTTCGCTTTTTATATAAAATTATCGATATTTTTCCTTTAAAAAGATTTTCCCTTTTTTCTGGATAGATTTTTTTTACTTTTTTATATAGAACGTTTTCCGTTATTTTGTCCAACATATAGAAATATTTTCATTTCTTTTTTAATTCCATATTGAGAATTTTTCGATATTTTCTTTATAGAAAAAACCGTCTTTACTTCTTAGAAAAAATTCGATATTTTTCACACTGATAAAATTTCATTATTTTTGCTATTTATAAAAAAGTTTTCATTGTTATTTCTATATAGAAAAATTCAATCGAAAATTCTTTCCTATATTGAAATTTGTATACCCTACACAACGGCTGGTGGTTGTGGTATTATGCGTTTGTCCTGATGTTTGTAACATACAGAAAAAAATGTATTACACCGACCTTTAAGTATATCGTTCGATTCAGACTCATTTTTTGAGTGGATTTAATGATGTCTGTCCGTCCGTATCTCTGACCAACTGGCTGTAAATGTTAACGTAGTGAACACTTTAAATATCGCAATTTTTGAGACATCTAAATGAAGGCTATTGAAATTGGCCCATGTTCGGTTTAATATTTAAGGTACTTACCAAATATCATTACGGAGTGAAGTTTTAAGCTCATAAAAGTTCTAAATATAAAGCAATTTTGCAAAAATAAATAGATGTGCCAAACCTTCTCAAACCCCCTTCCAAACACCACCTTGAAGAGCATCAATCTCATATGTCCATTGGTATTGTAATCTCAATTGGTCATAAAGATAAATATAAGCAAAAAATCGGTGATTGAAATTATACTTGGGTCGGTCCATAATTTCTTGTAGCTCTTAAATAACCTCTCAGAGAAACTCATTTTAAAAGTTACAAATTTCACACAAAATGTTAATGTCACCAAAATCTTCTGCACACTTAAGCATAGATTAAAAAATCAAATTATACGAGGGTCGTTCACTAATTTCACTAATTTTTCGTACACCAATACTGTGGTGTAGGGTATTAAGTAGTCGAATTTGACCGACTATTACAGTCTTATTTGTTTCAATTATGACATTATAATTTTTCCATCTGTTACATGTGTTTCAACAAACTTATTACGCTCCAGTTTTCCACTTTATTGTTATTCGATTTTATAGGAAAAATATTTCCAGGTCACAGATACAAAGACATATTTTCATTGAAATTTATGATTTTTTTATTTCTGTTTATTTCTGTTCTTTATATAACAAAAAAGATCATAGAAATTTTTGTTTATTTATTATTCTGATGAATATTATCAGGGTTTTATTGTTAAGTTATTATGTGTGTATGTGTGTGTGTGTTTTTTCTTGCTAAAATTATAAAATAAATGATAATAATAAAATATAATGTAAATATGTATGTGTTAGAGAAGGTAAAAACAGTTTAGACTTTAAAAAAAATAGTAGGGTGATCAGACCGGTTTTATATAACCGGTTATTTTGGCTAAGTTATTTTCGGTTTTTATGAAAAGCTCACATTTCGATTATCGAGGAAATCGGTTTTTTTTCTCAAATAAGCCTTTTTTCTAAAAGTGTATTTTTATGAATTGACGACCCTCGTATAATTTGCTTTCCGTATTTATGTTAATGTGTGCAGTTCATTATTATGATATCAATATTTACAAGTTTTTAAAGGAATTTTTCTGGAGGGTTATATGGGAATTAGAAGAAATTATGGACCGATCCTCGCTAAATCTCGTACAGAGATTTTGGCTTATATTTATCTTAATTTGACTAAATATTTTTACAATACAGACGTGTATTTGTTTATGGGTTTGAAAGCGATATTTGGAAGGGTGGTTGTATGGGACCTATGAGAGATGATAAACCGATCCTCGTATAATTTTGTACATCATTTAAGAATACTAAGAGAATTTTATGGGCTAAAAACTACATTCCGGGGGACATTTGTATGGGGCATTACTGAACAATGGACCTACGATGTCCTTAGGTCAAAATAAAAGTTCGTTCCAAATTTCATGAAGATATTTTCAAAACTGCAACCTGTACCAAGCGAATAAGCTTAACATGGATTGTCAGCCGGACGGACAGATATGTTTAAATCGACTCAGGAAGTGATTCTGAGTAGAACGGTATAATTAAAGGTGCTATTAGGACTATTTTCTCTGACCATTACAAACATCTGCACCAACGTATAATACCTATGATGGTGTAGGGTATAAAATGTATTTAAGTGTTATTATAATACACTTATATGAATTGTTTATTATTAAATAAAATCTTTTTCTTATTATTTCAAGGACTTTTAATATTATACTAAAAAACCGATTAACCGGTTATTAATAAAAAAAAACCGAAACTTGCAATTTTTCGAATAAACCAAAAACCGGTTTCTAAAAAGTGTTGAAGAATCGTTCACCCTAAGAAATATATTATACAACAGAAATATTTCTTCCAGTATTTCCATTCTTATTTATCTTTCTTCGAAAGAAACGAGCTAAAAATATTAAATTTATTGTATTTTACATAAACACAATCGGAAATTTTATTTATTAAGTTTAATTCAAGAATTAAGGATATTCAATTATCCTTTCAAAAATTATTCATAAAAATTTCGAAAATAAATATTATGAAATTTTCTTAGAAAAATTCATCATTTGTTTTTATTTATGTTTACTTTAATTTATTACAAATTAATATTATTATATGTTACCTGGTGTTATTAGAGTCAATCAAAACCGAAATACTTTAAAAGAAAGCTGAAGCGTTTAGCAGAAAATTGTCATCTCAATATGGTGATTCCCAATGCAGAGATATATTTTTCTTATAACTGAGAAAATAAAATAATGAAAGAAAAAACAAATAAAATAACAAATCCTTACTTTCCCCTGGATTTCTCACAAACACAACTTCCGAAGTCTTCATGAGAAAAATCGAGCATATCGAAAAAGATTTGTGTGTGATATATTAAGACTTGTCAAAGGTGATTTGCTGATCCAAATTTTTTAAAGCCCATAATTTCATTAATCTGAACGCATTTTGTACAAGTTTGCTTTAAGAACGACTAATTGGTTTGTGATGCCTCCGATATTGAGATTTTATTACGGGATTATTTTACAGTTGGTTTTGACTGTCTAATTATTTCCCCACCTCCTTTTAAAATTAAAATTTTCTAATTTTCTTACTATATCCAAATATTGACCGATATTTAATGCATTATGTATATCAAATACCGTTGGGAAAAAATAACTGTTCAGAATTTTAATAAAACTGGTTAAAATATATCTAAGATTTTTTAAGCTCAAAGCGGTTTTCCGCGAAAAGACTTTATCTAGGAACTATAGCAATATATATACCGATATTCGTCATTACAACATTAAGCGCAGTTAAAAAATAATATAGAATTTGTTCACTCTCTTAAATAGATTTAAAAGGGACCTTTTATGGTAACATTTTGTTCCCAGTACCAACTAATATTTTGAGCAACAAACCAAATCTCTTTTATTGAAACCTGTGAGGCACACTCATTTTGGAGTGTATTTGAAACTTGCATATTTTACCCCAAAACCTGATATTATAGACCTGAGTATGTTTCGAACAAACGGAAACAGTAAATCGACTCAATTTTTGATTTGTTGTGAGAATATATATACTTTATGGTGTTTTAATTTCTTTTTATAGAAAAAATTTTTAATTTTTTCTATCGAAAAAATTTTGAATTTTTTCTATAAAAAAAAATTTTAAATTTTTTCTATTGAAAAAATTTTTAAATTTTTTCTATAAAAAAAAAATTTAAATTTTTTCTATTGAAAAAATTTTTAATTTTTTTCTATAAAAAAAAAATTTAAATTTTTTCTATTGAAAAAATTTTTAAATTTTTTCTATTGAAAAAATTTTTAAATTTTTTCTATTGAAAAATTTTAAATTTTCTATTGAAAAATTTTAATTTTTCTATTGAAAAAATTTTTAATTTTTTCTATCGAAAAAATTTTGAATTTTTTCTATCGAAAAAATTTTGAATTTTTTCTATCGAAAAAATTTTGAATTTTTTCTATAGAAAAATTTGAATTTTTTAGAAAAATTTGATTTTTCTATAGAAAAGTTGTTGATTTTTCCTATGAAAAAATAACATTTTTTAGTTAGAAAAATCTTATATTTTAACGTATAAAAATTTTCGATTTTTTTGTATAGAAATCATTTGATTTTTTGTTTTAATAAAGAATTTGACTTTTTGTATAGAAAAATTTTGAACATTTTTATATAGAAAAATGTTTGATTTTAGATTTTTTGGCAGAAAAAGTTTGAAGGTTTTTTTATATAGAAAAATTTCTTTTGTTTTTGATTTGAGGGTTTTTATAGAAAAATTCTTGCAATTTTTTAATAGAAAATAATCGGTACTATTTCATGAAATTTTCTCCTAGAGAAAATTTTTCAAAAAACAGGAATTGAAATTTTTCTGAATTTTTCCATAGACACATTTTTCCACAGAAAGAATGTCTGTATTTTCAGTACTTTTGTATTTTTTCAACAAAAAAAATTTCGTACTTTTCGAAAGAAAAGTTTTAGCTTTAGTGACAATTGAATCTTATTTCTTCCATTACCCCTCCAGGGAGCATATGACTTCCTCAAAGCATCAGTTCTGTTTTATTGAATTTTAAAAAATCCAATCCCGTTCAGCATCTCTAACATATATTCTACAAAACGTATGTGTAATATTTGTTTATCCTAATTTATATCAATCATACGCACTCATTTTATACTAAAATTATAAATTTAAATTATTCTCTTTAATACTTTTAAATCTTTATTTAATCTTCTCTAAGTATTTAAATAACATTAATACCGAAATTCTAAATTTAATATTTAAACACCAAAACACACACATACACTCACACACAAAGACATAGAATAAAAAAACGTTATGAGTTCATGAAAAGAGAATAGAAGGAAGGAACCCACAGTTTATGAGAGCTGATTAAAATCAATGATAATTATTTTGAGATTTGTTGACAACTTATATTATCCGCAGTGGCCAACTAAATGTGGTCCATGTCACAAATTAAAGTAAATTTTCTATGGCTACTGGTGACTGCTGGCAATAGCAAATGTTGCTAATGCAATATAGCAACGACAATGTATATATATAAATATATGTTTAATAATGTTGGTTGAATGGTTGTATGGTTGTAAGCATGTGTAGTGGTAGTTGTAGTAGTTGTAATAGTAAATGCCAACAACACAATAATAAGTCATGTCATAACAAATGCGTGTGTATGTGTAAACAGTTCTATATAAATATTAAGCACAACAGGATATATAAATTCCTGTCACATTCATTTAATACTTATATGAATTTGAGACACACGTACACAGCCACACACACACTTATACTCAAGCAATCTGAGACGTTTATGTATTTTGTCAACAAAGAGTCTAAAGCAAAAACAATAACGACTAGAAGAATATCGGTGAAAGAGAAATATTTACATGGAAATTACTAAATGAACAATGAATAAGATATTGCACAATGAGTTGGGAATAAAATTTTCCAATAGGAATTTTGATTTAGTGGAAATTTTATTATATAAAATTTTATATTTTATTAATGATTTTTCTTTTGAGTTTATATTTTTAAACATTTTCATTTAGACAACCCGTAGTTAACGGAAGTACAAGCTGAGTCTTTATAGATATTTATTTAGAATTATGATTGATTTGTATGTATTTGTATTCATGTTTGCTTTAGTGTGTGCGTATTTAGTTTAGAAATTATCATTTGAGGTTAATCGACTTATCTTTGGTTTCATTTACGTTTTACTAAATCATTTTCTCAAATATTCTTATTCCTGTTATCAGTATATATGTATTCTTATGAAGTTTGTGTGTGTATGTGTGGTATCAGGATATTATTTCCACAAATGTGGCCAAATAATATTTTTTCTCAGAAATTCTAAGTTTAGAAATTTGTCCGCAACAGGCATTTTTTCATAAGAAATACAAAAATCTTTAAAAATTTATAATTATTTGTGGGATTTTTTTTAAGAAGTTTTACTAAAACTCAAAAATGATTTTAACATTTTCAGTTCTAGTTCAGTTCCAGTTCAATTCTAGTTCAGTTTTAGTTTAGTTCTAGTTTAAATCTTGTTCAGTTCCAGTTCAGTTTGAGTTCAGTTCTTGTTGAGCTCTAGTTCAGTTCCAGTTCAGTTCCAGTTCAATTCTAGTTCAGTTTTAGTTCAGTTCAGTTTTAATCTTGTTCAGTATGAGTTCAGTTCTCGTTTAGTTCAAGTTCAGTTCTAGTTGAGCTCTAGTTCAGTTTTAGTTCAGTTCAAGTTCAGTTCGAGTTCAGTTCTGGTTTAGTTTAAGTTCAGTTCTGAAATTATAAGACTTAAGATAATAAAAACCCTTATTCGGATGTTTTCAAGCCTTTTAAAAAACATTCGTGTTTCTAAACGTCTAATTAATATTAATCATATGCTCCATGTCACTTACAATACATTTATTTTATTCTTCTCTTAATCCTGAAAAAACTATGTTTTTTTTGCTTCATAAAAAAGATTTAAATTATTAAAAATCGTCTTCAAAAAATCAATCTTCACTTTTTCCTTTTCCATTTTAATGGTTACAAAACTCGTCCTTGAAATTTTATCGTCATTATCATTTTAAAATAAAATTTTTCTCAAAAATTTCATTTATATGTAAAATTTATTTCATATCTGTAAGTACATATGTTTGTACATACATTTTTAGTTATCATGATTTCATATATACAATTATATACAAATTTATCTTTACATAAATATTTTATAAGTGTATGTATGTGTATGTCATATTAATTCAATACCATTAAATCACTTGTGTCTGTTACAATTATACGTTTTGTATAGAAATCAATAACAACTAATGGAATAAATATACAAGGACAAGTACCAACAAACTAATAGCAACAACAACAGCAGCAGCAGCAATAACAACAATAACAACAATAATAATGATAACAAAAATTGTATATTTAATTTTTCTCTCTGTGTTTTATCAAATGTAAAATAAAGAACTATAAAACAACCTGACAGTTAAGAGGATGAAAAAGAATAAAAATCCATAATTTGGATTTGATAAAATAACAGACAAATTGAAAGTCGGTTTATGACGATCATATTAAGCCCTACAAAATATTAAATTAACTTTCTTTTTATGATTATAATGGACGATGTTCACTATGTCACAAGAAATTAGTTTTCATATTTTTTTTGAGATGTGTTTGTGAGAGGTGAACCACTCCCTCGTGTCCTCTCCGCAAATTTTGTAGAATTTTTTTGTAAAATTTTGTGAGCATTTTGATTGTAAGGGAATACTAATCCCCCATGCCCTATCAAAATTTTTTAGAAAGCGTGACGTTTTCATTAAAGGGAATTTCAGACTACTATTCGTTCATTAAAATTGAAAAAGCTATTTAATCATAATCTTTGATCAAATTATTCTGTTTTAGGAAATTGTGTCGATCTATAACCTCTTTCCTTTTAAACCGATTTTGCCGGTTTTGAAAAGGAACCAATAGCAAATATTTGGGCTAAATTTCATTGAATTGGGAGAATTATTTTACGCATGAGAATGTTTGCAACAAACAGACAGATGGACATAGCTAAATCTACTCAAATTTTTATTTGATGCATGAATATATATGCTTTATGGAATCTTTGATTCCTTTTTAGCGTTTCAAACGGAATGACGAAGTTTAGGAGCATTTTCCCATCACTTGTGGTATAAAAAAATCGCATTCGAGATGGTCAACTTTGGAGGTCCACCACGTGTTGCGAAGATCCTTTAACAACATATGCTTTTCAAAAGTCGATTGGGTAAGAAGTCGAGAATATCCATATATTTTTTAGAGCATATTTCATAGATCTAAAGTGACATAATTATTTCAAAAAAGACCATTTTAAACTCACTCTGTGAAATGGATGGAAATAAAGATTTGAATTAACAGGTTAAATAGACTTTAAGGTTCAATCGATCCAAAAACAGAAATTGAACGACCATTTCAATTGGATTTAATGAATATTAAACCCTCCTATATTTTAGGTCAGTATTTTTAAATAGAAATTCTGCAATTTATTGTTGCAGACAAAGCTTTGAGAACCATGTGAACGTCAGCCCAATTCCTTGAAGACGTAAATTTATCGTCATCAATTTCTATAGACTATTTCAAACAATTACATGTATTAAGTAGGTTTAGGTATTCAAAATTCTGCACTGTACCATTCAAATGGGAGAAATGCTCAGCAGACACATCCAAACAGATGTTACATTGTTCGAAAGTGTACCTTTATAGCTTTATTCTGATAGTAAAATCAGAACCTAAAAGGTTCTCTTTCATTTAACTTTTAACTTGAGAAAATGTAACTCTTGAAGAGAAAACTCAATAAGGTAACAGGAGTTAAAGTTTCAGTGCATCAAGGTATCATTTCTGAAAGACTATTGTACTACTAACATTATAGGAAAGAGTAGTCAAACTTCCCTTAATGGGTTCATGGTACTGAAAAATTTTCTTCTGGTCAAATAATAAAAAATAACATAAATTTGATATTATTTTAAGATATCCAGCTTGAACAACATGAAACGCCCAAATTTTTATCCAAATTTTAGCCTGCCCTTAACTCATTATGTTTACTATTGAATCAAGTTGAAATTATAGAAATCGGTGTTACCAAATTCATTTTGTGTTGACCGACAAAATTTATTTAAATTCAAGTTAAACTTAAATTTCGTTAAAAAAAATCTGAAAGGACATTTTTAATAATATAATTCTGGATTATTGAAATTTAATATATACAGATTTTTAGCTATTATTTGATACCCATATTGCAACTTTAATGAAATTTTGAAAGATGTATATCTTTCAAATTTCAAATCTGAACCGATATAGAAAATCCAAAATGACAGTTTTATTCAGTAGAGACTTTGAAACAAATATTGACTTCATTAAATTGCCTTTAAAATGGCGACTTGTTGTTGGTACAAGACTTTTAAAATACAGATAGCAATCTAGACCAGCGGACAGTCTTCTGGAACGAGTTCCAAACCAATTTTACCATCTTATCCATGCTTAATTAGCTTTAATGTTATATGGATTTTTCTTATCGTATTAATTTAGATTTTATTTTGACCTAAATAAATTGCTTAGAATAACATTAAGCTTTGTCCTTGAAAAGGCTTTAACTGAAATCAAAATTCCTAGAGATGGGAGTTGCAAAGCAAACAGCTGTGACTGGTTTTATCTACTCTTCACATCTATTGTAATCCTTGTATTCACTAATGAATTATCCTTCATGGAATAAAGACACAAACACAAGTATCTACTTAACTACAAGTATGCCTTTTGTCTTCTTACCTTCCTCCTCATGCTTGTTTTACCAACCGAGATTTCATCATTTCATTAATAACACAAAATGAGAAAAAAGAGCAAAAAAAAAAATGTGAAAGGAAAACTACTACAACAACAAAAAATAATAACAAGAGAAAATACTCGTGTAACATAATTGATGATAGCGATGATACATGTCTATACAATCAATTGTAAATACAAGAGTGGTGTAAGTGTGGTAAGTGGCAGCAACATTCAGTGGCAATATAACAGAGCAAAGCATCTGTCAACAACAACAATAATAACAACTACAACAAAAATAGCAGCAATAACATCATTCATTTGGAATTAATGTTACGCGAATTATATTTGAAATTATTGTGTTAATTATATGTTACTCGTACACACAAATAAATATACATACACACACTTTATGTTAACATATACATATACAATTTTACATCTATATTTACACAATAAAATGTTATAAACTGACATACATCATTTAAATAACACAGTCTGTCAGTCAGACTTACAATTGTACTTTTTAAAAAAGTAGTGAGAGAGAGAATAATATTTAAGGATAATGGTTATTTTATATTCACACATACATACACACACACATCACATCACAATCAATAGTCGTTTATAATATATAAATAAAATATACAGAGAACAATAACAGACAGAACGGTCATATACTTATGTAAAGTAAAATGTGCTTGATATGTTTGACTTTGCCATTAACTGTCATTGATTGTTGTATGTGTTGGTAGTAGTGGTTGTAGTTAAAAAAGGAAATATATACATACGCATTTGTATATTTTATATTTAGTTCTTGTTAAGCACCTTTACAAATGTATAGAATTTTTGTACAGTGAAAGAAATCAGAAAAAAGAAATACAAATGTTAAAGTCGGTTGTTGGCTACAAATAGTAGTTATGAAAAATGTATGAACTACCCTCGTATAATTTGACTTTCTAATTTATTCTTAAGTGTGCAGTACATTATTGTTAACCTAACATTTATGTGAAATTTTGGAGTTATAAAATCAAGATTTTTTTGGGGCTATATGGCAGCCCCCATGGACCGACCCCCTTATAATTTTGCACATCGATTTTTGCTTTTAATAATCTTAATTTGACCAGTTTTTATTACAACACCAACGATATGTGAGTTTTATGCCCTCCAAAGAGATATTTGGAAGGAGGCTTGTGTGGGACCAATGAGAAGCAGTGGACCGATTCTCGCAGAATTTCATATATCGTTATATAATATATAATAAAACTCATTTTGACAAATATCATTAAAATCCCTTTATATTTAGGACTTAAAAACTCATTCCGGGGGGACATTTGTATGGGAGTACCCTAAATACCGAACGTGTCCGATTTCAATAGGCCGCATCCCTAATAATATTAAATAATAAAATTTTATGGAGATATCTCAAAAATTGCTACCTGTAGAGTGTTCACAATGTTTACATGGACAGCCACCTGGGCAGATGGACATCGTTAAATCGATTCAGAAAATGATTTTGAGTCGAACGGTATACTTAAAGGTGGGTGTTACATCATTTTTTCTATATGTTAAAACATCGGCACAAACACATAATAAACCAACCTACGGTGGTGTAGGGTATAAACAGTTGGTAGCCAGTCTTTACCGACCAAAAAGTGACCTACTCCGTAATGGAAACATGAAAAGAGTAGAATGCTATATTAATCTTTATAGAATCCTTTATACCTTTATGGAATACCACATCCACGTGCCCTGGTCAAAATTGCGTACTTTATAGTAATTTGTGTTTTTGATTTATAAACGCGCCAAATTTTTAGAGACAAACGATTTAACAAATTTCAATTGTACGGGGAGTACCACCTACCTTTTACCCACGAATTATTTTGGTACCATTTGGTAATTCAAATGTTAAGAGGGTAGAAAAAGTACCTATATTTAGTACTTTTTTAAATAAAATTTTGTTATTTTTATGGGCAAAGCGATTCAATTATTTGATAATATAATTGCAGTATAATTTTAAAATGTAATAAAAATAATAAAAATGGTGTGGACGAAAGTACGAAAAAGGGATAAAAAAGGGAAATTACTAAACAACCAAAATAATTAAGCCAAATTTAACAATAATGTGAAAAAAATTATTAATTTGCTAATAAGTTTATTTTTTGAAGGTGAATACAAAATCATAAATAGTACCAAATTCAAACAAAAACGAGGTACTTTTTTAGTTTAAATATATTTTAATAATTTGAAGTTCATTTGAATTGTTTAGATCATATTCTACCACATGGACACCATAATGAAATGTGAAAAATATGCATAATCCTAAATTGATAAAAAATAATTAGACAACATTAAGTGGTACAAAATGAATCAATTTTATGTATAATTTTCTAATGGTACTTTCAATTTTTTGTAACCTGAAAACATGAAATAAAATATACATGGACTCATATGGTACTTAAAATTAAGGATTATGGTCCTTTTGAGTGAAAATCATAAACATGCGAATTTTTGGTACTTCCTAAAACTTTCGGTACCTTTGAATTTGGTAATTATTAATCTATACGTGTGAAATCAAGGGCGACCAATATATTTTTGTTATAGAAAAAATAGTCATCAGATGAATATATATATGGGTTAAAAAATAATTTGATGCTATTATGTGGTACTTTTTGAATCTTCTAAAGGTACTATTTGATTTTTTTTCATAATAATTAAAGCAAAAGTTTAGAATATATAATCCCAGTTGATGAGAATTGTCAATCATAAATTAAAGTTTAACGATTTCTTAAAAAATTAGTAGTCAAGTTGATCTAATATGGAGATCGAACTGTCAGCTTCTTGGACCAATTAGGGACTTTTGCTTCTGTTACAAATTGGAAAACACCATAAGGTGTGATAGACTTCTTCAATATCAAGACGTGAATACCTCAATTATTGCTCCATAATAAAAATTATGAATACTAATTTATGTGACTGTAGTTCAGTTATACCCAACAAACAATCAAGGTGTAGTAAGCTTTAGTACTAAGTTCATTTTATTAAAAACTTAAATTTTGATACATAGTTCGAATTCGATTACGGATAAGTTCAAATAAAATTTATTTTCCTTTCCGTTTAAAAATCGATTTCAACTATTTTTATTCTAAAATGTTCCCCGGGCTTAATGACGCATTGATTTTTCATATTCTGTCAACTGAGCGATAGACATTCCTTCTGCCTTCAAATACATATTTAGTGTTTGAATATTCAACAACGGTTCAGCTAAAAATATCTAAAAAATATATGTAAATGTATGTGTATATTAATCATTGACTTTGACAATATTCATAACAAACTGTCAATTGGTGTTTTGATTGTTATCTGTCGTATTCATTTATTTCAACATTCGTTGATTCATTCATTCACTCATTCGAACATATTTTTCTTCTTCAATTGTTAAGTTAACTGCCTCGAATAATTTTGCCTCTTACTGATTTCACTCCTCCATAACGTCACTCCTCTCCCCCTCCCTCACCCATTCACATGGTAACAATTAATGTGTATATGTATGTTCAGGCTCATTTGGCAGATAAATCAATAGTTTATTCTCAATATTCTTTTGTTATTCTCGTTGTTGTTGTTGCTGTATCATATCCATCATATTACAACATATACAAAGACATGGCTTCATTTGTATATGTACAAAGTTCAATTGTGTGAACCTGAATATTGTTAGCATCTGATGCAATTGCTGCAACTAATTTCATTCTATTTGATTGATATCAAATGAGACATTTGTATGCATATGTATGTGTGTGTTCGAATGCTGTTTGTGAGTATTTGTGTGTGTACTAGTTTCGAGTAGTTTTGTGTGTTTCAAAAAGTGATATTTTAATGTCAAAAGGTTAGCAAATTTAACCTACAAAATCATAATTTTTTAACATTAATTAAGATTTTATAAACTTACTTATACCCGGTGGGATTTGCTACCTGTATTAGTAACTATGGTGATATTGTATTCTATTAAATAATTGAAAAAATATAATTAGCAAAGTATCGAAATTTTGGTGAAAAATATAATTTGTGTGAAACCGTTTTTATATCTAAAAATATCTAAGAGATTTATTATCGAACAAATCCGATTATGAAATACTTCACTTCATGTTTATGGTACAAATGGTATCTATGAAGCGATGTTGAACGACCCTTTTTTATTTCAGCTGTAGAGTGTTATATGATTATGATTTTTTACTAAAAATTAAATTTGAAAAATTGAATTTTTAGTGAAAAATTGAATTTTTAGTGAAAAATTGAATTTTTAGTGAAAAATTGAATTTTTAGTGAAAAATTGAATTTTTAGTGAAAAATTGAATTTTTAGTGAAAAATAGTGCTGATGTTTATAACATACGATATATGTTCGTCCATCCCTCTGTCTGACGTTCCGGCAGGTCGTGCATGTAAACGTTGAGAACACCCTTCAGGTTATTATTTTGGACCAAATACAAAGCCTATTGAAATTGGCCATGTTCGGTCCAATATATCAGGTTACCTTTCATAAAAATGTCCTCTCGGAATCAGGTTTTAAGCTCATAAAAGTTTTTACTTTAAAGCATTTTTAGCAAAACTTTTCAGAAATAAGTCTTATGATATTCTGAAATGATATGCCACATTATGTGAGGATCGGTCCACGGCTTTTCATAGGTTCCATACAAGCCCCCTCACAAATAACACTTTTAAGGGCATAATTTTCACATATTCGTTGTTGTTGTTGTTGGTCAAATTGAGATAAATATAAGCAAACATCGTTGTTGAAAAAAGTCCATAATTTATTGAAGTTTCGATGTAATTCGCCGCAAAAATCATTTTGAATGCAAAAAAATTCACATTAAATATAAAGCAGAAAATAAAATTATGCGAGGGTCGTTCATTAGTTTTTCGTAACTGCCATTTTTAACCAGCAATGTCGTCCAGGGTATCTGATAGTCGCCTGACTTGGCGTTCTTACTTGAGTTTTAATTATGACTGTTAAGAATTCTAACTTGAAGTTGTATCTATTATTTTGAGCATAAGTGTTTGTGGAAGAATTGTCTCTAATGTTGTCTATATGACAAATTTGTTTTGGGGTGTATGAAAGTTTCAGATATCTATAAATTTTTTTGTTATAGATTTCTTTTGGACCGATATTGCTGGTTTTAAACAGAAACTCGGACAATTATTCAAGGCGTGAGAATGTTTCCAACAGACTGAAAGGAATAGATAAATCCAATTAGAATTTGAGATCATGGAAATGATTCATTCATGGCGCTACACATAGAATGATCACCATTTGTAGTGATGAAGAGTATAAACAAAACAGTTTTGAAAATAGAAGAAATATCTGATTTTTGCACAGTGGGTTTAAAAAGATATTATTGAAATTTAGTCTACAGCCTATATTTTAGTCCTGGCAGAAAAAAAACATGGTCGTATATAATATATTTGAATGTATTTCCCTAAAAATTCCAATTCTTCGATATTTGTCCTCCTTTTCTTCAACTTGACTACATTTCTCTTTTTCCTTTCACGAAATAACGAAAAAAACCTTGAATAAATTTAAAACGATTTTGATTTCATTTCAATTCAGCCTTGACATTTTTTCATTATCTTGTTCTTTTGCTGCACAAGTTGTGGTGTGACCCTTCTAAAGAGAGAAAAAAAACACACTAAACTTATACTATTACAACATGGTATTGTTGTTGTAATTTTAATTTGATACTAATTAAATCAAATATATCCTTCGCCACCTTTTATCTTGGGCGAATAATAAGGGATATAAAATATGTAAACGTTAAGACATTAATACATTTTGTAAATATGTACATGTATGTGTTTATGTGAAACTCCCACATACATATAACTATATAGTTATCAATAAGTGTATAAAGTTTATGTGTTAAAAAAGCGAAATGTCTGTGCTTGTATTAAAACCTCATGTATGTATATATATGTGTGTAACGATGTCTGTATATATGTAAATGTTTGTGTTTAGCAATAATCACCTGATGTCACTGATGAAATTTCACACCAATAAATCTTATTTTTACTGCTACATTAATCTTTTCGAACATGGTTGGGCAGACATATACTCACTTATACACATCCATACACACGCTAATGTTTAAATACTAACACTAGAGACATTATAACAAACATGTATGTATATCTATACTTTTGTATGTATTTTATAAAGACACTAAGACACCCGCCCACCCATATGTGGTAGGAGCACAGATGAGGCAAAACTGGAAAATGTAGAGGGCATAGAAACGTGTATATGTGTGTGTTTTGGTTGGTATAAAGGTGTTATAAGTGTTATAAGCCAGAGTAAAATATATTTTCTTTTTTTAATTTTATATCCTCTTTAATGTTATTACTGTTCAAGGATTGTGTTTTTTAGATCCTTTTTTTATTTTCTATGGATCAATATTAAAACTGATAGCAAAGTTTTGAAATAATTTTAGGGGTTTTATTGTTTGAAATTGTATTCTTGAAATTTGGACTTTCTTATTTTATTTTGATATACCCGGGTATAGAAAATTCTATTCAGATTTGTATATGATTCATGACTTTACACATGGTATGACAAAGTTGTACTCTCCACCAGTACAAGTGGTGAACAGGTGTAATAAAGAAATCTTCTCCACCATTAATTGCTTGGAACACCCAACAGGTCGATATAATAAGTAGATGGACTATCAGCATCACTTTCTCATTCGATTTAACGATGTTCGCCAGTCTGCCTATCTGTCCAGCTGGTTGTCCATATAAATGTAGTGAACACTGCACGGGTCGCAATTTTAAAAATATTTTGATAAATTTCATAAAAATATCTCGTAATTATTTTGGGCCAAGAAAGAAGCCGCTTCAAATTAATGTTTGGTCCAATATTTCAGGTAACTACCGTACAAATAACCACCAGAAATGGATTTTAAACTCATAAAACTCACAGATAAGAAAATATTTTCATTTCATTTGACGAAAACAATCATGCCAAATATCAAATTTTCACTAAAAATTCACATTTTCACTAAAATTCCATTTCAAAAATCCACATTATTCCCACTAAATTCCCATTCACTAAAATCACATTTTTCACTAAAAAGTCAATTTCACTAAAATTCACATTTTCACTAAAAATTCACATTTTCACTAAAAATTCACATTTTCACTAAAAATTCACATTTTCACAAAAATTCACATTTTCACTAAAAATTCACATTTTCACTAAAAATTCACATTTTCACTAAAAATTCACATTTTCACTAAAAATTCACATTTTCACTAAAAATTCACATTTGCACTAAAAATTCACATTCAAATTTTTCACTAAAAATTTCAACATTTTCACTAAAAATCAACATTTTCACTAAAAATTCACCATTTTCACTAAAATTCACATTTTCACTAAAAATTCACATTTTCACTAAAAATTCACATTTTCACTAAAAATCACATTTTCACTAAAAATTCACATTTTCACTAAAATCACATTTCACTAAATTCACATTTTCACTAAAAATTCACATTTTCACTAAAAATTCACATTTTCACTAAAAATTCACATTTTCACTAAAAATTCACATTTTCACTAAAAATTCACATTTTCACTAAAAATTCACATTTTCACTAAAAATTCACATTTCACTAAAATTCACATTTCACTAAAAATTCACATTTTCACTAAAAATTCACATTTTCACTAAAAATTCACATTTTCACTAAAAATTCACATTTTCACTAAAATTCACATTTCACTAAAAATTCACATTTTTCTAAAATTCACATTTTACTAAAAAATTCACATTTTTGCTAAAAATTCACAATTTTTCTAAAAATTCACCAATTTTTCTAAAAATTCACAATTTTCTAAAAATCACAATTTTTCTAAAAATTCACAATTTTTCTAAAAATTCACAATTTTCTAAAAATTCACAATTTTTCCTAAAAATTCACATTTTACTAAAAATTCACAATTTTACTAAAAATGCACATTTTTACTAAAAATTCAAATTTTTCTGACTTTCACTAAAAACTCACTTTTTCACTAAAAACTCACTTTTTCACTAAAAAATCACTTTTTCACTAAAAACTCACCTTTTCACTAAAAACTCACTTTTTCACTAAAAACTCACTTTTTCACTAAAAACTCAGTTTTTCACCAAAAACTCACTTATTGACCAAAAACTCACTTTTCATAAAAAATTCATTTTTCACTAAGAAATCACTTTTTCGCTTAAAATTCACTTTTGTTTTAAAACTAATGATAAATGAATTTTAAATTTTGCTGTAATATGTTTTTATCAGGGTAAATAACTTGTTTAAAACTAAATAACTATTCATGTGCTTTTATCACGTGCACCCACAAAATATTATTTTAAACAAACCCAAGGAAAACTTTATTTGTCACTAAAATACTAAATAAGGTTGGCACATAGACTTACTTTAGCGGATCTATTGCTGACTGACTGAGTTTGTAACATTTATTTTGGTTTCTTAAGTAAATTCACTGGGTTTCGTTAATGTCGTGTGTTTATTTATGTGTTTTTGCACCAAAATAAATATTTTTTTATTTCATTTCCATTTCTTCTAAATTTTCCCTAAATAAGTTGTCCTCTAAAATGTGGAGGTCTAAATAACTGTAATGGTGTAAAACAATATTCAACTACTTTTATTTTGTTCTATGTCTTTGACAAATACTTACATATGCCCTGCAAACATTTTTTGTTGTGGAAGTGGCTTAGAAGAGTTCTCCAGAAGTTGAAATTCATGGTCGAAACTATCTTTAAAGTATCGTATAAATATATTTTCCGTCGGAAAAAATTTACTTCCAACAGTGACTTATTAAACTCTTCTGTAAGTGTCTTAAAAGAGACTTCTAGAAGAGTCTCAGAAGACGCTTCTAAGAAATTTCTAGAAGTGACTTTTAGGGCACTTCTAAAAGTTTCTTCTGCTTTATTTTTTAAACCTGAAATAAAAAAAAATATTTAATATGAATTTATAAATTCCAGATGCAGATCTTTCATGAGTTAATATACTCCGAGAAGATCAAGTGGCAATAGAAATGTATTTTTTTTTTTGTAAATTATCTACTATCTTCTAAACAACTTCTAGAAGATACTTTCTCATATATTCCGAGAAAACCAAGTGTCGATTTTAATGTCTATTTTTATTTTGTAAACTGTCAATTATCTTCTTAACAACTTCTTGAAGACGCTTCCATCTATACTCTAAGAAGATGAAATGCCAATAAGTAATGTTACATTGGAAGTTCCAACTTCCAAATGTTTGAAGGGTGAGTATGTGAAAAAATACATTCATCTTAATGTTTTTGTTGTGTATTAAAGATGAGGGGGAGAAAATATTTGAAAATTTGCACAAATTTTTAGTATGTTCAAGGATTACCGCTATTTCCAAGTGTATTTGTGTGTATGTATGTGCATGAGGTTAAAACATAATATTTAGAAAAGGAAGAAATTAAAGAAAAGTAGCTAAAATATGAAATGTTTAATATAGAAATTAGTAAAAACTACAAACCAAAAAAACAATTTGACTTTTCTTTATTGAGGTTGTTGTTGATTTAATTTCCTTTGACAGGATTCTTAACAACTTTTTTAATGCTTAACAATACTTAATGTGATGAACACACACACATGCAAACAAATATTACATATGTATGTTGTAAAGGGATGAATAAACATGTGTTAATTAGAAATATTTATGAATAAACGAAATTTTATTTTGGAAGGTCTTTAGGTGGAAACGTTTTCGATGGCGTATTTGAAAAGTCTGTAGAGTAAGTTTTTACAGGACACTGTATTCTTCAGCGCACTTAAAAAGTATTGGAGCAGCCGATGACAGCTAATATAGGGCATGAGGTGAGGAAATTGAAATACTTTCACTTCTTTTGTCATTATCCAGCCGACTCCGAGATCACGAAATTTTATGGTAAAACATTTAAATAAAACAACTTTGAGGTAGAAATTTGAATGTTAAATTGTGCTGAGGAATTGGAAGCGTGATTTTGATGTAAATCAAAGCCTGCACGAAACTCTCCAAGAAATTAACAACCAAACAGATATGACAAGATCAAGTAAGTGCTGTCGCTTCAAGGACTACTGGTCTCTGGTGAAACTTTAGAGGTTGACAATGGGATCTTTAAAATCGATGCAGAAATAACGAATCTGACTACAAAGTGCCAATTTTTCCATCTCTGAACTATTCGGGAATTTAAAAATTAATATCCACTTCATTATATCCTCCTCAACCACAAGTGGAGATGAGGGAATATTAACTTTGTCATTCCATTTGTAATGCCAAGAAGGAAACATTCAAGACCGCATAGAGTATGGTGGAGGGTATTGAGATTTGGATTAGCCGAATTCATACTTGTTAATATGAATTTTTTTCGTACTATGAAAAGTAGATACATGGTAGTATTTGGAACAGAATGAGTCTCTTATGTTCGAAGTATTTGCACAAGTATGTCACGTGGTGACTGTAGTTGAAACCTGACTGAATACGGCCATCGCCTAAAGTTAGACAAAAAGAATTTTTATATCTCCCTTGTGTCCCCTGCAGGATTACAATCATATTTTCCTTTCATTATTCTAATTATAATTTTACCCATTGGCAATTTCTTTTACAACATTCAGAATAATTTTGCGTTATAAATTAATTTATGTAAATATTTATGTATTTTATTGTCATTATATGTGTAAACATGTATGTTTTCCATTTTAATGAGTCCTTCAATTCACTTCAATTTCCTGTAAATTTATTAACTTTTGTCAACATATGTTTTTCTTTTTGTTTCTCTCTCTCTCTCTCTCTCTTCATCCTCACTTTCACTCTTCTGTAGAAAAAATACATCTAATTATGATTTCAATTTCTTTAAGGAATATTGTTTTTTTTTTTTGTTGAAAATATTCCAAATTTTTCCAAATCATATAACTTAACTCATACTTATCGTTACACATACACCTATAAAAACACATATACATTAAAATAAACATTCGTACATACAAACACACGCAACTAAGTTTTACAAGTATAAATACAGAGAAAATATGAAGGTAATAATAACCACTTAAGTTACATTTTTATGTTGTAGTTGTAGTATATTTGTGGCTTTAATTGGAATTTGCTCAAAAAACAACAACAACAATAACAAGAAGAAGAAAAATAAATTATGAAATTTCAGAAAAAAGGGGATTCAATTTTCTTTAAGACGACACAGCAAAAAATTCACCTTAAGATGTTTTTTTGGTTTCGAATTTAAGTGATTGTGTGTGTATGTGTGTGAGTGTGGGTGAGTGTGGTTTTTTAAGTAGCTCCATAAAAAAATATTTGCTAAACTAGTAAATTTTCATTTAAAGTGTCAGCGTTGGTGTAGGAAAAAATGTTTAAAGAAACTAATTTAAGCTAATAAGTGTTGGCGTTATCGTGGTAAAGTTATATAATTGTTAAGACTTTAAAGAAATGCGTTAGCTTGGGAAACGATTAGGCTCACATTGTTTGCAGGAATTTGTAAGCAAATAAATTCAAATTACGCGACAAATATGCGATTGACGAGTAGTTTAATTACGAGCATCATCAGCGCTTTTGCAGAGCTCACTGTGTGAGAGTGCATGAACTGAACTGGAACTGAACTAGAACTGAACTAAAAGTCAACTAGAACTGTACTAGAACTGATCTAGAACTGAACTTGAACTGAACTTGAACTGAACTTGAACTGAACTAAAACTAAACTAAAACTGAACTTGAACTGAACTAGAACTAAACTGGACTAGAACCACCCTAGAACTACTCTAGAACTGAAGTAGAACTGAACTTGAACTGAACTTTAGCTAAACCACAACTGAACTTGGACTGAACTTGAACTGATCTAGAACTGAACTAGAACTGAACTAGAACTGAACTAGAACTGAACTTGAACTGAACTTGAACTGAACTTGAACTGAACTGAACTATAGCTAAACCAAAACTAAACTTGAACTGAACTTGAAATGAACTGGAACTGAACTGGAACTGAACTGGAAATGAACTAGAACTGAACTTGAACTGAACTTGAACTGAACTTGAACTGAACTAGAACTGAACTGAACTAAAACTAAACTAAAACTGAACTTGAACTAAAACTAAACTGGAGTAGAACTAATCTAGAACTGAAGTAGAACTGAACTAGAAATGAACTAAAACTGAACTAGAACTGAACTAGAACTGAACTTGAACTGATCTAGAACTGAATTAGAACTGAACTTGAAATGAACTGGAACTGAACTGGAACTGAACTAGAACTGAACTTGAACTGAACTTGAACTGAACTTGAACTTGAACTGAACTAGAACTGAACTAAAACTGAACTTAAACTAAAACTAAACTGGAGTAGAACTAATCTAGAACTGAAGTAAAACTGAACTGGAAGTGAACTGGAACTGAACTAGATCTGAACTTGAACTGGCGTTGAACTAGAACTTAACTAAAACTGAACTAAAACTAAACTGAACTACAACTACTCTAGAGCTGAAATAGAATTGAACTAGAATTAATAAGAACTGAACTAGAACTGAACTTAAACTGAAGTAGAACTGCATTAGAAACGAATTATATGGAACTTTAACTAAATAGCATTGCTTTAGAATTAGAACCAGGTGGCTCGGTTTCAGCTATTGTACAATGTTTATTTAAATGCTGATCTGGACGCTGTCCTCAAGGAGCAACTATGATTTATTATTTGAAACACTCTTCATTTAAAATCTCATTTACTAAGCATAAAATTAATTTGCTTCTCAAAATATCCTGAAATTATAATGATAACTGTTCCACATTTCCAAATGCAGTTGAAACAATTTTATATTCCCATTTCTCCGCTGGAAAGACAAAATCAGCTTAAAATTAACAAATTTATTACAATTTTTTTATTAGTTTTATTATTATTTTCTTTTCTTTTTTTCTTCTTACTTTCTTTCTATGTCAAGCTTCTCATATTATTTTCTTGCATTTGTAAGCACATTTTGCAACTTTTCATTCGTAATTTCTTTTAAGCTTAAATACGAAAAAAAATATATATTTTTATGTGATTTTTCTTGTTGTTATTGTAGTTGTAGGAAAAACGGTTGCCAACTTTTAATGGGATTTCGTTATTCTTTCTACTACAATTTTTGCCTTTTTTGTGCATTTGTGTTGTTGTTGTTTGTTTTTTCTTTAGCCGTTTCCTTTTACGTTAAAGTATTTTTGCTTTGTTGTTTTTGTTGTTGTACGTTTCTTATATTTAAGCCAGTCAAGCAATCAGGAAAAAGGAAACACTTATGTAGTATATGACAACTTCCGGCTATGAGCATAATTTAGCGTTTTAAATTACATCTAAAATGAGCTTAAATGGTTCATGACACATTTTCAAGAAATGAGCAATTTTCAAATAACAGAAAAACCTAGAAAAAAATATACATATTTAATTAACAGAATATAGGTGAATGTGTGAGTGTGTTGTTTGAGCAAAAAAAAATGGCTGCTCTCAGCTACAAAAAAAATAACAAAAATAATAACTGACAAAAATAATAAGAAAAATTTTCCCCCAAAAAATATTTTAAGTATTAAGTAATAGAATATGAATGTATGTATGTATGTATGTATGTATGTATGTATGTATGTTTTTGCATGTGTAACTGTGTCAGGGTATCTAATAATTGAAAAGGATATTGCAAAGGATATGTGACAAGCTACTAACTACTTACCTTACAATATTTTACACATTAAACCAGCACACTCACAGTGTTTACATGCACATATGTATACATAAACAGGATCTCATATCACGTTGTCATATATTTATTTTAGATTTTTTTCTAGGACAATTATTTTTTTTATTATCCCTGTTTTCCTTAATGTTTTTCCCTTTTGGCAAACGTTTGTTTATTTTTATTGTGATTTTTATACCCTCCACCATCACATTTGGTGATGAGGGTATATTAACTTTATCATTGCGCTTGTAACACTAAGAAGGAATCATCTCAGATCCCATAATGTATATATATTCTTGCATCAAAGCAAAATCTGAGTCGATTTAGTTATGTCCGTCTGTTGGACACATTCTCACGCCTAAAAGAATTGTCCGATTTCAATAAAATCCGGCATATTTTTATATCCGATATCTGAGGATATTAATATATCCGATATCTGAGACCAGCTCAAAATTCTGAAAAAAATTCTATCTTTTTCAACAAAACATAAATGGATTTAGACAAAATTTAACTATAACATATAGTAATATGTTATCGTGCAGAAAATCATCAAAATCGGGAAATTATAGGCGGAAATTTTGATACACCCCAAAATCTATGTTTGATATGGATCACAATTTCTAAGATAATTTAACGAAATTTACCCATATACATTTATTTGATAACAAACAAAAGTCATTATTTAACCTAGCTCCCCCATAATGCTCCTTCCCGGAATATGGTTTATAGCTTATAAAACTCTTAAATATAAACAAATTCTATTGAAATTTAGCACGATTATATATATTATTGTCTTAAATATATGTTATTAATTTCATTAATATCGGTCCATATTTTGATAGAGCTCCCACTTTCAGGCCTCTTCTCGGAAAACAGTTTTGAGCCTATAAAACTGGTAAATAAAGATCAATTCTTTTGAAATTCGACACAATTTTTTTCTAACTGAATTTCACATAAATTATAATCAGTCCATATATTCTTATAGCTCCCATATAAGACAATTTTTTTATCTAATGAAACTAGTTAATATAAATGATCATTTCTGTTAAAATACGTCTCAATTATATGTCTAACTATCTTAAAAATACGTTATTAATCTGATCAATATCGGAGTCCATATTTTGCTAGAGCCACAAAACGCCCCTTCCCGGGAAAAGTTTGGAATTAAAAAAAACTATTATTTTGAGCAAAAATATGAACCAAATCCAGACAAATAGGGTATTTATGATTCGGCACAGTCGAATATAATATTCTTATTTGTTCTTTTTATTTTTGTTATTTTCAGTCTTTTAACTGAGGAATTAAAGTTGATTTCAAGTTTAAAATTTTTGTAAACAAACGAAAAATATGAAAATAAATGTCACTTTTTCAGTCTCAAATTGAAGTCAAATGCAAAGAAATGTCTTTTTTCAACAAGAATTTCTTAACTCATTGTAAAGAGATCAAATTGGTGGCAAAGAGAAATTGAGACAATGATGGTTTTAAATGTAAATTTTAAAAATTTTACCTTGAACTTTAACGTATTTAAATCTAAAATTAAAGTTTATTTTTCAATATTGCAATTTGTATGTTTTTTTCACGCTTGTAGGATCTCGCTCATGGGATTTCAATAGAATTTTGAAAAAAATATAGAGAAAAATCGGAATGAAATCTTTATTATTGGATTAACTTCTTTGTAAAGTTTAAAAATAACACATAAGAATGCCATGTTCGGCTGCATCGAATCTTAAATACCCTTCACCACATATTTTCATCAGAAAATCAATTTCCTTTATCAACTTCAACATCAATACTGGAAAAAGTCTTTACAAAAACTACAGGAACTGGAAGGGACCTTATTTGGAAGTAAAAGCAAAATGTGGCCCGATAATAGTCAAATTAGTTACATGTATTTAACACCATTAGAATAATCATTGTGCCAAATTTCAATAGAATTAGTCTATATATTTAACAGTTTAATAAGCTCATAACAGACAGGTGCAGGGTGAAGGTGGTCACAGGAGCGAGGATTTGCCTGGTAGGACATGATTAAGGAGGTCGTATAGGCTTCCTGATGAATGTAGCGTATTCCACGTCGAAATTCTGGGTTTGTTAGAGCTGCGAAGCTCGACATAAAATATGTTATGTTGGGACGACGGTCAACATTTACGTTGATAGTCAGGCAGCGCTGAAGGCCATAAAAGACCACTTCGTGAGATCAACGCTGCTAATGGAGTGTAGTAGAACTCAGAGAGGTTTAATGAACACACTCACACGGTCAGACTATATTGGGTACCGGGACACTGTGACGTGACAGGCAATGAAGTGGTTGATGAGTTCATGGTGGTCAGGCCTCCTCTGGGTTTTTTTAGTATCATAATGGGTGAGGTTTTAGGAAGAACGCAGCGAAAATAAGTGGTTAGGAGTGACTATCATCGAGGATGTAATGGCCGAGGATTGACTCTGCACGAACGAACCTCCTGCTGAGCGTTCATAGATAGTGTCTAAGGAGAGTCATAGGTTTATTAACTGGACACTGTCGCCATGGGGCGTTTGCCATGAAGTATGAAACACTTACTTTGTAAATGTCCGTGACTTCAGCTGTCTAGGATGAAGTGAAAGACTTAGCAGTCATAGAATTGATAACCCTCGGTTATTTCGAGAGCATGCTGGCTACTAAGGCCGACTACATCACGCGAATAGGACACGTTGGGCAAATAATTCTGTCTCTCCTTTCACTTTATTTCTTATCTTTACTTTTCTTTTCTTCAATGAATCTGTCCCCACTTGATTTCTTCTTTATCTTTTCTTTATCGCTCTTCTGCTTTCTTAAGAGGACTCTAACCCTGTCCTCAATTTGGATGAAAGCATCACAATGGGCCACAAGGTCCCCGAGTGAAGTTGTGCAATTTTTGTTGTGGTGATAATGTATACAAGCCTTCCCTAACTACCTACTTATCATAACCTCAAAACCGTTTTCCGCAAAACCGTTTTCCGGGTCTTATATAAAGACTATAAAAACATGGACCGATATTGACCAAATTAATTACATATACAGTTAAAGAATCCATAAAAATAGAATTGGTTTATATTTAAGAGTCTAATAAACTTAAAGTCGTATTTCGGAAAGGGGCCTTATATCCCTAAATTCTGTCTGAATCTAGTTATTTTTTATTGGAAAATTTGGAAAAGTCGGTCTATAACTTTTGCTAATGAACCAATATAGCTTTTCTTAAGTAGGAAACTGCTAAGGACAACAATAAACAATGTGGTCAAAGTCAACTGAGTTTGGACAATTTTTATATGTGAGAGAATGTTTCCAATAGACGGTCATAACTAAAGATTTAATTTGTATTTGAGTGTCAGATTTTAAATGCGTTAAGTAGTCTTGTTGTTCCTTCACACATACATGTGGTGGAGGCATTAAAGATTCATCACAAATTATTCCATCGCCACAAGTGGTGAAGAGGATATATTAATTTTGTCATTCCATGTGTAACGCTAAGAATAAATCATCTCAGATCCCATAATGTATATATATCTGAGTCGATCTGGCAATGTCTGTCCGTCTGTCCGTCTGTCTGTCTGTCTGTCTGTCTGTCTGTCTGTCCATCTGTTGTGTCACGCTCACGTCCAGAATAATTGGCACAGTTGGAAATTTAGCCAGAGTATTTTTTTTAATTTAAGAAATTTCATATTAAAAACCAGCAAAATTGATTCAGTATATCAAAAGATATAGACCGATATCTGAAGCAAACTCCAAGTTCAAGCGAAGAAATTTTGTAAACTTTTCAATTATAAGTCGACAAATAAGAATGAAATCAAATCATCAAAATCGGTTCAGTAGAAAAGAGATATAGCCAGAAATATAACTAATTTCATGACTCATTACGGTTTCCATTGTTGCATTTATCAAAAACTTTGTACAAAATTATAACGATGATAAAAAGTCCTAAAAGTTTTAATCTTTAAAACACTTTAATAAATGATCAAATTAAAATAATTCAAAAATTAAATGAGAATTTTAGTTTAAAGTTAAAAGAATCATATCACATGATTTTCTATAAAACAAAACTTCCATTTATGTTTTATAAATCACTGGAAGAAATGTAGTTCACTGATTTTTAATTTTTATTAAAGTTCATTCAATGAACATGATAACTGGATGCATTGAAAAATTAATTATTAATTTGGCCAAAACTAAATACAGGATAAATTTACAGACAAACAAACAAACAAAAAAACATCAAATATTAACCATTAAATACTTTAGTTTTGCACTGTGGGCTGTAAGTAAAAAATAAGGTCAATAATCACAGTATAAATTCAAGCTTACACAACCAAAAAGGCTTAATGTAAACACAAATATAGACAGACTCACACATAAGCACACGCACACATACATACTTACACAGACAGATGAACAAAAATATCATAACCAATAATAAAATAAAGTAGAAAGAAATAATATTTATTTATTTATATTTATTTATTTCAATTTTCCACATGGAATATGTTGTCGATTGCTGGTTTGAATCAATTTATGGCATCCGTAAAAATATACATCAAATAAAACGATAGCGAAGGCGGGTAAGAGTGTGAGAGAGAAAGAGAGAGAGAGAGATGGTGAGAGAAATGGGAAAAATAAATAAAAATTATGTAAACAGCGACATTGAACTGAATGTGTGTGTGTGTGGAGTTTGAAAAAGTGTGCAAAAAAGTATCAAAATATGAAAACATGAAAATAAACTTTTATTATAGAGGATTTATTAAGGGCCTTTTAACACACAAAAAATTGAAGAGAAAAAAATCATAATTAAAGCCATGACAACAAGCAAAATTGTTATAATCGATCAAGCACTACCACGTAATACCCTACACCACATTGTTGGTTATAAATAACAGCTAAGAAAAATTTAAAAATAACCCTCGTATAATGTAATATTTTCTGATTTATGCTTAGGATTACAGTACATTTTTATAACAATAACATTTAAGAGTTTTGAAAGAATTTTTTTCTGGGATGTGTGGCTAGAAGAAATTATGCACCAGCCCTCGTATAATTTCACACATCGATTTCTTATACACATCTGCTTATATACATTTTTCATCTGACCAATTTTTATTAAAATACTAAAATAAATGCCCTCGAAATTTATATTTAAGGCGGGGATTTTGTGGGGCCTATGAGTCATAACGGACCAATCCTTCGGATGTGCCGTACAGAACAATAATTGTGCAAAACTTTAAAAGAATGAGTCTCTAGCAAAATCAATTTTTTGGGGTTTATTATTGTGGCGAAATAAATGTATGTGGCCAATTTTCGAAAATTATATTTAAATTTGCGACCTGTCACCCTGATTTTAGGGTGCATCAAAATTTTGCAAATTTCCCTTTAACTTTATTTAGACTAATTCAATTTCAGGAACTTTGGTACAAAATGAAGCTTTGCTTTATTGCTAGATTCTTTTAAATCCAATTAGTTTTCATTGTAATTTTTAGAAAAGTTTTCTTCAGAAATTTGTGATTGACTCATATATCATTCCATAATTTGTTTCCAATTAAATTTAATTAAATAAGCAAACTGAAGAGGACTACAACAAAAAATGGAACTTACCTAAATCGACTCAGTTTTTTGTTTTGGTAAATGAATATATATACCTTATGGAGTCTTAGATCAAGAATCAAGTCTAAAAAAGATAATTTTTTATACGAAATCGATGTGGAAGTAGGGGCCTTTAAGAACCCTTAAATTAGTCCCTTCTTGTGCATATGATAAATATATGTATGTAAGATTCTGAGTTTGTAAACACCAGGCAATGTGACTGAATTGCCAATAAAGTTTTGACACCCTCCAGTTTTAGATGAAACAATAGAGAAATAAAGCGTTAATCCCTGAGCTATGAGAAAACAAGACTCGAAACATAATAGCACAGCTCTCAAGGAGAAAGTTTTTTACTTTGTGGTTCTAGAGTTACAATAAATTTATTTCAATTTATTTTAAGCTTCAATATTCGGCAGCTCATTGGAAAGTAGCGAGGAGGAGAGCATTGACAAAAGTAGACAAATTACGCTTCACATAATCCCTTCAGTTACATGACATTAATTGTAGTCAATAAGAGATGAAATTAAAGGACTATAAATCTTGTTATTTTGAGGGAGAAAGATGAGGGATAGCAATAACAAACAAACACTCTAGAGAAATGGCCAGTTAATGTCGCTTTTCAATCTTTCTGGGCAAAAAAAAGCACAATAGGAATTTCCCAACTGCGTCACATATAGGGGGCGTTGTTCTAGACAGCGATGGATATTTAAGTGCATTATAATTTGACTATCATCTACGTCTGTCCTAAATAGATATTCAAATGACAAACGGGCTAATTTTATTACTGTGCTGGAGCAAAAAGAGTTTGACGTTTTGAAAAGTTCAAGTTAAATTACCTGAAAATTACAAGGTATGAACCTAATATATTTTGAACCTAATAATAATTTTTATCTGAGAACTATCATAATCTGAATTGAACAAACTGCACGAGACCATTTGAAACATTGTCCATGCGCCTCAAATGTTTGACTTATATTTTTATTTCCGAATTTTTATCGCCTGCCAAACTGTAGGGCTGCACTGAAAAAGACTCTCGCATATTGATAGAATACTTTTTTATTATGATTGTTTATTTACATACACGTACATACATATATATTTGTGTAAATGTGCATGATTGTATGTGTGTGTGAGTGTATTGATGGTAATAATTTTGAAATTTATATTTATCTTCAATTACAATAAACTTTATTGTTGCTTTTTTTCTGCATAAAAAATGCAAAAGTTTTGCCAGCTTTAAAACAGTTCGGAAATAAAAAAATACAAAATTAAATAATTTTTATAGCGAATTATTTGAAAAAAAAAACTGTCATAATATTTGTGATAGTTGAAGTCGACAGGGAAGCGAATTAAAAAACAACTAATAATGTATATTCGGATGTGCCCAATCTTAAATACTTCCACCAATAATTGTGCCGCATTTAAAAAAAATTATTTCAAGTTTAAAGGTCTTATAACTTTAAACTTTTTTCCGAGAAAGAGACTTAAATGGCGGATGTAGCAAAATATGGACCGATATTCGCCGAAAAAAGTATCATAAATTCATGGCAGTTGAACGATTTTAAATTAAATAGTTCATATTCATATAACAGTTTAATGGATGGAAGCTGTGGATGCTATAGAAAAATATGGGCCATGTCGTTCGAAATCATAACATATATATATTCAAGACAGAATCATAACATATATCCAATAATTGTACCGAATTTCAATGAATATTATTTGCTGGTTTTATAAGGTAAAAAATATTTTCCGGGGAGGGGCCTGATATGGGAGCTTCAGAAAAATATACACCGGTATTGTTCATATTAAAATATACGTTCATGGTATTCAGCAAAATCATCGTAGACAACACCAATGGAATCGATGTTTATTTAAGCATTTTATAAGTTTTTTCGGAAACGGGCGTTATATGGGAGGTATATCAAAATATGGACCGATATTATTAATATTAATAACATATGTTTCAGACAATTGCAGAAATAATTATATCAATCATTTCAATAGAATCGGTACATATTTATGTGTTTTTTTAGCTATTAACGATATTCCGGGAAGGGAATTTATATGGGAGTTAAGTCAAATAATGACTCCAAAACAATCTTGTTTCTTTGGGTTTATGACTGTATTAAAATAAATATATGCGGAAAGGTGGATTTCAGAAGATTATCTTCAATCTTGCGACCTATAAGACACACATATTTGGGGGTGTATCAAAATTTTGCCCATAACTTTTATTACATTCATTCGATTTTAAAGATTTTTTGTACGATAATAAAGCATATATGTAACTGTATGTAACGGTCAAATTATTTTTTGCCGCTGAATCGATCTTGTTTTACATAAAAAAGTGCTTAGGAAAATAACGAATAATGTGACTGAATTTTATTGAATTCGGACAATTATTCTAGGCGTGAGAATGCTTACAACAGACAGACCGACGAACAAACAGAAGGTCAGACATTGCTAAATGGACTTAGATTTTTATTTGATGCAAGAATATTTATTTAATTTATGGGATCTAAGAAGATTCTTTCTTGTTGTTACACACGGAATGACAAAGTTAATATGCACTCATCATTACCTGTAGTGGTGGAGGGTGTAATAAAAGCTTTTTAGTGATATAGAAAGTTAAGTAAGTGCAAATTATTGTAAATTAGAGCCCCGACTGAAAAATTCAATTAGGTCGTTGCCATTTCAAGTTGCGTCATTTTGACCCCGATTTGCATCGATTCGATTTGCGTCGTTATGATTTCGATGTCGCCATAAACAGTTAATTTTTTTTACAATGTTATGGGTTACCATTTTTAGCCTCATTGCTAACACTGATCGTCACTTGTACGTTAAGCTTTCAAATACAGTGGAATGAGGGAAATTTCTTATTCTTTGTTTTATAAGTGATGCTGAGAGCAAGTATCCGTTTATGATAAGAATGTAATGTGATTCACCAAAGTCCACAAAGGACGTAAAAAATGAGTCCAAGTAAAAGAAAAGTAAAAAGTTTGGAATTTAAATTAGACACAAATCGGGAGAAAAGGCTTTTAATATTGGAAGAGTTCTTGGACAAGCACCTACAAGAACTGTAAGAACAATTCGCAACAGAGACAGTGAAAGAAAAAGGTTATTCGATTAGCGTCGCGTTTCCCGGTCCCCACTAACGACGCAAGTTGGGGCTCTAGTGTAATAGTAAAAGTGTTAAAAACAAAATGTTAAATTAACCAGATCAATTGCAGATATGAATTTAATTGTTTCCTAAAATTTTTGTTGGATATAAAAGTTTGCAATTACGACAATACTTAGGTTATTTGAAGGAGGATCGTCATAACTCAGAGTGTAAAAGGAAGATTCACAAACTGAGGAAGTTTTATGGATGTAATTTTTATATATCAGAGACAATAAATTTCATAAAAATATCTTAACAAAATATCTTAATTAATTAATTTAATAAAAATATTAAGCATTAAGCACCCTCTACCTCCAACTATGTAGGAGTTATAGTAAAATATGGTCCGATATTGGTCAGATTAATAATATATATTGAAAAACAGTTAGAAAAATAATTAAGTTGAATTTCAATTGAAAACTGTTTTCTGGTAAGATATGGACCGATTTAAACATTTCTATAAATAATGAAAAAATGAAGAAAACAATTTATTACGATTTACTTAAAAATGCTCTTCTTCTCTCTCTCTTATGGATGAAAAATTGGATGTTAAAATACAAAAAAGGTTTTGGTTAAAAAAATTGTAGAGAATCTGGCATTAAAATGTGTTGGATTTATATTAAACAAACTAACTTAAATGAAGTTATAACGCTATATTCGGCTGCGCCGAATCTAAAGCACCCCCTATCTCCACCTCCACCAACCTACACCAGATATGATGTGGGAGTTACCGTGAAGGGGCGTTATATAAGAGATATAGCAAAATACGGACCGATATTAATGCAATTATTAACATATATTCCAGACGATTGGGAAATTTATTGTGTAAAAAAATCGGTTCATATTTAAGAATTCCGGAAAGTGGCCTTATATGGAAGTTATATCAAATAATGAATCCAGCATAATCTATTTTCTTTCGGTTTATTATTGTATCGATATTGATATAGGGCAAATTTCAGATACTTATCTTAAAAATTGCGGTCCACACAGCACACAAATTTTGTGGAAGTTTCAAAATTTTGAATATTTCAGCCTATAACGTTTTTATATTGATCAGATTTTGATGACTGTATTTTATAGTTAAATTTTTGTTGAAATCCAGTTGCATTTGTTGTAAAAACAGTTCTTAATCGAAAATTTGTGATTATCTCAGATATCGGTCCATAGCTTTCTTACCAATGAGCCAATATAGCTGGTTTTAAATAGAAAACTACTAAGCACAACAAGATACAATGTGACCAAAATTCATTGAGTTTTTATTTATTTGTAATTATTCAAGGCGTGATAATGTTTCCAGAAGGCAGACGGACAAAGCTTAATCTACACAGTTTTTGATTTGATGCAAGAATATATATACTCTACTGGGTCTGAGATGATTCCTTCTTGGCGTTACATACGGAGCGACAAAATTATCATGCTCACTTATGGTGGTGAATGGTACAAAAAACGAGGGCAAAATGGTTCAACATTATTTTCGACTTAAATATCTCTGAGACTATAAAATTTAGAGGTACACCCATTGCTACTATGACCAGTAAAAAACCTGTTATGGTTAAAGCTAACAACCTTAATCGGGCTTAATATTTTTTATATATCTCAATGGATTAAAAACTTATAGAATTATTTCCAACAAAATCGTTTTGGAACCAGCCGTTTTTTGCCATCCGATGAGACACAAACACATCCTTAATTTAACTCCAAAAGCGATTCTTAACCGATTTGTAGTATTACGTCTTGCAAACCATATAACAGTCCAAACTTTTATGTTGGTATAGGGTGTAAAACGGCATTATTAACTTGCATATCTAAATTGTGTTGTATTTCGGAATTGTATTTTCTAAAATGAAATTATCTTCCTTTTTTTATTTGAAATAAAAATGAAAATATTTAAGATTAATTAGAAAATTTATTTATTATTTTTCGTGATTTGATTTTGTTGTTGTTCCTGCTTCACTCTCCACAGAATATAAATTTGTGTCAGTTGTTGTTTGTTTTGACTAAAATAAATATTAGATTTTTTTATCTCCCAATGACATTTTTTTGTTGCTATTTTTTCGTCCTAACAGTGGGAGATATAATTTAAATCAAAATAACGTGAAAATGAAAATAAAAATATTTATATCTGTATTTTAATTTAAATGCATTTTTTTCCCAGAGAAGATGCATAAAACTTGATTCATTTGTCATGATTTAGTATTTTATTTAACGTTTTTATACCCTACACTATTGTAGGTGGTAGAGGTATTATGCGTTTGTGCTGACGGAAATAATGGTGTAACACTAATATTCAAGTATATTGTTCAACTCAGACTCACTTTCTGAGTCGATTTAACAATGTCCGCCTGTCTGTCTGTCTGTTAATGTGGATTTGTAAACATTCTGAAAATCGCAATTTTAAGGTAAGATATCTTGGATGGAATTTGGTACATATTCGGTCCAGTATTTTAGATAGCTCCCATACAATTCTCCCACCAAAATAGGGCTATAAAAGTCCTTATTATTAAGGGATTTGAACTGAATTATGATGTTTTTAATCGATGTACCAAAATAAAGTGAGGAACAGTCCATTACGTAGGTCCCACATAAGTCCCCTTTCAGATATCACTTTATAGGGCTAAATCTCATAAATACGTTGATATGGCCATAACTAAACAATAATAACATAATAATCTAAAATTGATATTCTAAATTATACGACGGTCGGTACATCGTTTCATTTAGCTGCTACAAAAAATCTTAATTAAAAAAATCATAAATCAGAAAAGCAAATTGTACGAGGGTCATTTATAAATGTATCTATTCTGCATGTCGCAGTTTTGAAAATATTTTAATGAAATTTGGCACGTACAATTTTTTTTGCCCAAAGATGAAGCCGATTGAAATTGGTCCATTCTTTTTTATAGGCCCCATATGATTTGAAAAATATGAAACGATTTTATCCAAATTTTGTGAAAACAAGTCTTATTACAATCTAAAACGAAACGATACTTAATTAGAAGAGGGTCAGTCCATTATTTTTTCTAGGTCCCAAATATAACTTCGAAACTCATAAACCGCACATATACGTGGGTATTGTAAAAATATTTAGTCAAATAAAGATATATATAAGACAATACCTCTGTGCAAAATTTTACGAGTGTTGGTTCATAACTTTTTCACATTTCTACAAAAAATTCCCTTTAAAATGCATAAATTTTATCATCAGAATCATTCATAAATTTTTCATAGCTGATATTTACAACCAACAATGTGGTGTAGGGTATTACATAATCAGCCTTGACCGACTATAACATTTTCACTTGTTATTTTTTAGTTTTTTTTCCGAATTCAGTTTTTATATTTATTTTTAAATATCGTTTTTTTATTTAATTCTGCATTTATTATAAAATGAATATATTAACATATTTCAAAAAATAAAAAAAGAATCCCCAGTTCCAGTTACCACTAAACACCTACATGCACATATACACCCATACAAACATGAATTTATATTGGGTATTTGAAATTGCTTATACGTCCCGTTGGCAATTTTATAATGTGTCCCAAATGTATGTGAACATTATTAACTCTAATTGCGCTGTGAAAGAAATATTTTAAGTGTTCTGGTGGGAGGGAGGGAGGAAGAAATGTAGAATTTCATATATTTTTATACTTTTTAAAATAAGACATTTTTACAAAAAAAAAAAAAATAGTGTTTGTGCCAACAATCAGCAACATTTTGAGAGGGTGTTAGAGTGAGAGCAGGAGGGATTTATGTTGAGTAACAACAATTGCCCTTCAGTTCAGTGAGTGTTGTGTAATTTCTTATGCCAATTTTTGCTTTTTAGCTTCCACTTTATCATTTTCTATATTACTATTGCCTTCAACCACAATTAGCTGAAAAGTCAAGACCTTTTGGCTAAACATATTTGTGGCAATGTGTGTGTGTGTTTGATATGTGTTAATGTATATGTTGGTGGTTGTGGTGACGCAAAATCTACATTTGTGTTTAATTCATTCCACTGGGTCCTTTAGAGTCAATGAACAGTGGAATTATAGAATTATATGCTTAAGGGAAATAAAAACTATAAAAAGTGTGATTTTTAAAGCTAAAAAGGTGAAATCGATAAAATCGCATACTTTTTGGTAAAATTTGAATTATTGGTGAAAATGTGAATATGTGGTGAAAATGTAAAATTTTAATTAATTTTAAATTTTTATTAAATTAAGAATTTTTATGAAAAAGTGAATTTTCAAAAGTGCTTTTTAGGGAATATTTAAGATTTTTTTTTAAATTTTTTATTTAAAATTTAATTTTTATTGAAAATAAAAATTTTTAATAAAATCAAAATTATTTTTAGTGAAATTTTAGATTTTTAGTAAAGTGAATTTTTATATCGAACGTTAGTTTTAAGTGAAAATCATTTTTTTTACTGTAAGTATGAATTTTAAATTGCAGTGAATTTTAAGTGAAATTAGGTCATAAATTCAATTTTGGTGATTTAAAAAAAAAAAAAAAAAAAATTATTGTACCCGAAGTGACCGACCAACTTCCTTTTATTGACAATCTGAGTTCTTAGTGAAAATTTAGTAAAAATTTGCAATTTTATTGAAGTGAATTTTAAATGAAAATATGTTCTTACTGCGAAAATGAAAATTTTTCACTTATTGAAAATTGTGAAAAGGAGAATTTTTAGTGAAATTATAAACTTTTGTGTGAAAATGTTAATTAATTTTTTGGTCAACATTTTATTTTTATTGAAGATTTAAATTTCAATGAATTTGTTTGTGAAAATATGGTAAAAATTTCAAATTTTTAATGAAAATTTACATTTTTAATGAAAATTTACATTTTTAATGAAAATTTAAGTTTTTAGTTAAAATTGAAATTTTTAATGAAAATTTAAATTTTTAGTGAAAATTTAAATTTAAGTTTTTTTGTGAAAATTTCATTTTTTTAGTGAAAATTCAAATTTTTAGTGAAAATTTCAATTTTTTAGTGAAAATTTCAATTTTTTAATGAAAATTTCGATTTTAGTGAAAATATAAGTTTTTTTGTGAAAATTTCATTTTTTTAGTGAAAATTTCAATTTTTAGTGAAAATTTCAATTTTTTAGTGAAAATTTCAATTTTTTAGTGAAAATTTCAATTTTTTAGTGAAAATTTCAATTTTTAGTGAAAATTTCAATTTTTAGTGAAAATTTCAATTTTTAGTGAAAATTTCAATTTTAATTTTTTTTTGTGAAAATTTACATTTTTAATGAAAATTTAAGTTTTTAATGAAAATTTACATTTTTAATGAAAATTTAAATTTTTAATGAAAATTTAAATTTTTAGTGAAAATTTAAATTTTTAGTGAAAATTGAAATTTTTAGTGAAAATTTCAATTTTTAGTGAAAATTTCAATTTTTAGTGAAAATTTCAATTTTTAGTGAAAATTTCAATTTTTAGTGAAAATTTCAATTTTTAGTGAAAATTTCAATTTTTAGTGAAAATTTCAATTTTTATTGAAAATTTCAATTTTTAGTGAAAATGTCAATTTTTAGTGAAAATTTCAATTTTTTAGTGAAAATTTAATTTTTTAGTGAAAATTTAAATTTTAAGTAAAAACTGTGATTTCTGTCCCACAGTTCAACATAATAACAATTTCTATATTATTTTAAATGGCTTTTTGGTTTCTGACTTGAATAGTTGGCTAAATAACTGTTTAGTCCAAGTTGTTGTTGGACTTCAGTTATTCAGTTCAATTGTTATTGTAATTTTGGGTTCGTCTAAGTCCATTCTAATTTTGTTTTGAAGTATTTTATAAGGATTTACAAATACATAAACACTTATAACAAACCGTTACATAACAAACTTTTTAGCCACTTACACACACACACATTTTCATAATGACATGCCGGTCACCAATACAACAACAACAACTAAACATTCAACAGACATTTAACAATAACAAGCAGGACTAAATTTATATAACTTAAGAGTAAATGACAACATTAAAGCCTAAAAGTGTTGACAGTCAATCAATCAATCATAATTTTGATATTTTTTTCTTTCTCATTCTTGAGTTCTTGTTTTTGTTGTTGTCTAAATAATATAATTTAGTTTAAGGACAAAATTTTACTTGTAATTCTTAGTTAAGTTACGAAGGAATAGAACAATAACAACAATAATAAGAGGAAAATGTTGTAGTTGTTTAAGCCGAATTTAAAGTACCCTTCAGAAAGCTTATATTACTGTTCATTGCCCATTATGTGCGAACGCTAATGAGGTACGCATAACTTTATATTCCAATTTTATGAAAATTTTTCGTTTAAACTTAGAGGTTGCGACAGATATCGATCTATATCTTTTAATAATACTAAACTGCTTTTGCGGTATTTAAATAGGAAACTTTTTAGGACAATAACTAATTCTCAGACCAAATTTCATTGAGCTCCATAAACTATTGCAGTTGTAAGTGTGCCAATACCATACAGACGTACATATCGACTCAGATTTTGATTTGATAAAAGTATATATATAATTAGATGATTGTATCAAATTCAAATCTGACTCGACTTACCTATGCTTGTCTCTTTTTTGGAACACTCTATTAATAATCGTGCTCAATGAAATTAGGTATGCATGACTATAATTATGCTACTCAGATTGATATTTAAAACCAGCAATATCGCTTTAGTAGAAAACAAGTTATAGACCGATATCTATTACAACTCCAAAATATCATTAAAGGTGTTTTTTTTTAATTTTAAACTAAACAAATTAGTTGGTCATGAGGTCCATCATTAAAAATAATAAAAATAAGTCTAATAATATACTAAAACAATATGCCGAGTTATTCCAGGATCGGTCCATTATTTATCAGAAGAACAACATAACACTCCACATACGTATATAATTTTGAATAACAAAACACGTAAAATTAGGATACGAACAGTCAAAAATCGAAATTTTGTAAAGATCCGTCCATAATTTCCTTTTTATATTAGAAAACCAAATTATACGAGGGTCGTTAATAAATTATACTAACAATGTGCTGTCGGAAGTTATGTAGACGAGAACCGGTTTTAATAAATTTTTATAAACCTGTTTGTAGCTTTGTATTATCGTAATTTTTATACCCTTCGCCGTCATAACTATGTCATTCCTTTTGTAACGCCAAATTCTAATATCCTTCCATTAAATCAAATGGAAGCATTCTCAAGACCATGATAGTGGTCCAATTCTGATTTCGCCCGGATGTTTGTCATATTCTTTTATCGTTTCCTAATTCAGTGGTTCATTTGAAAAATGTTATTAACCGATATCTGAGAAGAACTTAAAATTCAGACAAAAGAACTTTGTTTAAATGTACAATTATACGTAATTGGATTTAAACAGAATTCAGGTTCATTTTGCCGCAAAACATCAAAATCGGATTAGTAGAAAAAAAGCAATTTAAAGTATTATTTTCTGAAATTTGTGTAAAACTTTAAAGAATATAATATGGTCCAAAAATATATATAAATAATGACTAAGCTTTGCCGCCTTTTTAAAAAATGGGGGCTACTTCTCCCCCTAATCCTTAACATCCTACATTTTTCCATTTAAGTTGTTTATTGTGAAAGTAATTAAAGTGAAAAGTTCTTTAAATAATTTCGATAATTAATATTAACTTTTTATGGGGGCTACCTTTCCCCCTGATCCTATTCGTCCGACATTTTGTCGAGTAAAATTGTTCCTTGTGAAAGAAATTATATGAAATCTTAAAACTCTCATTATGACAGTTCTTTAGATATTTGATAATTAATATTTGCTTTGTATGGGGGTTACCTCTACCCCTGATCCGATCTGCCAAGCCTTTGTCCAGTAAAACTGTTCTTTCAGAAAGTAATTAGGATGAAATACTTTCACTTCGAAAATTTTTTTACTTTGTATGGGGGGACTACCTCTCCCCCTGATCCTATTGGTATTTTTATAGTTTTGGTATTACAATAAATCGAGTCAGATTTTTCTTTTAAATTAGACTTTAGCAGTTGTATTTCTATACTTTATAAAGCAATTTTTCTTAATACGCATATCGAAATCACATATTTTCGATATTTATTTAATAAATATTTTAAAGTCGAGAGAATTCTGACTCGATATGCAAAAGTATAAACGAAGCATAAAATATAAAGTATATATCGTTTGAAATGCAAAGATTGATTGTTTCAAAATTATAAAAATTTATAACAATAACGATTTTCTCGAGCTCACTAACTAAGATCAGAGCATCTAATGTGGTCCATGCCTTCAGCATATTTTCCAGTGACCTATGAAATGACCAGCTTAATACACCTGTAATCACCAGTTTCATTGCTGGAAGGTGATAAAAATTCATCAACATTTGAAGTATTTGAAAAAGTGTGACAAATACAATTAGTTAGAATAACAACAACAAAAATTTTCCCCCCTAAAGGAACCCTCCAACCCATCAACTACATTCAAAATTTTCTTTTGTTTTTGTTTTTGTTTTTCAATACATAAATATAATGAAAAGCAATTACATAATTTATCATAATTACAACAACAACAGCAAAGAGTACTCAACGATTAAAAATAAATTATACTCTTTTTAACAATTACTACTTCATAATAACAGCAATAATGGAAATCTAATAAAAGGGTGTTAAAGATTGGAGAGGGCGGGCGGTAAGGGGGGGGCGATTGTCATATTGTTAGAATAATTGTAATAATTTTTAGGATTGAAGGTCAAACAATATAAATCATCAATAAAATATAATTAAGTGGTTTTTATTGTTATTTTCCATTGAACTTTTGGTTTTTCTCTCTCTCTCTCTATCACGCTCTGGCGTTATTATTTGTCGAGTTTAATATAAATAAAATAATAACAAGTAAGGATGCTATATTCGGCCTTGTCGAATCCTCAATACCCTACACTACAATTTCAAGCGAAGTAAGTACGTTATGTTACGTACATATACAAGAGTACACAAGTTTCTCTTAAATATTTAAGAAACACTTTATGAGTCACAAAATAAGTTATATTTTTGACTATAACTCTTTTTCTACTGCACCGATTTTATAATTTTTGGAATGGAACTTTGTGTAGTATAGACCATTCCAAATGGCTTAATATTATGGCAAAATTTCATTCTTATTTGTCGATTTTTTTTTGCCTAAAATTAAAGATATTGCCTCAGATATCGGTCTTTATCTTTTAATATACTGAACCAATTTGCTGGTTTTAAATGGGAAACTTCTCAGGACTATAGTAAATACTCAGCACAAATATCATTTAGCTCTGTTAATTGCTTTGAATGGGAGCGTGCCAACAACAGACAGATAAAGAGACAGACGGACATTGCTAAATTGACCCACAAAATGACAAAATTAATATACCCTCTTCACCACTTGTATTGGTGTAGGGTATACAAATATTGTTAATTATCAATAAGTTTATTTTTTGTTTTTAGCAGGGGATTAAGGGGTAGTGAGAGAGGGTTTAAAATAGCGATTTCCACTTTATTTAGTAGCGTTAATATGTTGGAGGGTAATTTTAGGACTTGAAAAATAAATCCTTTTTTGAGCTTTTACTCTGTTTTATTAACTGGAGAATATTAAATAATATTATTTTATTCACGCTACTGGGAATTATGTTTTCAGTTTTAAAAACAAATTTATTATACCCTACACCATCGCAAGTGATAAATAGGGTACATTAACTTTATCATTTCATGTGTAACGCTGAGAAGGAAACAGTTCAAACCCCATTAATGTATATATACATATATTCAGGCATCAAATCAAAATCTGAGTCGATTTAGTTATGTGCGTTTGTCTGTATGGCAGTTGTTGACACGTTCAATACAACAAATGAAAGAAATTTGGCCTGAGTTTAAATAATAGTCCTGAAATAATAGTTCCTGTTTAAAGCGAGCAAAATCGGTTCTGTATATTAAAAGATATAGACCGATATCTAAGGCAACCCTTTTAGTTTAAGCATAAAACTAACGTGGAATTGTCACTTATAAATCGACTAATTAGAATAAAATTTTGCTATAATATTAAGCTGTGTATTATACTTCACTACCATTCCAGAAATTATCAAAATCGGTTCAGTTGGAAAAATAGGTTACAGCCAAAAATATAACTAATTTCATAACTCATTAAATTGTCTTGTGTTATATTTGAGAAAAACTTTTATAAATTGTATACATCTGTGAGTTTGTATGTACGTAACATAACGTATTCACATCACTCGCATTTGTGATTGAGGGCTTTGAAGATTCGGCATAACCAAATACTTGTTGTTACATTCTCTTTTTTTTAGGTTATGAATTGAAAAATTTTATATAAAATAAAAACCTGCTAATAATGTTTTTTTTTTTTTTTTTTTTTTTTTTTTAAGAGGAGAAATAAATTTATATTTTTGCTCTGTATTCGTTTTGGGAATTGAAACATCAGTGTTGAAGTTTTTATTTATTGATATTAATGAAATTTTAAATTAACCACAATTTATTTGCAACTAATTTAAAAACGATTTTTTCTATATTAAAAAAAAACAACAACAATAGGGAATTTTTATTTAAATAATTCAAAAATGTTTGAAATAAATTTTTATGCAAAATATTAAAAAAATGGGGTGAAAGATTCTCCTTAATGAATTTAATCAGTTACAGGTGTATCTAAGGAATGCAGTACAGTGTGTTCAAATCGATTTATTTTGAGAATAATTCTGTAATTTCTGAACCATTAAAGTAATTTAATAAAGGTGCACAGAATAAAAGTTTAGGTGTTTTTAAGCTTATTTAGGAGAGAACAGGTTTTCATCTGGTCAGGGTATAATCAGGGAAGCTAAAGTTTTGAACATCTCGAATATGTAAATATTTTCAAAAATTTATTTATAAAGTGATACATACGATCTTTATCTATATAATATATACATTTGCAGGTTATCTCTTAAAGTTTTAGAGATATTTAGCTCTAATTATATTAAGTTTCACATAGTTAGAGCTAAATATCTCTAAAATCTCTCAGGGTACAAATTAGTTAATTTTGAACAAACTTTATCGCCACCAAGTGTAACTTAAGGACACAGAGATAACTTGCAAATTATTTTATAAAAAATTTCGCCACTTAAGGGAACCTTTAGAGATATATTTATTAAATGCAAGTATCTACAATATTTCAAAACTTACAATATTATTAAAAAAACAGGTAAGAATTCAACAGGTAAGAAATTCAAACAAGATCAAATTAATTATATACATTCAAGACAATTAGAATAATAACTGTGCCAATTTTCAAAGGATTTAGTCTATATAAAAGAATTTAAAAAATTGTATTCCAGGAGGATCCATATATGGAAGTTACAGGCTAATATGTATCGATAATAGTCAGAATAACAACTTGTGGTCATGACACATAAAATAATAATTGTGCGAATTATTAAATGAATTTGTCTATATTTAATAGTCTTATAAGCTTAAAACTATTTCCGGGAAGGGGACTTAAATGGGAGCTATAGCATAATATTTACCGAGATAAGTCACATTAATAAAAAATATCCCAAATAGTTACATCAACAATTGTTCCCAAATGCAATAAAATTGGTCTACATTTAAGAGTTTTATGAACTGAAAACCATATTCCGGAAAGGGAAATTGGAGCGTGGACAAATAATGGCTCCAACACAATATAACTTTTTTGAGTTTTTTTACATTAAAGCTTTTTATATATTACAAGAATATGTATACTTTATGAGGTCTTAGATGATTTAATCTGGGCCTTTGATATAAAACGATAAAGTTAATATGCTTCCATTCCAATAGTGATGGTGAAGGGTATAAAAGCTTTTAAAACTATAAAGAAATTTCTGAATGATACAAATCCAACATATTTTTATGTGACCAATAAAAGTAAGGGTCACCACTATTAACAACGGTTCCTATTCATTTCTTTCCTACGGTTATATGAACATCTAAAAAACTGTAGGGTTTGATTTAATGGACTGATGGTCGAATTGTGATGATCATAACAATATCTATATACGTATATATAAAAATGAATTTGTGTTCGTTTGGGTCTTTTAAATCGCTAAATTGCTAAACCGATTTTGTTGACATTTTTGGAAAAGTCCCAAAATATCCGAAAGTAAAATAAAAGTATTCAAAAGTTTGGTAGAATCAGGAAAGGAGGTCCCCCCTTACAAAACATATATTAATTGCTAAGTACTTTAAGAACTATTACGGCGATAGTTTTAAAATTTGGTCCCAATAATTTTCTTAAGGAACTATTTTACTGAACAAAATGCAGAATGGCTAAGATCAAGATGAGAGGTACCCCACACACAATCGAATATCTATAGAAGTATTTAAGTGAGAGTTTTAACAATTTAGTTCCAGTCACTTTCTCAAACTACTGTTTTTCTGTAGGATGGATAGGATCAGGTGGAAGGTAGCGCCATAATAGCAAATATTAAACATCGAATTTCTATAAAACTGTGGAAGTGAGAGTAATAAGACTTCATCTCATTTACATTCCCAAGTAACAGTTTTATTGAACAAAATATAGAGTAAATAAGATCAGGATGCAACCCCTTCTCATATTCAGGTACTCCACATGCAGAGCATATGTTTATTGTCGAACATCTAAAGAACTATTGAAATGAGAGTATCAAGATTTATTTCAACTACTCTCAAAAGATTGGAGGGAGGTGTATCCTCTCTTTAAAACAAGTATGAGTAATCGAATAAATAAAGAATTATTACGGCGAAAATCTCCGTTTAAATTTTATACGTCGCGATTTATGAAATTTGCTTTACCGAATCAAATACGAAAGAAAATTGTTGGTGCAGCATGACGAAGTGGTTTAAAGCTTTTCCGATTAACACAAATACCGTAAAATTAAGAATCAAAACGCTGATTAAAATCGAAAAGTGTATTGAAATTTTAATCTTAATATTTATGTTTTCATACTCTCTTTCGTCGTTATTTAAACACCTTCTGGTGGTTTCAGAAAAAAATATGAAACATTTTTGTAGCCAAAAGAGAAAATTTTATGGTCTCGTTTTTATTTTTGTTAATCGTATCTTTCAATTAAAATCAGATAATTTTATTGAAGACATCAGTTAAATAAAACTGAAAAACATTTTTACCTTTTAGTTGATCACATTTTCCTTTAGCAATTATTTTGTAGACTCAGACACATAAACATACCCAGCAAACATTTTATGCTGCGGAAGTGGCTTAGAAGAGTCTACCAAAAGTTGAAATTCATCGCCGAAGATATCTTTAAATTATCATAAAAATCGTCCTACGTAGGAGATAATTTTTTAAGAAGACGCTTTCAGACGACTTTAGGAAACCACTTCTGAATGTGTCTCAAAAATCACTTCCGGTAGTGAATTATAAGAATTTGATGTAAGTGGCTTGAAAAAGCCTTCTAGAAGAGTCTCAGAAAACTCTTCTTAGAAACATCTAGAAGTCACTTTTTTGGCACTTTTAGAAGTGCCTTCTGCTTAATTTTTTACATCTAAAATAAAATGTGTAATTTTTTTAACTAACAAATTTTGGATATCTTTATTCGTCCTGTCGGAAATTTTTATTACGTAATATTTATAATATTTTATGATCTTTATGATTTTTTAATGATGAATTTTTTCCTGAGTCCATCTAAAGTCCAATTTTTTACTTATTTTTTCGTTTTAAATGTAAATTTGAAAAGAGTTTAAAGTTAAAGTTTATTATAAAATTTATTAAACATTTTCTAACAAATTTCTAGATGACACTTCCTTACATACACCAAGAAGACTGAGTGGCAAAATAATGCATTTTGTTTTCTTAATTCCTTTTTAATCTTCTAAATAACTTCTGGAAGTCGGTTCTTTTATACTTCTTGGAGATCATGTGATAATAGTTATGTATTTTTTAATCATCCACTATCTTCCTTATATACTTCGAGAAGATCAAGTGGCAATAACAATTAATTTAATTTTTTAAAATATTTACAATCTACTAAATAACATTTGAAAGACTCTTCCTTATATACTCTAAAAAGATCAAGTGAGAGTAGTATTTATTTAGTTTTTGTAAATTTTCAAAAATCTTCCAGAAGAGATGTCCACGACAATTTAAACTTCCAAATGTTCGAGGAGTTATACACTTTGATATTTTAAAAATCACTCACTCACTCAATCATTTACTAAATGAAAAGAAAATCTGGCAAAAATTCCAGGTGCTTTAATAACATTTTCATGTAGTTTTATTACCAAAAAAACAAAAAAGACAGAAATAAAGGAAACGTTATCAATTTATTTCCCATTTTTCCTCAAACGCACAGAAAAAATCATTCTTTCCCAGGAAAAAAATGGAAAAAATACAAACATGTGAGAACATGAAGAGAAGAAAATATTCCCAAAAGGCACAATTTTGTTTAAACATTGTTGAAGTGTGTGTGTGAGTGTCGGTATATGTGAGTGTGTGACTGCATGTGTTGGTGTATACAAAGTGAATATATACGGCTGTATATTGAGAATATTGTCACTTGTTTGTTTACATATTTCGCATAAATGTCACAAAAGTGTCATTTACTATCGATACTAATACAACAATTTTTCACTTATGATATAATTTCGATAGTCCTATGGGGGAGTTACTACGCTGTTGGGACTATTCAACTAAAACAGTTTGTCTGAATGTTAAAAAGCCTTAATAGAAAAGGACAGTGAAAGAGAAGGGGAAGATAAATCAAATATTCATACGCATATGTATGAACACTGGGTAATATAAAAAGTATCTGTGAGATCTTGTTATAATATATGATGGGATATATTATACTTAATCAGTTTAGGCAACACTGTTTAGAATGTTTCAAATTTTTTGGACCCATAGCCTTACCAGTCGTTCAAGGAGGAATTTTGAAGTTCTTCCAATAGTCGATTTCATTCTCTTTCTGGTCATGTAAGTGGGAATCGAAAATTAATGTCAAGCTGTTTGTTCCATAAGTATAATCAAACTAATTTGCTCAAAATCGGGCCAAATATATGTCAGACAAGCTCTTATCCTCGACTAGTTGACATGTCAGTCAACTTTTACAAAATTCAGAGGACTGATTAGCTAAACTCAACTCATCAAAATACATTAATACACATCGTACTTTTTCGTTGGATTACATAAAGGGGCCAGTCTTCAGCGACTAGACGAGTCCAGCTTACTTAGACAGAACCAGTTTTGAAATCAACACACGTGGAAAGCATTGTTGCATTCATAGAACATTAAAAGATCAAACTGTTCCCTCTATTAAAACATCATCAGCATTTAGCTGGTGGGACGTAATGGAATCCCAGGTATCGGAAAGGCACTGGTGAAATGCACCTGCAGATATCCAGATCCCAGATATCATTACATTACGATGACAAAATGGATGGTTCTTTTAACATACGTTATACGACTGCTCACACAACTCGAAGACTTTTGTATGAATCTATGTGATCAGGCTTTGCATGACATACTGCTGACTGACTTGATACTGGACTGAAGTTTGTTTTTTATATAGACTCTCCCATTCAGTAAATTTCGGGTGGACTATTTTTCTAAAATCATTTAATATTTAAAATATCACAATTTCCCCTCTGGCGGACAGACAACCTACTCTTCCAACTTAATCGAATCAGTGAGTTAAAATCGAACTTCTGTATACTTAATTTCACTTTCGATAGAATCATCCATTTGATTGACTTATTGTGTTCCAAACGTTTTGTGTAGATTTTTTATTTAGAAATGTTTTCATATCTGATATAATTATCTCCTCTGAAGTCAGATTGTTAACCTCTCATGGGGCTTGACCTAAACGTTCCAGTCTTGAAGGAGAGCTCTGTCGAGATAATAGAGTTTTAAAGTTCTTTAAAGTTCACAATTCGAATGAAGTTATCAAGCGACAATGCCAGATCGTATACCTTTTGACGGCCCTACAAATTTTAAGTAGTAAAGAACTTATAATGATGATTATGAGCTGGTCCCAGTTAAACACCTTCTGATCTATTACTTATGCTTACTCGGTTTAACAATTTTTATTTAACCCTTGATTTGGATTTAAGGTATGTCCATCTCAAAAGTTCCCAGGGAATCACATATACAGAATTCTGAAACCAAAGAATAAATCACGATCGGACCTCGATTTTAATTTTCAATTTAAATACAGAATAGATATTGCTGAAAATAAAATGTTTGGTTGTTACAATCAGAGCTCAGTAATCGAAATTTCAGTTCAATTTTTTTACTAAATTCGTCTAATGCTTTTTATGTAACCCAATATGTACAAATGTTTGACAGCTATTTTTCACATTTTGAAGCCTTTTTTTTGCATTTAAGTTGATCAATGAATGTTTCTGATTTCTATTATTTTGTAAATGTTGCTTGGATTGGACTCACTCTTTCTTAGTCAAGGTGTCAGTGTAAGTCAATATGTTCTTACATTTTTAAGGGGCCACAAAACCCTCGTTCTGTGTTTGTAGTTACACAACACACACACACATAATAGCAACAGCATACATGATCAAATAAACCTTTTTTGATTTCACTTGTTCCCTTCTTTGTGTTTGTGTCACTTAGTTACTACTTTTTCATGGTGTTGCACAGTGTTTCAAATGAAAAATGGAATGGAAATAATATTAAAAAAAATGGAAGAGTAGTTTTGAGTTTGAACTTTGTGGACCTCATGGGGGTCGTTCCACAGAGCCTCAAAAGTGGTCACCTTGGGTTATTCAAATATTTCAAACGATCCAGTTTCCTTAAGAGATATTTAGTTTCAAAAATCAAAATATCAAGCTTTAAAGAAAACAGAAGTTTTTTAAAAATCCAGCATTGCGATTTAAGGAATAAGCCACTCTTCTCTTATCAGGGAATTCACTTTTTGGAAAATACAGATTTATTTCTGTTTCATTTTACATTTGAAACACGTTGAATTGCTGTATTTATGTCACATAACAAGCAAAATGTCTGTCTTTCTGTTTGTGTCTTTAAAATTCCCAAATTAACATTGAATATATGTCAGTATTGGCTATTGACTCCTTATTGTTTTTTTCCAATATTCCCTTTCTCTCCTTCTTTTTTCCTTCTTTAAACATTCTTTTTTTATCCTCCACCAACACAAGTGGTGAAGAGAGTTTATTAACTTTGTCATTCTGTGTGTAACGCATCATAGCGTCATCATCTTACACCCCATAATGTATATATATTCTTGCATCAAATTTAAATCTGAGTCGACATAGCTTTGTCTGTCTGTCTGTCTGTCTGTCTGTCTGTCTGTCCACATACATTGACAGATCTTAATGGAACTTTGTCTGAATATTTTTTATAGTCCTTAGAACTTTTCTATTTAAAATAAGCAAAATCGTTTTAGTATATCAAGAGATATAGACCGATATCAGGGACAGCTTCCAAGTTCCAGCGAAAAATTTTCGTAAAACATTCAATTAGAAGTCGACAAATTAGAATAAGATTTTGTCGTAATAAAAAGTTATATGTATTTCATTATCATTCAAAAATTATTAAAATCGGTTCAGTAGAAAAAAAGTTATAGACAAAAGTATAATTAAATTTATGACTCATTAAGCGTTTCTGCGTTGTATTTAAGAAAAAACGTTTACATGTTATGTTAGTGTGTATGTATAAAACACAACTAATTTACTTTACACATGCTCTTGTGGTGGAGGGTATTGAAGATTTGGCATAGCCGAACATATAGCATTCTGTTTTCTTTTCTGTTGTCTTATATATTCGTTGGCCTTGTTATTGTTATATGAGGACTGTAAATGAATGTCCTTAGAGCTTTCATTTAGGGGTCTTTTCTGTTTTTCTTTTTGTTGTTGTATTCATCCTTTTCACTATTTTTTTTTTTGGGTCGATTCTTATTCTCTATTTTCGGATTTCGTGCTGGGTCGTTAGCAGCCATTGGTTTGATTAATTGTTCAGTTGATAGAAAGAAAAAGAATTTTGTTTTTTTTTTTTTTTTTTTTTTTTTTTTTGTTGCACTGAAAAAAAATGGAAATAGAAAATATCAGATTAATCTGTTAATAACGGTATTTTGGTAAATAATTGTCCATGAAAACTGTTGTTTATAGATTTTATTCCTTTTTGTATTTGTTGTTTTTGTCCTTTCACTTTACATAATTTATTTATATAACTTTTTTATTTAATACTCTTTCATGTGGGTTCAACGTTTTTTTGGTGAATAATTTTAGAACACGTTTTTTAAATAAAGTGATTGGACTTGTGAATGAAATATGAAACAATTTTCTAAATATATCGTCTTTTCATTTTAATGGGAAAATCAATTTTTTGTTAAAAAAATCAAAAACATTAAAAAATCATTTTTGATAAAAATTCACATTCGCTACCATTTGAAATTATCGATAAAATTAGAATAAAATTTCCGCTAAACACTTTTCACCAAAAAAGTTTAATTTTTCACTAAAAACATTATTTTTTTCTCAAATTAAATTTTTTACTAGAAATAACAATTTTCACAAAAAATAACAATTTCCACTAAAAATTTTAACTAAAAATTGCAATTTTTATTTAAAATTCAATTTTTCACTAACAAATTCATTTTCACTGATAATTCTTTTTTTTGCTATATATCACAATTTTCACTAAAAATTAAAATTTTTACTTAAAATTATAATTTTCACAAAAAATAGATGTCATTTTCACATCAAATGCAAAATTTCAGTGAAAAATCAAAATTTTCACTAAAAATAAAATTTTTAACAAAAAATTCACTTTTTCATTAAAAATAAAAATTTTCATCAAAAAATCACTTTTTCATCTCTGATATTCGCATATTCACTAAAAAATCGAATTTCTTTGAAAATTCACCCAAAATTTACATTTTCACGAAAAATTCAGAATTCTCGCTAGCAATTCACATTTTCACCAAACTTAAACCAAAGAAATATAAAATTTTCACAAAATAATGCACATTTTCACTAAAATTCAAATTATCACTAAAATAAATTAACATTATCACTGAAAAATTTAAATTCTATCCAGAATTTCATATTTTCATTATTTCACTAAAAATTTATAATTCACTAAAAACTTTAAAGATCACACTTTTCACTAAACTTTCACATTTTCACCAATAAATCACGTTTTTTATTTGAAACTCATATCTTGACTGAAAATTCACATTTAGAAATTTTATTAAAATTCACATTTTTACAAAAAACACATTTCCACGAAAAATTAAAATTTCCACAAACTGCTTAACATTTTCACTAAAAAATTATATTTTTACGAAAAATTTACATTTATACAAAGAATTCATATTTTTACGAAAAATTCACATTTTTACAATAAATTCATTACGAAAAATGCAAATTTTTACGAAAAATTCAAATTTTTACGAAAAATGCAAATTTTAAAGAAAAATTAAAATTTTTACGAAAAATTCAAATTTTTACGAAAAATTCAAATTTTTACGAAAAATTCAAATTTTTACGAAAAATTCAAATTTTTACGAAAAATTCAAATTTTTACGAAAAATTCACATTTTTACGAAAAATTCACATTTTTACGAAAAATTCACATTTTTACGAAAAATTCACATTTTCACTAAAAATTCACATTTTTTCGAAAAATCCACGTTTTTACGAAAAATTCACATTTTCCCTAAAAATTCACGTTTTTAATTTTTACGAAAAATTCACATTTCGTAAAAAATTTTACGAAAAATTCACATTTTTACGAAAAATTGACATTTTTACAAAAAATTCACATTTTTACGAAAAATTCATGTTTTTAGGAAAAGTTCACGTTTTTAGGAAAAATTAACATTTTCACTAAAAATTCACATTTTTTCGAAAAATTCACGTTTTTACGAAAAAATCAAATTTTTCCGAAAAATTCACATTTTCCCTAAAAATTCACGTTTTTAACCAAATTTTCTCATTTTCACCAAAAATTCACATTTTTACTAAAATTTCACGTTTTCATTAAGAAATTCACATTTTCACTAAATATTCAAATTTTCACCAAAAACTGTACCAAAAATTTATATTTTCACTAAATATTCAAATTTTCACCAATTTTTTTTTTTTTTTAGTAAAAGTTAAAATTTTCACTAAAAATTTACATTTTCACTAAAAATTCACGTTCTTAACCACAATTTCTCATTTTCACCAAAAATTCACATCTTTATAAAATATTCACATTTTCACTAAAAATTCATTTTCACTAAATATTCAAATTTTCACCAAAAACTGTACCAAAAATTTATATTTTCACTAAATATTCAAATTTTCACCATTTTTTTTTTCAGTAAAAGTTAAAATTTTCACTAAAAATTTACATTTTCACTAAAAATTCACGTTCTTAACCACAATTTCTCATTTTCACCAAAAATTCACATCTTTATAAAATATTCACATTTTCACTAAAAATTCACGTTTTCATTGAGATATTCATTTTCACTAAATATTCAAATTTTCACCAAAAACTGTACCAAAAATTTATATTTTCACTAAATATTAAAATTTTCACCAAAAAAAATTTTTTTTCAGTAAAAGTTAAAATTTTCACTAAAAATTCACATTTTCCCTAAAAATTCACGTTTTTAACCAAAATTTCTCATTTTCACCAAAAATTCTAATTTTCACTAAAATTTCACGTTTTCATTAAGAAATTCACATTTTTACTAAATATTAAAAAAATTTATATTTTCACTAAATATTCAAATTTTCACCAAATTTTTTTTTCAGTAAAAGTTAAAATTTTCACTATATTAACACTATAAAGTTATATATATATAAAAAATTTATTTTATATATATTTTTTATATATATAAAAACCATTTTCTTAAAAACTTTCACAATTGGGTTCATTTTAAATTTAAACTTATTTAAATTTTATGATGATTTCATTTTATTCGAGTCGGTAAAATGCCGTAAATAATATTTTTCCATTTTATGTATTGTTGTTATTATTTTATAACTTTCTTTTCGCCATTTTTGTTGTTCGTTTTTGCTGGAAAATTGTTCATTTTCCATTAAGTGTAACCTATAGGAAATGAAAAGCATATTTTCTGGAAAAAATGCGAAAACAAACACGAGCAAAAAGTGCAGAAAACGTAAAACTGAATTATGTTGAAATTTAATTATTATCTTCAATACCGAAAAGCGGCATCAACAACAATAACAACAACAATAATAATTGCCGCTCATCATCAATGAAAATGGGAAAAAATATACAAATCTGAACGAATCTGAGAATATTCTCGCTTATGCTCTAATTAGTAACGGAATGAAAACTTCAACCTTCATTATTTTTGTATACTCTATACGCGAACACGTGGTGGCAGGTGTATTAAGTTTATTATGCCGTGTGTAACAAGAAAAGATCATGAATATAAGATATTTTTTTATGAATGTACATGTTTCCGGACTTAAAAAATGTTTAAGTTGATTTAGCTAGAACCATATATTATCATATATAGACCGATTTCTGAGATGAATCTAAAATTGAAAACAAAAATGTTAATAGAAATTTTAAGGTATCAAAAATTGAGTGAATTTCTTTTCAGATTCGTTATAGTCCACATAAATTATTTTCTTTCCTCTCTTTCATTTTGTTTATACTTTATTGTTATACACTTTGTAATATGTATGTATGTATGTATGTATGTATGTATGTATGTATGTATGTATGTATATGTGCATGAATCTGCGTAAATTCCTCTGAAATTTTGAAATTTTTAACTCAATTTTGAAATTACATTGAAATAGATTCTTGTTGGATTTTAATGGTGAATTTATAATTGTGATATTCAATGTATGAATGTATGTATGTCTGTGTGTGTATGGTTGATGATACTTTTAACAGTTATGGCAATACAAAAATTACTAATAATACTTGCTGTAAGTGTATGCAACATGTACATCATTGCTTCCATTCTCTTGTACATTTCAACAGCAAACAACTTCAACTGAAAAGTGCAATTGTTATAAGATTTAACTATGGAAACTTGGAATTACAAAACATTATCTGAAATGTGACAGTTTTAAAATTTTCATATAGTGGAATTTCCTCAAATTTCACAAAATATTTTAAAAGATAAATTTCATGATTTTTAGGGTTTTTGGTTGGAACTTTTGATTAAATGAAAAACATTTTCGGTTAAGGCCGATTATATAATACTCTACATTCCACACAAAATTATGGGCTGATCCTTATAGAATTTAATTTTGCTATAGGAAATTATGAATAGATCCTCACTATATTGTGTACAGTATTTTCTGGTTAATATTTTAGATTAATGCACTTTAAAGTGATTTGAACCTTTACCAGATTTTTATATCTTAATATGTGAATTTTATGACCTTGAAACCGATTTGTATGAATCGAGTATTATTCAGTATTTATGTGAAATAATAAAATGCTGCTGCTTTTTGTCAGTGTTTGTTCGAAAGACAAATCCAACTGATTTCCCACAGACACACACAACCCACATACATATTCCCAACAAAATTGTACTTACATTCTTACCCATAGAAACTTTAATTACATAAAAATTTTGACGATTTATCACGATTCAGATTCGCGAACTCTGAAACCTCAATGTTAAAACAAAGTAAAGTCAAATACATTTCAATTTAGTCGCCCTATAAAGTCCATTACCGAAATTAAATTTGAATCAAATTTAAGATAAACGCCGATTGTGATGAAACTTGGTAATATGAATACCATGTTTCATCACAATCGGACAAAAATTTCCCATAGGCCCCATATAAGGTTTTTTAGGAAAATCCGTTGAACGTGTACAACTGCCTGACAATTCTTTTCGATTGTTAAATTCGATATGAACTTGTCTTTTCTTTATCTGAATATTTTTACCATCTAACATTGTGATCGGTCCAAAAGATCCCTTAAAAAATTTAAAGTTTCCACCACTTTATTTTTAGAAATTTTACAAATGCCTCAAAATGCCCTCGATATATATTTTTTATGGTTTTATGTTAATTAAATATTCGGAAAGTACCCTTGAAAACTTCAAAAAGTACCATTGAGAAATTCAGAAAGTACTACAAAATGCTCTCCTATCAATTCTTTTTAGTTGGTACCACCATTTGTTAAGTCATAAAAATTATAAACCACAATATTGTTGAAGGGCATAATGACTACTCGGAAGCTTTATAAAGAGAATGGATGTGTCCCTTTTAATGTTAAGTAATTTTCTCTAAGATCGTCATCTTAGAGAAAATGAGCGATATAAAACATAAATTTTAAATTTACTATTGATCGCAAATATTTCAACTATTGTCGACCAAAAAGACGAATATAATTATCAAATAGACTTTATTACCTCGTCCATATCGTAAAATAATTAGGTCCTTCAAAGTGGATATGTATTGGACATGATTCAAATTATTCAAGGAAACTTTTTCTTAAACTTCTTTAAAAAATAAAATTATGTTAATTTTAGAACCGAATAAAAAGTAAAAAAAATGTATTTTCTTTAAAGTATGGATTCTACTGTAGCTTTTTTAAAAAATATTCTATAGGTCCTTCGAATATGCTGTTAAAAAAATAATTCATTCTGAACCTTCTTTTTAAAATAGGAGGTACTGATAGAAAGCAAATTATTTTCGGCAATACGAAGTGGATTATATTTGTCCTGCGAACTGTAAAAAGTCGATAGAAAATTTATTTTTAAAAATATATTATTTGCTTTAGTTCATAATAAAAGAACTAAAGCAAATTCGGTACTGCGAACCGGACTAAAACACTCAATATAGTTTGCATTTTCTATAATTTGACTTTAGTTGCTAACTGATCAGAAACTTTTTTTAATCTTAATAAATTTACTTTAATCTGATAGTATTTCCATCGATCCATCTGGTATAGAATGTTGTATCGTTTTTTTCCTTTCCAAAATTAGAAAATAAAAACGTAAGGAAATATTAACTCTATGTGAAAAGCCAATGAAAATAGAATTTGAGTAATTATACGGTACTGCGAACCGGATTAATATGGTACTGCGAACCGGATAAGAGTGAATCTTCATTAAATTAATTTCGAATTAATTTAATAAATCCAATCACTTATACACCATTTCTTATTTGTCACAATCTGCATAAAGTTCATATATTTCCATTTACAAAATAGTATTGGTCCTTCATACAAGATTAAAACAAAAATGTGTCCCTTTTCTTTAAACATTTATTAAGTAAAAGTTTTCACATACATATATGGTTCTGCGAACTGAATTAAAACGATTATCCTTTAAGATATCTCTTTATGTAATTTTGGGTACTATGAGCCGGACAAAAATCATAGAATTACCAAGAACCAAATTAAGGTTCTTAAGAAAATGGTACTTATTTTCTTATTAGCTGCCTTCTTAATAACTAATATTTCCTCTTATTTGGTCCTACGAATAATGTTAAAATTAACGTTTAAAATTTCACAGTTTCTGGAAATTAGTATTTACTCTTTAACAGTTTCATTGTTCTAACAAATTCCTATCTTTTCGCTTTACATCCTCTAAAAAGGAGATGAAACCACCAAACTTTGTTAAAAAGGAAATACAACATCACTAATTCTTAGATTCCCTTGGTGATGAAGTGAAGGTGTTAAAATCCCTAACTTTTTTAGAGAAATAAAAAATATAACAAAGAACAATTTCAAACAGGCTACAAAAAATGGCATTAAAAAGGAAGAAAATACTAAAAATTTTGAGCGATATGAGGCAGAAAATTTCAATCCTTTTTTTTTTATTTTCCATTCTTTTGTTTATGCTTTTAATGACTGAATTAAACAAGACAACGAAATGAAGAGAAGAAAATACATAAAATTAGAAAAAATTCAAGAAACAAAAGAAGTAAAAAAAGCCTCGAGAGAAGCAAATTTTTAAACCGGAAATGCTTTTTTTGCAGGCACACAAACAATGTTACAAAATTAATTCAAATACACACGAGTGACTACACAATGATTATGCGGCAAACACACACATACACACACGTAATGCAAATAAATGTTTGTGAAGCAAGAGTGAGTATGTATGTAAATCTTTATGTGTTATTAGTGTTTGTATGTGTATGTTTGAATGAGTATGAGACATGAGCATGAAATGTTTACCATGAAGTTATTTGCATAAACATGACGCATTACACGTATCATAAACACAATACATAGACATATATAAATCTTTATAACAACTTCTTGTTCATGCATTCACACTCACACACATATAAACACTTGTTTATTATATGCATATGTGTGTGTAGGTTTCTTTCATTATAATTTTTATTATTTTTTTTTGCAAAACATGCATAATTTTAATCTTCTTCTTAGTGTTTCTTTTTTCTCTCTCTCTCTCCCTTTCAGTTATTTTGAGAAACTTGTTTCTTGTTTTTTGTCAGGAGATAAAAGCTGAGCAAAAAAAAGGAAAAAAACGTCGAAATTTAGAACTTTACAAGATGACATGACTGTCTAAATTTTAATGTACATCATTTACTCATTGCCTTCTCATTAACATTTCCGGGTATTGAGGCTGTGTACAGTGGGTTAAAGCGCGAAGGATTTTGCATTTTTTAGGGAGTTGGAGTGTAATGCCTTTAAGCAGATATTTTGAATGCATAAATATAATTAAAATATTAAAAATTACATTTTGCCGATTTGAAAAGCAAAATTCATACCCGCGGTGTCCCAAGAGCAACTAGTAACGTGTGCATTTAAACCGAAATACGACAATTTTGCCGACCTATGCCGTTCATTAATGATAATCCGACATTTCTTCACTGCACTTAAATTGAGATTGTGACCAATAAAGTCAAAAGAAATGTTTAAGATTAACAGGGGGACCAGCCACATTGTATAGTGGTCTTAACAATGGAAGAACACAATGCTCAAACTAAAGCCCCGAGAGAGATATTGTGAAGCTGGTACTTCTAGCGTTTACACCGCTTCGTTGTACCTGCCTTATGATATTTATTGCCCCACATCCAGAACTATCAAGAGGAGAGAGCGTTTGATGGTTATAACATTTCGGTGCCCTTACCTATTGATGCACTGGCGGCTAGTCATCTAAACTATTTGTTCAGTAATTAGACCGCTCACAAAATACTCGTAATGTGGGAGAGAGAGAGACCGAACTTTTGAAAGAGTCGCTTAAGAAATAGTTTAAGAGAAGAAAAATAAATATTATAATGTGTCTCGAAGACGACTGTGTACATTCTTTATTTTCACATACGCACAAAAATAAATTTTTGTAACAAACCATTGGCACCGGCGAATATACCCCAGCCAAGAGCGAAAACCTGTCGTTACACCTTATGTGGATATGTGGATACAAAATCTCTGCTTGCTTAAGGGTTGTAGTTATCCATTCACCAGTAGAAAACAGTTTAACTTCTAGCAAAGATTTTGTTTAAAACCGCAACCAGTACGTTACTCCCCGAAAGCCCTAACCAACAATATGCCATAATCGAGTAAGTGCTGTCGTATCAGGGGCAAGCAGACTTAAAACTCTGCTAAAACTTCGAAGTTTATTGATTTATCTCATTTGTAATTCTCTGACTTTAACAATTACTTCACAATGGAGATCTAAAATATCCGTTCCAGAGTCTTTTTGCTTTAACTACTGTTTAAGAAGAGACTTGCGAAGAAGAGATATGATTTTTAAAGCACTTGCTGCCAGCATTTGGTGTATGTCTATAAAACGATTGGCCCATCAGTAGTAAACTATTGTTGAATGACAACGAGAACAAATATTCAAAATTAGAGAGAAGTATCGTAACAGGCAGTTTGGTGAAAAAAGCAGTCAGCCAACAGTTTCTTTAGGGATTTCATTGGAGGAGACTTCAATTTCACGCTTGAAGCAGCCCATCATCTGTAGTGAGATGGTGATATCAAAATTTTGATTTGGCTCGTTATAGTTGTTCTTGATAGAAAAATCTGCCGCAAATTTAAGTGTAGGATGATGAAATAGGCTTAATGCCAGCTGGTCCCTTGTTAAACCGTCATACCACATTGTGTCCAAATCGATTTTTTTTGAACCGTTAGAGATATTTTAATAAAATTTCACATTGTTGGAGTTGAAGTTACTTGGAGGAGAGCGAGCTCCTCTCATAATTGGCCACCTTGTATATGTTGATTTTATTTAAAAATTCTCTAAAAATTTCGTTTAAGAATTAAGACATGATAAATTCTGAATGTAGTCCTTTTAAATATCTAATAATAATACGCTATCACGAATTGTTTTGCAGATATTCAAGTCGAAATGTATTTTTTGTATTTTTTTAAATTTTTTAAGTTATCGGGCAAGAAGTTTATATTACCTCTAGTCAAATCTTTCTCTAAAAATTCAGCAATAATTTTTTTAACAAAGATTTGTATTTACTAGATTCAGCTAAAGTGAATCTCATTAATAGTTTGTAACAAACATTTGTTTTAATTTCCTTAATCAACAGCAAACAGGATTCGGAAAACATAATTTGAATCACTGTTCCCAGATTGTGATTAGTTTTGTCATACACAACATACAACAGAATAACAACAACAAAACCGAAAACAAACAAGAAAAAAAAGAAATGACAAAAATAACGTGTTTTATTTTAGTGATGTTTTGTCATTGTCGTTCTTGTACATGTCATTGTTATTGTACGTGTGTGTTGTTTAGTGTTTATTCCTTAATACGGATGGGCTTAACACGTCACAGAAAAACCAAACAGACAGCCAAACAGCCACCCAACCAAACCAGTCGTATCTAACCATTCTCAGTCTACCAACCAACCAACCAGCCAAACGACGGACCAAATAGTCAAAACAACCATCAATTATATGTGTCTGTGGAAATATGAATATGGGTGTGTGTATGTGTGAATTTAAGGGATATGTGCCAAATTATGTCTATACGTTTATAAAAGTGTAAGTGTGTTTGTATTTAAGAGTTTGTATGCATAAAATATTAGTATAAGTGTGTGTTTATAATGTGGTAACATAAATGTGCAAATTACATGTAAATACATGTATGAATGGTTGCATTTAACAAACACACTTACCTATAAACACATACACACATACAATTATATACACATACAAATTTATAGGCTTTATAAGGTTTATAATTGTAAAAATATATGCATATATGTTTATGTATAGGTGTGTGTATGCATATTTGTAATTAGGTGTTATCAGACTCATCGTCACCATTCACTATTTAACATAAACTAAACTAAAACATACGCACACACATACACTTTCATACACACAAATATAAACAAACAAACATAACATAAACAAAACACTCTTAAATCTTAACTATAAATTCTCTATTATTGACGTTAACTACATTCCTTGATTATCGTCCTTTAAATCAGTTTCATCGTTTTCATCATTATCATCATCATCATCGTCATCATCACTATCATTATTATTATTATTGTGATCAAAGTTGTAATAATAATAAACAGTGCATTTTGCTATAGAATCTTTGAATTGTTTAAGTTGTTTGTTGAAGTTCTATTAAAATTATTTCAAGTTTATTTGTAAGCTATAAATTCATGTATGTGTGTATGTGTGTGTAATATACATATACAAACACCTAAATAGATTTACTGATTTAGTTAACTTGGTATTGGACTTGAATATAAACATAACATTTTATCTTTAATTATAGAAAAACAATAGAAATTTTAAATTGAATTTTGTAGTTGGTTGGAGAAATAAATTAATTTTGTTATTATAGAGTCCATGGAATCCTTAAAATTGGTGTTCTGTTACGTATGAGTTATATTTATTGAAATATTAATCATACGTCTCTTATATTGCTCAAATTTCAATAGAGTTGTGCAGAGAATTGTAAGAATCTAATCCTCCAAAAGCAAACTTTATAAGTCCTTCGTAGTAAAGTAAACTATAATTTACACTATTAAAAATGTTAAAACCGATCAAGCTCGCCTATGTAATATCCTACATCACAATGTTTTTAAAGTTACAAAATATAAATGAGTTTAATTTTCAGATTCATTCTAAAGTGTGCAGATCATGATTATGACACTAAGATTTATGCATTTCAAAATTAATTTTCTGTGGGATCGACCCTCTTAAAATTTCGGACATCAATTTTTGCTTATATTTACCTTAATTTTACTAATTGTTATTACAGTATCAACATGTACATCTAGACAACTGGATGGACATTCCTAAGTCGACTTAAAAAATGATACTAAGACGAACAGTTACAAACATCAGCATTAACGCATAATTCCTCAACCATCTATGGTAGTGTAGGGTCATTGTCATAGCATATTATTATAAATGACCACCTCTACTTTAAGTAGAAACAAGTTACAAACAACAATTTTAATACACTCCAAAGCAAGGATGTCATATTGATCGCCATTTTGAAAATATGTCACACAGATTTAGGAATCGATTATTTAATTGCTTCCATTATTATTAATAGTCTACTATATTAATCACCTTCCAGTAACAAGATTTAAGTCTCATGTTTCACAACAGGATTTTAAGCTGATAAAATTAAAATATTTCAAATGGACCTGGCACCTGTGCCGAGTAAACTTTGAAATATTTCACTGAAATTTGGCACTAATTTTTGTTTAGCATAACGAGTTGTGATGAACTTTGAAATCGTGGGTCCATTTTTGGCTCCATGCTGGAAATATAGAATATAGAATATGATATTCCTAAGCTTATAAAACTAATTAATATTAAACAAGTATGAATGTATAGTCGGTCAAGCCCGACTATCTAATACCACGTCGTCGTATAATTTGATTTTTTGATTTATTATTAAGTTGTTGTATAATATTGTGACACTGTTGTATAATATTGTGACACTACGATTTAAAATAAATTTTTCTGGGAGACTTACAGAGGGGCTACAATAAATTATGAACCGACCCTCGTATAATTTTGCACATAGATTTTTGCTTATATTTATTATAATTTGACCAACAAATTCATAAAAGAGTACAAAAATATTATTAAAATCCGGCTGTTATAACTTCACCACCTCGGAAATTGGGTATTTGAAAAATTATGGATTAAGTAGAGTATGAAATATACATGATTCTGGTCATCATATTGGATTTCGTATCAAAAACAGTATTCCAGAAACCAATTTCTGAATAAGTTCAGCTTTTATGAATTTGGACTGTTTTCTAAATTTTATTCGATTGATCTTATAACAGTTGACCGAGTATTTGAGATTTTTGAACTTAGAGGTCAAATTCAAATCCTTATAGGATTATTTGATATAAAATTCAAATTACAGCTTTTGCGTTATGAAATTATAAATTTTTTATGTTTCAAAGAAGACTGCTTTTCGGGAAAAAAGTCATAATTTTTAAAACATTTAAATAAAAATTTATTATTTTTGAACTGAATAGAGATTATTTTTTATGCGCTGTAATTAATTAATTTTTCTCTTTTCTGAGGCTTCATGATAAGTACAGAAATCTCAAAACCCTAATTTAAATTTTCTTATCTAGAAATAGCTTATCTCCATCTTCCATTGCCTCTGTCTCTTATATTAACATGGCAACAAATCATACCGATTGAACATTGAATCTGTCTGTATATATGTAAGATGTCTGGCAAAATGATATCCAAGTCAGTCTCTATGGATGTTTTAATTTCCAATATACCATCGAACGGGGGTTATAACCCGTAGAATTTTAGATTCTACGCTCTATATAATATCAATTCTCGCTTGTTGGTTTCAAAACGGTTTTATACAAGATGACTTCATAGTCAAGGTTTAAATTGTAACTGGAAGACTCTTGGCTTTTATATTGCGATGTCATGTAATTGAATTAAAAATTAATTTTATTAATTACATTAAATGTCCAAAGTGCGAAATTCTTAGAATTGCCATATCATCAGTGAATTCTTCGACGATCGCATAAGGGCAAGTCCGATGCGTATTATATTAAGTAAAGAGTCGTTTCTAGAACAGTAATCTGAGTGAAACCAGATTTTATATAGAATTCTACAGTTGCAAATTCATTACATTTTACCTAAAAATTCGGATCATTAAAAGCCCTTAGAGATATTAACCTCACTATTTTATATAGCATTTATAACTCCGTCCATGAATCTCCAATGGGGTTATAATGCTACACGTCTCTGTAATCAGTGTGTTAAATTTAATGAAAATTCTAATAACTGATCAAAACTTTTTTTATGTGCTTTAAATCAGAAATTAATTACAATTCAGCCAGATAGAAAATTCATTCCAAAAAAGCCTTTTTAGATAAAAGTTTTTAGATCTCAGCAACACTTTCCATTACCGATATTAAATGTCTCCCTTTAAAACACTTTACACTCAATCGCTTTATTTATTTAAGTTATTAACATTTTATTTATATTTATTTTTATTAATTTATTATTATTTTTCACTTTTTTAATTTTAATTTTAATTTATACTTTCAGAAATTTTGCTTTCATCATTAATTATTCTGGTGAGTGCAACAGACATTTTTAATTTTTACATTTAATGTTTTTTTTTATTTTTTAATTTTAAATATTTTTACATTAATTAAATTATGAAAATGATGACGTTGTGGAAAAAATAACTGCAATTAATTTAAAACTAAATTAATTCTACTGTGTTCAATTAGTTCAAATTTATGTTGTTGTTGTGTTTTTTTCTTTTTATAAAGAAAAATCTGTTTAATTATTTATTTAATTTTTGTTTTTAATTTATTTTGTAAATATTTATCTTTAAATGACGTGTTAATGCGGGCATTTTTATAATATTTTTCTTCTTAGAATACAAATTAATAAATTTAATTGTTAATTTAAATTCTTTTCAAGAGTAGAAAATGGTTTAAAAGAATGCTAAGGAGTGAGATCGAAGAATTCTGAACACATATGCCCTTATTTTCTCAGGTGTTGAAGAGATTGTATTAAGTTTGTCATTCCGTGTGTAACGCTAAGATCTAAATCGATTTTGCTATGTCCGTCTTTCTGTTGTTGGCACGCTCATATCCACCAAAAATTGACGGAGCTTAACGATGAAATTTGGCTTTAATATA
>PYHX02000495.1:13405732-13430732 GCA_004302925.2 Cochliomyia hominivorax
AGAGAGATATTGTGAAGCTGGTACTTCTAGCGTTTACACCGCTTCGTTGTACCTGCCTTATGATATTTATTGCCCCACATCCAGAACTATCAAGAGGAGAGAGCGTTTGATGGTTATAACATTTCGGTGCCCTTACCTATTGATGCACTGGCGGCTAGTCATCTAAACTATTTGTTTCAGTAATTAGACCGCTCACAAAATACTCGTAATGTGGAGAGAGAGAGAGACCGAACTTTTGAAAGAGTCGCTTAAGAAATAGTTTAAGAGAAGAAAAATAAATATTATAATGTGTCTCGAAGACGACTGTGTACATTCTTTATTTTCACATACGCACAAAAATAAATTTTTGTAACAAACCATTGGCACCGGCGAATATACCCCAGCCAAGAGCGAAAACCTGTCGTTACACCTTATGTGGATATGTGGATACAAAATCTCTGCTTGCTTAAGGGTTGTAGTTATCCATTCACCAGTAGAAAACAGTTTAACTTCTAGCAAAGATTTTGTTTAAAACCGCAACCAGTACGTTACTCCCGAAAGCCCTAACCAACAATATGCCATAATCGAGTAAGTGCTGTCGTATCAGGGGCAAGCAGACTTAAAACTCTGCTAAAACTTCGAAGTTTATTGATTTATCTCATTTGTAATTCTCTGACTTTAACAATTACTTCACAATGGAGATCTAAAATATCCGTTCCAGAGTCTTTTTGCTTTAACTACTGTTTAAGAAGAGACTTGCGAAGAAGAGATATGATTTTTAAAGCACTTGCTGCCAGCATTTGGTGTATGTCTATAAAACGATTGGCCCATCAGTAGTAAACTATTGTTGAATGACAACGAGAACAAATATTCAAAATTAGAGAGAAGTATCGTAACAGGCAGTTTGGTGAAAAAAGCAGTCAGCCAACAGTTTCTTTAGGGATTTCATTGGAGGAGACTTCAATTTCACGCTTGAAGCAGCCCATCATCTGTAGTGAGATGGTGATATCAAAATTTTGATTTGGCTCGTTATAGTTGTTCTTGATAGAAAAATCTGCCGCAAATTTAAGTGTAGGATGATGAAATAGGCTTAATGCCAGCTGGTCCCTTGTTAAACCGTCATACCACATTGTGTCCAAATCGATTTTTTTTGAACCGTTAGAGATATTTTAATAAAATTTCACATTGTTGGAGTTGAAGTTACTTGGAGGAGAGCGAGCTCCTCTCATAATTGGCCACCTTGTATATGTTGATTTTATTTAAAAATTCTCTAAAAATTTCGTTTAAGAATTAAGACATGATAAATTCTGAATGTAGTCCTTTTAAATATCTAATAATAATACGCTATCACGAATTGTTTTGCAGATATTCAAGTCGAAATGTATTTTTTGTATTTTTTTAAATTTTTTTAAGTTATCGGGCAAGAAGTTTATATTACCTCTAGTCAAATCTTTCTCTAAAAATTCAGCAATAATTTTTTTAACAAAGATTTGTATTTACTAGATTCAGCTAAAGTGAATCTCATTAATAGTTTGTAACAAACATTTGTTTTAATTTCCTTAATCAACAGCAAACAGGATTCGGAAAACATAATTTGAATCACTGTTCCCAGATTGTGATTAGTTTTGTCATACACAACATACAACAGAATAACAACAACAAAACCGAAAACAAACAAGAAAAAAAAAGAAATGACAAAAATAACGTGTTTTATTTTAGTGATGTTTTGTCATTGTCGTTCTTGTACATGTCATTGTTATTGTACGTGTGTGTTGTTTAGTGTTTATTCCTTAATACGGATGGGCTTAACACGTCACAGAAAAACCAAACAGACAGCCAAACAGCCACCCAACCAAACCAGTCGTATCTAACCATTCTCAGTCTACCAACCAACCAACCAGCCAAACGACGACCAAATAGTCAAAACAACCATCAATTATGTGTCTGTGGAAATATGAATATGGGTGTGTGTATGTGTGAATTTAAGGAGATATGTGCCAAATTATGTCTATACGTTTGTAAAAGTGGTAGTGTGTTTGTATTTAAGAGTTTGTATGCATAAAATATTAGTATAAGTGTGTGTTTATAATGTTGGTAACATAAATGTGCAAATTACATGTAAATACATGTATGAATGGTTGCATTTAACAAACCACACTTACCTATAAACACATACACACATACAATTATATACACATACAAATTTATAGGCTTTATAAGGTTTATAATTGTAAAAGATATATGCATATATGTTTATGTATAGGTGTGTGTATGCATATTTGTAATTAGGTGTTATCAGACTCATCGTCACCATTCACTATTTAACATAAACTAAACTAAAACATACGCACACACATACACTTTCATACACACAAATATAAACAAACAAACATAACATAAACAAAACACTCTTAAATCTAACTATAAATTCTCTATTATTGACGTAAACTACATTCCTTGATTATCGTTCTTTAAATCAGTTTCATCGTTTTCATCATTATCAATCATCATCATCGTCATCATCACTATCATTATTATTATTATTGTGATCAAAGTTTGTAATAATAATAAACAGTGCATTTTGCTATAGAATCTTTGAATTGTTTAAGTTGTTTGTTGAAGTTCTATTAAAATTATTTCAAGTTATTTGTTAAGCCATAAATTCATGTATGTGTGTATGTGTGTGTAATATACATATACAAACACCTAAATAGATTTACTGATTTAGTTAACTTGGTATTGGACTTGAATATAAACATAACATTTTATCTTTAATTATAGAAAAACAATAGAAATTTTAAATTGAATTTTGTAGTTGGTTGGAGAAATAAATTAATTTTGTTATTATAGAGTCCATGGAATCCTTAAAATTGGTGTTCTGTTACGTATGAGTTATATTTATTGAAGATATTAATCATACGCCTCTTATGTTGCTCAAATTTCAATAGAGTTGTGCAGAGAATTGTAAGAATCTAATCCTCCAAAACCAAACTTTATAAGTCCTTCGTAGTAAAGTAAACTATAATTTACACTATTAAAAATGTTAAAACCGATCAAGCTCGCCCTATGTAATATCCTACATCACAATGTTAGTTAAAATTACAAATATAAATGAGTTTAATTTTCAGATTCATTCTAAAGTGTGCAGATCATGATTATGACACTAAGATTTATGCATTTCAAAATTAATTTTCTGTGGGATCGACCCTCTTAAAATTTCGGACATCAATTTTTGCTTATATTTACCTTAATTTTACTAATTGTTATTACAGTATCAACATGTACATCTAGACAACTGGATGGACATTCCTAAGTCGACTTAAAAAATGATACTAAGACGAACAGTTACAAACATCAGCATTAACGCATAATTCCTCAACCATCTATGGTAGTGTAGGGTCATTGTCATAGCATATTATTATAAATGACCACCTCTACTTTAAGTAGAAACAAGTTACAAACAACAATTTTAATACACTCCAAAGCAAGGATGTCATATTGATCGCCATTTTGAAAATATGTCACACAGATTTAGGAATCGATTATTTAATTGCTTCCATTATTATTAATAGTCTACTATATTAATCACCTTCCAGTAACAAGATTTAAGTCTCATGTTTCACAACAGGATTTTAAGCTGATAAAATTAAAATATTTCAAATGGACCTGGCACCTGTGCCGAGTAAACTTTGAAATATTTCACTGAAATTTGGCACTAATTTTTGTTTAGCATAACGAGTTGTGATGAACTTTGAAATCGTGGGTCCATTTTTGGCTCCATGCTGGAAATATAGAATATAGAATATGATATTCCTAAGCTTATAAAACTAATTAATATTAAACAAGTATGAATGTATAGTCGGTCAAGCCCGACTATCTAATACCACGTCGTCGTATAATTTGATTTTTTGATTTATTATTAAGTTGTTGTATAATATTGTGACACTGTTGTATAATATTGTGACACTACGATTTAAAATAAATTTTTCTGGGAGACTTACAGAGGGGCTACAATAAATTATGAACCGACCCTCGTATAATTTTGCACATAGATTTTTGCTTATATTTATTATAATTTGACCAACAAATTCATAAAAGAGTACAAAAATATTATTAAAATCCGGCTGTTATAACTTCACCACCTCGGAAATTGGATATTTGAAAAATTATGGATTAAGTAGAGTATGAAATATACATGATTCTGGTCATCATATTGGATTTCGTATCAAAAACAGTATTCCAGAAACCAATTTCTGAATAAGTTCAGCTTTTATGAATTTGGACTGTTTTCTAAATTTTATTCGATTGATCTTATAACAGTTGACCGAGTATTTGAGATTTTTGAACTTAGAGGTCAAATTCAAATCCTTATAGGATTATTTGATATAAAATTCAAATTACAGCTTTTGCGTTATGAAATTATAAATTTTTTATGTTTCAAAGAAGACTGCTTTTCGGGAAAAAAGTCATAATTTTTAAAACATTTAAATAAAAATTTATTATTTTTGAACTGAATAGAGATTATTTTTTATGCGCTGTAATTAATTAATTTTTCTCTTTTCTGAGGCTTCATGATAAGTACAGAAATCTCAAAACCCTAATTTAAATTTTCTTATCTAGAAATAGCTTATCTCCATCTTCCATTGCCTCTGTCTCTTATATTAACATGGCAACAAATCATACCGATTGAACATTGAATCTGTCTGTATATATGTAAGATGTCTGGCAAAATGATATCCAAGTCAGTCTCTATGGATGTTTTAATTTCCAATATACCATCGAACGGGGGTTATAACCCGTAGAATTTTAGATTCTACGCTCTATATAATATCAATTCTCGCTTGTTGGTTTCAAAACGGTTTTATACAAGATGACTTCATAGTCAAGGTTTAAATTGTAACTAACTTTGGAAGACTCTTGGCTTTTATATTGCGATGTCATGTAATTGAATTAAAAATTAATTTTATTAATTACATTAAATGTCCAAAGTGCGAAATTCTTAGAATTGCCATATCATCAGTGAATTCTTCGACGATCGCATAAGGGCAAGTCCGATGCGTATTATATTAAGTAAAGAGTCGTTTCTAGAACAGTAATCTGAGTGAAACCAGATTTTATATAGAATTCTACAGTTGCAAATTCATTACATTTTACCTAAAAATTCGGATCATTAAAAGCCCTTAGAGATATTAACCTCACTATTTTATATAGCATTTATAACTCCGTCCATGAATCTCCAATGGGGTTATAATGCTACACGTCTCTGTAATCAGTGTGTTAAATTTAATGAAAATTCTAATAACTGATCAAAACTTTTTTTATGTGCTTTAAATCAGAAATTAATTACAATTCAGCCAGATAGAAAATTCATTCCAAAAAAGCCTTTTTAGATAAAAGTTTTTAGATCTCAGCAACACTTTCCATTACCGATATTAAATGTCTCCCTTTAAAACACTTTACACTCAATCGCTTTATTTATTTAAGTTATTAACATTTTATTTATATTTATTTTTATTAATTTATTATTATTTTTCTCTTTTTTTAATTTTAATTTTAACTTTATACTTTCAGAAATTTTGCTTTCATCATTAATTTATTCTGGTGAGTGCAACAGACATTTTTAATTTTTACATTTAATGTTTTTTTTTATTTTTTAATTTTAAATATTTTTACATTAATTAAATTATGAAAATGATGACGTTGTGGAAAAAATAACTGCAATTAATTTAAAACTAAATTAATTCTACTGTGTTCAATTAGTTCAAATTTATGTTGTTGTTGTGTTTTTTTCTTTTTATAAAGAAAAATCTGTTTAATTATTTATTAAATTTTTGTTTTTAATTTATTTTGTAAATATTTATCTTTAAATGACGTGTTAATGCGGGCATTTTTATAATATTTTTCTTCTTAGAATACAAATTAATAAATTTAATTGTTAATTTAAATTCTTTTCAAGAGCAGAAAATGGTTTAAAAGAATGGTAAGGAGTGAGATCGAAGAATTCTGAACATGCCCTCAGGTATATGTGTTCAAATTCAATGAAATTTGGTTCGACCATTTGCTATAATCCTAAGCAGTTTCCTATTTAAAACCAGCTACATCGGTTCATTAACAAAAAAGTTATAGACCGTCATCTGAGACAACGCCAAAATTCTGAAAATCTATTTTAGTTTCTCAATAAGAAGTTATTGGATTTGAACTATTATTTAACTATAAGCTACAATTATATGGACTTCGTCATCGTATACAAATAATTTAAATTGGACAAAAAAATCATTAAATCGGATAGAGATCTCATATAAGGCCCCTTCCCGGAACATAGTTTACAGCTTTTAGAACTCTTGATTCTCTAACCATCTTTGATCCATATTTTGCTATAACTCCCATAAAATGACATTTCCGGGAAATGGATTTGAGCTTATAAAACTAATAAATATGAAATTCGGCACAATCACTTTTCTAAGAGTCTTGAATATATATTAATAATTTGACCAGTGTCGGTTCATAGTTTGATATAGATCCCATATATGACCCCTTCCCGGAAAACAGTTTTGAGTTTTCCTTTCTCGAAAAACCATTATATGTATATCAACAATTTATTTAAAATCATTGTTATTATTTTTCGACTGTCTGGAATATGTTTTACTTCCTTGGCGAATATGTTACATATTTTACGAAAATTTTGCTATAGTTCCCATTTAAGACAAATTCCAAAAACAGAGTACCGGAATAGTTGACGTATGTTCTGGCAGAATTTTTACAACTTCCTATCCTTCAAATGGCCCATAGCTAAGTCCATTTGTATGATATTGAGCTCTCGTTAGAAGAGAATTGAACAGCACAAAAAGTTGTCCAAAAGTGTGGAAGATTTTAAATGGAGATGGTCTAACTGTGTCAGAAAGCACAGTCTTGAAGGGTTGGAGTTCAAAATTTCATCACTAGTGATTAAAACTAATTTACTAATGTAAAACTATTAATGATCAAATAGGATCCAAATATGGCATTTCCATGTCTTGGTAAAAAGTAAATAAATTTATTTATTTTTTATTATACACTCCACCACCACAAGTGGTGAAGTGGTTATATTAACTTTGTCATTCCGTGTGTAACGCTAAGAAGGATTCATTTCATCTCACATCAAATCAAAATCTAAGTCGTTTTAGCTATGACCGTCTTTCTGTTGTTGCCACGCTCATATCCACAAAAAATTGACAGAACTTAATAATGAAAAGTTTTCTATTTAAAACCAGCGAAATCGGTTCGTACATCAAAATATAGATAGATATAGATCGATATCTGAGGCAACCTCTTAGTTCCAGTGAAACATTTTCGTAAAACTGTCAGTTAGACAATTAGACCGACAAATTAGAATCAGCTTATGTCATAATATAAAATTATATGAACTTCATTATCTTTCCAAAAATCGATTCAGTAGAAAAAAAGTTATAGCCAAAAATAAAACAAATTTTATGAATCAGTAATTGTCCTGTAATAATCCTGTGTTATATTTAAGAAAAATTTTTAGATTTTATTATCGTTTGTGGGTGTATTCGTAAGTGTGTATGTACGAAACATAACGCATTTTCTTGGATGCGTTTGTGTAGGGTGGTGTAGAAGATTCGGCAAAGCCGAATATAGCATTCTTACTTGACGTTTTTCTTTTTATATGGTTGGGGTATTATGCGTTTTGGTACTACCGTTGTCTGTCCTTTCGTCTGGCCGGCTGGCTGACTGCCTGTCCATATAAACTTTGTGCGCAGTTTTAAAGATATCTTAGTGAAATTTGGTATGTGTCATAATTGGTGATTATTTCCTCCCGTAATGGGTATTTAAGGTCACAAAAGTCCTAAATAAAAAGCGATTTTTGTGAAATTTGACACAGATTAATTTTATAATATTCTAAAGCGAAATGCCAAATTATACGAGTATCGGTCCATTTTTTCTCCTAGGTCCTATACAACCCCCCTTCCAAGTGCCACTTTGAAGGACTCAAATCTCACATATAGGTTGTTATTGCAATAAGAATTGATATAATCACAATTTCTTCTAGCTTCAATGAAACGCTCACAGGAAAAATGCACTAATCCCACATGGATGTTAATAACAGTGTAATATATGTACTCTTAAGCATTAACTAACCTTTATATGAACCACTTTTTGGTAGCTGCCAATTATAACCAACAATATGATGTAGGGTATAGTATAGTAGGGCTAAACCGATTATAACTTCTTACTTTTAAATTTTGCTTTTTTTCTATTGTGTATCATATTTTTTATTTTTAAATTTAATATTGATGTGTCTTTTCAATAATTTATAAATTCATTCGTTCATTCAAATGATTTATTTCATATAATTTTCCATTAATTACACAAAATAATTATTGAAATTCATAATTAAAAAAAATATTTGAAAATAAAAGTTTAAATTTTGTTATCAATAATTTATAAATTTTTATCAATCCCATAATTATATAAATCGAAATAAACACTTTAGACTAGAACTACACACTTACACACATTAGTTAGAATGTTACACTGTAGTAATATCAAGACTTTAAATCAGTTCGACTACTAAAATTAACATACTGAACCGATTTCGCTGTTTTAAGAAAGATAACTTCTCAAGACTCAGGATAAATTTTATTGAGTTCTGCCAATTTTAATGAATGTGAGCATGCCAACAACTGACAGACAGGCGGACATAGCTAAATTGACTCAGATTTAATTTACCATAATTTAATTGATTTATACCAAATGGAACGTACAAAAAACTTCATTAGAAGTCATACCAGATTAATTTCTAAACATGTAAAAATGTTATAGTCAGTCAAGCCCGACTATTAAATGCCCTACACCACATTGTTTCTTGTAAATGACTGCTATGTTAAATGTATGAATGGCCCTCGTATAATCTGCTTTTCTTATTTATGTTTATGTGTGCAATAGATTATTATGAACAAACATTAATGTAAAATTTATGCGTTTCAAAAGGAATTTTTTTCTGAAGGGTTATATAGGAGTAAGAAGAAATTATGGATCGACCCTCGTATAATTTTGCACAGTGGTTTTGATTTATATTTATCCTCAATTGAATAAATATTTTTACAATGATCACGTATATGTGCAATTAATGAGTTTCAAAGTTTTATTTGGAAGTGTTGGAAGTATGGCAGCTATAGGAAATAATGGACCGATCATCGTGTAATTTAGCATATCGTCTTAGAATATGATAAATCTAATTTTTGCAAATTTGGTTAATATCGTTCTACATTAAGGAAATTAATGGATTAAAAATCCCTTTCCGTGGCAGCAATTGCATGAGGTCTGTATGAAATAATGGATCGATCGTATTCGGTTTCAATAAGCGCCGTCCTTGGGCCAAAATAATAACACGTGGGAAATTTAATCAAGATATCTTTAGAAATGCGACTTGTACTTTGCGATTTACATGGCCAAATTCCCGGACGGACATGCCTTAATCGATTCTGGAAATGAAAAATAATTCTGACAACTTTTTTTCTGCCCGTTACTTACACCTACACAAATGTATAATAACCCTCTACCTTAGGCGGTGGTAGAGTATATTTACTAGCTAAAATTTGCAATGTTAATTTTTGTACCCTACACCACCACAGGTGGTTGGAGTATAATGCGTTTGTACTTTAGTTTGTATCGCACAGAAAAATATTAATATAATAAAAAATAAAAAAATATTAATATAATAATAATAATAATAATAATAATAATAATAATAATAATAATAATAATAATAATAATAATAAAAATAATAATAATAATAATATACTGATGGACTCAGAATCAATTTCTGAGTTAATTTAACGATGTGTATGTCAAACCTTGTGCACAAGATGCAGGCCGCAACTTTCGAGATACCTCGATGAAATTTGGCATGTGTCATTATTTTGGTCAAAAACAATGATTATTGAAATTGGTAATGATGGATCCATTATTTTACCTAGCCCTGATGCAAATGTTCCTCCCGGAATGGGGTTTTAAGGCTATTAACAGTCCTGAATACAAGGCGATTTTAAAAATGGTTTGAATTGGTTTTTTTTCGATTTGAGTTGGGGCCTTATTTTGTCAGGACCTTAATTGGTGACTTTTTAAAAAGTTTTTTTTTGATGTGAAATATTTTTATAATCCGTGACAATTGATTCAGGATATTTCATTTTCTTAAATTTCCGAAAATTTTATTAAGATTTGTTGACTAACAAAAATTGATACCTTCACCGTTCAATGTCTCAAAAATAATGGTCGAAACATTACAGCTCTTATTAAATTGTATGTGAACAACTAATTTTTCATAATATATTTCACTAAGAGCTGTAATATTTTGATCATTATTTATTGCTGAAGGTCTTCACTTAAAATAAGTTCAGATAAAAGGAATTTAGATCGTAGAGTATATAAAAGGTACTGCAAAAGAATGTGACATTATTAACTTGCTTACCCAATACTTGTTTTGGAAACTACTTTATAATAAAAAATGTATGCAAATCAATCATCAACTTGTAATTTTTTCTTCAATATTAACTCAATTCATCATTCATCAGGTTTTTTTTTTTCAAAATCTGTCAATTTTTTCTGAAAACAATTATCCATCATTTGTTGCAACAACTTTCCATCTCTATAGAAAAATTTATGATATTTTGATTTTAATTGTTATTGAAAATATTATTTCTTTTTAAATTAATTAACAATAATAAAAAAATATTTATTTATACAAACATTTTTTCAGTTTCAGTTTAAATACCGAAACATACAGATTAATATGTGTTTCACCGCAAATCCTTAAGTAAATATTTACTTCATTCAATAAAATTGTGAATAAATTTCATTTTGTGTCAATTACATGAAAATTAATATCATCTTTTTGTACCCTACACTACCGCCAGTGGTGAAGAGGGTATATTAACTTTGTCATTCCATGTGTTACGCTAAGAAGGAATTATTTCAGATCAAATAATGTATATGTATTCTTGCATCAAATCAAAATCTGTGTCGATTTAACTATTTCCATCTGTCTATATGTCCTGAGAAGTTTCCTTTTCAATACCAGAAAATTCAGTTTAGTATATTAAAAGACATAGAGCGACATCTGAAGCAATCTCTAAGTTCAAGAGATGAAATCGGTTCAGCAGAAAAAAGTTATATCTAAACATATAATTATTTTATGACACATTAAATGTTCCTGTGTTATGTTTAATGCATTTACGTTTGCAAGTGTATGTGTGAATGTGTATGTACGAAACATAATGTATTTATTTCACACGAATTTGTGGGGGAGAGTATTAAGGATTCGGCATAGCCGATTATAACATTCTTGCTTGTTTGTTGTTGTTAATTTTTAAATAAAATTTTAAATGTCGATATTTATTTACAATTTTTGAGATGAAGTTTAATTGTAAACGACAGACAGAAGGAATAAAAGATACTTTTATGTTTTTGGTTCGGTGAAAGGATGTTATTATTATTGTAATTTTTCAATATACTGATTTCAAAAGATTTATTTAATTAATTAATAAATAATATTTTATAAAATAAAATTGAGGTGCTGCTATTCAGAGTTCATGAAAAATATGGACTTTATTATTTGATTATATTTGCAGTTTTTGGGAAGAAATAAAAAGTGAGAAGAATATGGAAAATATCTCTCACTGATTTGTTTAGTTTGCACTACATGTAGCGCAAATTTTGGTTACAATATATCTTCTGCATATATAATCTGTCGGACTTAGCGAAGCTATTTAGCATAACTCCTTTTCCACTACCGATAGAACACTTATTCGCTAAATATTTATATCTTGGATAAAAGTATTTTCATTATTAGAACTCTATCGCATTTTTCAAATTACTCTTATGTTTAAGTTTTATTTTTTATACCCTACACCACCACAGTTGGTGTTTGTGCTTAAGTTTTTGCGCACAGAACAAATATTTCCTCCACCACTTTAAAGTAAACCGATCGATTCAGAATAACTTTCTGAATCAATGTCCGTCCGTCTAGCTGGCTGTCCATGTAAACCCTGTTAACAAACTTGGCATCTGTCACTATGTAATGAGGGGCTTATTATTTCACCATTATTCACCTAGTTATATTCTAAAATGATGTGCCAAATTGTACGAAGATCGGTCCATTATTTCTCATAGGTTCCTTACAACTCCCCTCAGGAACAACACTTTGTAAGACTTAAATCTCATATATACGCAATTATTGTGGTAAGAATTGGTCAAATTAAGATAAATATAAGCAAAAATGGATGTACGAAATTTTACGAGGGTCTAGCTTCCGAATTATCCCCCTTGTAAAGCGCACAAATCATACATATATATTAATACCATAATATACTGTACTTTTAAGCACAAATTAAAAAATATATTTATGCGAGGGTCGATCATTAATTTTTGATAGCTATCATTAATGACCAATAATATTTTGTAGGGTATCAAATGGTCGGGCTAAATTTAAAATATTTCTCCAGAATTTTAAGGGTACTATTTTATAAAATCCCTACGTTTCATTTCACTTAAGTTCATAAATTTTGTATTTCATTAATCACTTTTAAACGGTAAGTGATTGTAAGCGTTAGAGGTTCATTATTTTGAAAATAAATGCATGAAAACGCAAGTAAAAATGTTGTAGGCGATCAAGACCGATTTTGTTATACCCAACACCACATTGTTGACTATAAATATAACTTCGAAAACAGTATAAGTGATATTTTTGCCCATCAAAATGATATTTAGGCTCGTATGGTACCTATAAATAGTCCCATAATTTTGCATATCACTTGAGAATATAATAAGAAGTATTTTTGCCAAATTTCGTTAAGATCACATTTTATTGAGGGCCTTTATGAACTTAAAACCTCATTCCGGAAGACATTTGTATTTACTCAATTACATTAAGATTTCTTAAAAAATTTCTACTTATAAAATATTCACAAGGTTTATTTTTTCATAAATAGTTATAGTTCGGCTCTCATATATTTAAATTTGTGATTGTATGAAATTACGTACCGATCTTCGCAAAATGTAGTACGGTATTTTCTGGTTAAATAAATTTTAAACGTACCAGATGCAATACAAAAATTGTTTAAGTTTTATGTAATTTAGAGCAATTTTCGGAAGTGGGTCTGTGTGGAAGCTACGGGTTTTTGTAGATCAATCTATTTAAAAATTTTGCACTAGATTTGGATTGACTTATTTGTGACACATTTTATTAAAACATCTTCACATATGTGTGTCCTATGAGCTTTAAGGCGCATTACGAATAGTTAATTGTATATATGCAGAGAAAAAATATGTTTGTGGTAACCATAAGCAAAAAGCATCATACTATTGTTATTAGTTAATGTCACCGTAGGTAGGGATCATTGTCACACCTTCACTCTGTGACCTAATGATCCATTGTAATATTGTAACCGTAACTTAAATATTTGTTAATTTGCTTTGTAATATTCCATTAATAACAATAGTTATTGTTATCACCACTAAAAAATTGTGGTTATTGCCACTAAAAATATTATTATTCTAATTAAAAATAGATATAATTTTATCACAACAACAAAATTATTATCAAAATAAAATTAATTCAACAATTAACATGTTGGTGATAACAATAAAAGTGTTTGCGACGAACAAAATGACGTTCCTAGATGAAATATTGGACCGAACTTTAGCAATTTCAATAGGTTTTTCTGCACCAAAATAAAATGTTCTAACTTTCATGAAGAGTCTCTAAAATTTCGATGTAAAGCGTTCACAATGTTTAAATGAACTCGCTGAATCGATCGGTATAGTTTGAGGTTACTAATGGCGATGTAGAGTCTAAAATTACATTTTGTAATTTCACTCTTACAAAATATTTCATCAAATCATTATTCATCTTCTTTAAACTACATTTTTTAACTTAATCATTCAATAATCAAAAGCGAACCGCCAAATAGACACAACTAAAAATTAATTATAATTCTTGTGGAGAAAAAAACAACAACAACAATAAGAGTTCAAATTAAACACACACACACACACACACAAAACCAAATTAACATTTAGAAGTGTTCATAGATTAACATTTTGATTGTAACTGATTTATTTGATTAATAAATTAATTGGATGTAAATTTAATCGAAAATACATATTCCACACATACACTCAAACAAATGAACAGTAAGTTACAAAAGTAAAATACTACAGTTTTTGTGAGAGTAAAGCCAGAGTAGTGGAATTTTTATTTATAATTATACATGATTGGTGTTTGTTTCCGGAAGGCATTCATTATATTCTGTAAACGCATATTCGTATTAAGATTTAAGACACCAGAGGCTTTATTAACCTTATCGTCACTATAATTATCATCATTGTGTTTGTTTTCTTCATTAACATTTGAAATAACATCATTAAACTCATCATCATCATCATCATCTTCATCGTCTTCATTATTATTATCATCTACATTATCTTCATTATCTCCTTTGTGATTACGATTTAAATCATGATAATTGTTGTTGTTGCTGTTGTTGCTTTTGGCATACTGAATATTAGTTCTTTTAGTTAAATTCATATTATTTAGTAGATTTTCAAAATTAATCGCATTTTGTTGCGTTGGCTTACGTTTACGTATTTGATTACGTTTACGTAAACGATGTTTTCTTTGATTTTGTTGTTGTTGTTGCTGCAAATTATTTTGTTTCAAGTTTTTCACTTTAATTAATCTTCTACGATTTGTTGGATTTTGTTGTAGAATTTGTTTTAAAATATTTTCCACCTGGACATCGTTAATCGAGTCTCTTGCTAACATATTATCTGAATTCCCATTATTATTAGCATTGGTAGTTGGTATGGCAGCTGCTGTAGTGGTAGTAACGCCTGCAGTCTCAGCAGCGGTGGGTGTGGTCACTGTAGGCGAATTTTGTTTTGGTGGTTGAGTTATTATGATAATGTTGTTTGTGGGTTCAGATTTGTGCTGATAAAATAATGATTTCAATAACATTAATTTTCTCATAAAAGCTCTACTCTCATCAGTATTTGCGGCAGGGTCCACTGGTGAAATGTCCTCAAATAAGGTATCTGGATTTGAAGAACGTCCATGTGCTAGATATTTACTTCTTGTTGATAAAGGTATCCAATGTTTTGAACCTGCAAATGAGATGAGATTTTTTTAAATATTTTTTTTATCAAAATGTTTTTGCTTCTGGAGTACACTATGCAACATTCCAACGATTCTTTCACATCAGGTCATATTTTTAAATTGATTTCGAGATATAAACAGTTTTTAATGAGAGTCGTCTTTTTTATCTGTACTTACAGCTCTGTGTTGTAGCAAACACCAATAATTTTATTGGAAAAATTTGTAAAAGTTCTACTCGCCAGTGGACACAGATATTGGACTATAAATTTTTGTCTCAGGGCAAAAACAAATTGAGCTCCAACCATGAGTTCAGATATAAACATGCGACCAGAGACAGATAGACGGACATGATCGTCTACATAATGTCCTACATCAATATTCAGACATAAAAAATTGTGGGCCGAATTTCGTTAAACTTGATTCTTGGATTTGTGATTTCATAAAAAAAATATTTCTTTTCAAAATTTATGAAAAATCTGACATAAGTTTTGAGGAGATTTACGGATGAGAGAGTTATATGCTATTTTCGGATGAGAGAGTTATATTGCTATAATGGTTGTATTAATTCTAAATATACGAAAAATTGTCAAAGTACTAAAATTAGAGATCCATGGAATTAAAGTAAAGTCTGTATGGAAGCTACGTTCTTGAGTGCACCGATGTAGACTGTTAAATGGATTTGTGCTTTAGCCAAGATTTATTCTTTATTCAAATATTGAACCGATTATAACCAATTTCATCTTTGGCCCAAAAACATTTTTAGTGCCAAATTAAATCGAGTTAACTCAAAATTTGTGACACACGAACAGCAGATATCATTTTAGTGAGTCAGGAAATGATTCTGAGTCGATCGGTTATCTTAAGTTGGCAGTGACATTATATATTTTCTTGATGTTACAAACATCTGCACATAAAATACTTTCCCTTGTTACCTCTACTCTTTTCGTTTATCCGATAGTTTATGGATTCTAATCTAAAAGAAAAACTTCATTTTCGCTGCCCTTTTCGGAAGAACTGAATGACCATCTTGTCTGATATCAATAGCTTATCATACTTCAACTTCGACTTTGAATGTTTTGTTGGTTGGCTGAATTTTATATTCGACTTTTCGCATTTAAATTTATTTATTTATTTATTCCGGAATGCAAAATAGTGCTCCAACGGCTCTCGGCTTCAATTCATATCTTCTTATCTTAAAATTTTTAAAGCTGAACAGCTAAATTTAATTTTTCAATATCTGATCAGATTTTAAACGTGATATTGAAAAATTTTTAATTCCATATTTTACTCCATTTAGTCTTAAGTTTTGCGAAAGTTTTCTCTTCCGCAACTGTTGCACTGTGTTCTCAAAATATCTCTTATCTTACTTTTATCTCTTACCTGTTATTGTACCTGCTCTGCCTTTATAATGCAATCTAACTGTTAATATTCCTGGCAGACAACACCAGATGAATAACAATATCGTTTTGAAAAATACTCTATTGAACTGCATCTTAAGCGAATGCTGGTCATGACGCAAATCTTTTGATTAGTTTTCCAAAAGCTGATTTTATATAAAATTTGTTTCTTTCTTTAAAATCGCGTTGAAAGTTATGTAAATTCATTTGCTACTTTCTTGGTTAAAGTTTAAAAAAAAGACAACTTTTTTTCTCTTGTTATTGTTGTTGTTTGTTAAAATGTCATTTGTATCCTGAAGGCAATTTGCTAATCAAAGTGAATATTAATATTTGCAAATTATTCCAAGAATTAATGGAAATGAAAAAGTTGTCATTAGAGGGCATTTCATAATGAAGTAAACTTTCTAATTTAGTATGACAGATATGTTATTAACCCATTATGGACTGTGTATTGGGTTTTTGATTCAAATATTAAACTAACCGAAATAAGGAAAAAACGCTTAAATAAAAATTGTTTAAAGTTGCTCGAGTAACTTACAAATTAACAAGTAAATATGTTATAATCGGCTCTGCCAAACCTTTAATATCTTCCAACTCAAATGCGTGTGAAGTAAAAACGTTATGTTTCATTTATACACACTCACAAATACATTTACAGACGTATACAATATGTAAAATTTTTCATAAATATAACTCATTAAATTAGTTATATTTCCGGCTATAACTTCTACTACTACTGAACCGATTTTGATAATTTTTGGAACTGATTGAAGTACATAGAACTGATTATTATGGCAAAATTCCATTCCAACTTTTCGATTTATAATAAACAATTTTATGAAAGTTCTTGGCATGAATTTACAGGCTGCTTCAGATATATACTGAACTGATTTTGCTGGTTTTAATTAGGAAACTTCTCAGTAGTATAGTCAATACTCAGGCCAAATTTTATGGCGGTCAGTCAATTATTGTGGAACTGAGCGTGCCTACAATAGACAGACAAAGGCACATAGGTAAATCAACTCTGATTTTGAACTGATTTAAGAATAAGCACGTCATTTGGCCAGAAATGATGCCTTCTTAGAGTTACACAAAGTGTAACCACCACTTGTTGCGTGATTCCGTGGTAATGTAGGGCATCAAACAATCGTCCAAACCAACAAAATCGATTATATTTCGAAAATAAAGAAATAGAAGAATTAAAAGTACAAACCGGAAATAAACACACAACATTTAAATTATGTCAAAATGAAAATTTTGTTCTTTCAAACTATAAAAATGATTAATAAAAATGGAAAAACGCCAAAATCACATAAATCGCTAAAATGAAAACCAAACCAAAAATATCCATTATATTAACCATCGATCCATGATTTTCTATGACTCTTATATTTAAGTTAGTTTTTGATTTTGTTTGTCTCCCTTATAAAATCCATAATCTGGTGTAATATTAACCTCATAATTTTTATACCGTGCACCATCAAAGGTGATTGGAGTATCATGCGTTTGCCGATTTTCCTCGAATCACTTTCAAAGTCGTTTTAACAAAGTCCATCCATCCTTCTGCCCTGCTCGCTAACTCACTGTCCATTTATTCTTGAAGCTCATAGAACTCATAAATATTAATATTGTTACATACTAAATTTCAAGAAGAACGATACACATAAGATGCCAGCACCCCTTCAGAACGTTTTCCAAAAATGACTTAAATGAGCATAAATGTTATGGCGACATTTCGTATATTAAAATTTTAGACAATTAGAAATGGCGTAAAAATGTAGTAAAACGTGATCGATAACATCATATATTCTAAGCGAAAATATATTTAAAAATTCAGAACTTTTTGTTATTATTTTAGAAACTTTTTATATTTTTTGGAAATTCGTCCCGTTTGAATAAAAGTAAGAAATTATATTTTGGTACTTTTTAAATTATGTGTGCGAAAAAAAAAACTATTAAATTGAGTTAAAGAGTTTATTTTTGGAAGACTCGCATCAAATCATAAATAGTACCAAATTGGAGTTATAACATGGTACTTTTTTGTAATAAACCGATTGTGCTGGTTTTCAATAGTGATCTGTTTAGGACAATAGTTTACATTTCTGTCAAATTTTATTGACTTACAACCATTAATAAAAGAAATGTGATCATGAAAACAGCAGACAAAAGGATGGATGGACGGACGTAGATAAATTGAGTCAGATTTTGATATGATGCAAGAATATATATACTCTATGCGGTCTTGGATGATTCATTATTGGTGTTATACATAGAATGATAATGCATATAAACATCCTTCACCATTTGTGGTGGTGGAGGATATAATAGTTTAAGGACATTAGGAGATTTCATGTCCTTTTTGAAATTTCTAAAAGTACTTTTTGAATTTTTGTTAATAAATATACATGGATAAATATTAATTTTAGTCATTATGTGGCTCCTTTAAGACTTTCTGATTGTACTTTTGGTTTTCATAGAATAATTATAAATTGATCTTTCAAAGGAATTTCTTATAGCATCTATTCTATTCATCATTCTCTAGATAAAAAATAACAAAAAAGGTGATTTTTAAACATGAAATAAATTATATGTCGAAATAGCTAAACATATAAGGGTATGTGGTACTTTTTGGATCTTCTGAAGGTACTATTCGTTTCCCTATAATAATTAAGGGAAAAATACTACATTAAGGACAGGCAATATAATATATTTTTCCTTTATGAAGAACTTTAAATGTATTATTTTTTAAAACAACAAGTGTTGTACTTCTTAGTATTCTAAGTATTGATCAAATTCACAATTTATATCTAAAAATACTAATTGATATATAATTAAAGATAATTAGATTGTAAAATATATGCGTTAAAGGAAAAAACGTTTTTTACTTTTTCCCATTTACCGCTCACAAAAATTATCGTAGCCTAAATTAACATTCAATTCAAAAATGATGTCTTAATTACTCTTTACAATGATTTAGAAATAATTAAAAATTTATAAACAATTTAAGTTTCCGAAAAAATATAACAGTTTTTCCATTTGAAATTTTTAATCATCAATTCAAATATATTTTTATACCTCCAGCACCACAAGTGCTAAAGAGGCTATATAAACTTTGTCATTCCGTGAGTATGCTCCCCACAAATTAAACCAAAGTCTGAGTAAATAAAAATTTGTGTAAGTATTCGTTATAGTCCTGAGAGGTTTCCTATTTAAAAACTAGCGAAATCGGTTCAGTTAATCGATATTTTAGGAAACTTCTATACTACTGTCGTAAAATTGTCAATTGCAAGTCGATTAAAAAGAATGAATCATTGCCGTAATATAGTGATATATGACCTTCATTACCATTCCAAAAATTATCAAAATCGGTTCAGTAGAAAAAAGTTATAACTAAAAATTTAACTAATTTTATGACTCATTAAGTGTTTATTTTTCGTAACCCTGCAAACAGTTTTTGTTGCGGAAGTGGCTTAGAAGAGTCTTTCAGATGTTGAAATTCATCGCCATATCTTTATAACATCATATAAACCTTCATCCATCAAGAAAAACTGTTCCACTTCTGGAAGTGACTCAGAGACTTTTAAAACTCTTCTGTTAGTGCCTTAAAAGATACTTCTAGAAGAGTCTCAGAAGAAGCTTCTAAGAAACTTCCTGAAGTCACTTTTAAGGCACTTTTAATAGTGCCTTCTAGGGTATTTCTAAGGTACCTTTTGCTTTATTTTTTACACCTGAAATAAAATCAAAATATTTAGGATGAATTAATAAATTCCAGATGCAGGTCTCTCATCGTGTAGTCGAAAGCTCCACTGATTTTAAAAATGTATAAATAAAAACTTTTACTTTTAAATATTTATAATATTTAATGATTAAATGACTTCAATTTATTTTTTGTGATGGAGGGTATTGAAGATTCGGCATGGCCGAAAATACCATTTCAACTTATAATTAATATCTTCATCGTTTGCTAAATTTCTCTACTTTCAACCTAAATTTCTTTTGAGGTTTTTTTATTTATTTTGTATTTTCTTCTTCTAATATTTTTGTTATTTTATTTCTTCATATCTTCAATAAAATTGATGGAAATTTAATTAAGTGTTAGAAATATATTTCATGTGTTTCATTTTTATACATTCATCATCATCATTATTATTATTTTCAGCTGCTTCATCTTCATTATCATCATAATCATGATAATCTTTATCTGTTTTTATTTGTTGTTGGCTAAAAATCTCTAGGAATTTCTGGCCACAATCTCTTACAGTTTATTTAACAAAAATATTTTAGTTTTAATCTAAATCTACTTCGGTTTGTAGAGAGTTATTTTTAATTCTTCTTTTTTTTATACCCTCCACCGACACAAGTGATGAAGCGGGTATATTAACTTTGTCATTCCGTGTGTAACACTAAGAAGAAATCATCTTAGACCCCACAATATCACGCTTAGAACAATTGTTATTGTCCTAAGCATTTTCCTATTTCCTAATCAGCTAAATCGGTGCATTAACCAAAAAGTTATAGACCGATATCTGAGACATCCTTGAAATTTCGAAAAAGAACTTTTATATTTTTTCAAGAAAAGATAACAGGATTTGAACAATAATTTAACTGAAAGAAAATCGGGTTAATAGAAAAAAGTTATGGGCTAAGACATGCAATTTTTTGATATAGATCCTTAGTTTTGAAGATAATCTTCGGAAATTCGCCATATATATTAATTTTAATACAGTCATTAACTCGAACAAACAAGATTATTTGATCTAGTTCCAGTACAAGGCCTTTCCCGGAATAAGGTTTATATCTTCTATAACTCTTATATATGAAAAAATTCTATTTAATTTCGACACAAATACTTTTTTTAACATCTTTAAAATATATTAATAATTCGGTCAATTTCGGTCCATTCTTAGTAAAAATTCCCTTTCCCGGAATATGATTTAAAACTATTAAATAAAGACTATAGAGACATATTTAAATTCGACTCAGTTCATTTACTAGCTGTCACGAATATTTATATTATTGATTTGATAAATATCGGTCCATATTTTTCGATAGTGCTCATTTATGGACTCGTCCCGTAGAACGGATTTGAATTTTAAAAAGTCTTAGATAAACACCAATTCAATTGAACCACCTTAATATAATACCACCTTAAATAAATATTAATAATTTGGCCAATCTCGGTCCGGAAAAGAGCTTTGAGCTTATTTAACTCTTTTATAATCCCCAATTCTATTGAAATTAATAATTAATTTAAATTTTTTTAATTTGACCAATATTATCATCTTTTTGCCAACCTTGGTCCATATTTTGTTATAACTCTCATATAAGACCCCTTCCCGGAAAACAGTTTTGAGCTTATAAAACTAATCAATATTGACTCATCATCCCACTACATGTATATCAAACAATTTTTTATTTAAAATCGTCACAAATATTTTACTAACTGTCTTGAATATGTCCCAATTTCATGGTGAATATCGGTCCATAGAATTGTTTCCGGAAAAATTCTTAAAAGATATAATTCGATTGAAAATCTGAACAAATTTTGCTTTATCTGTCTAAAATATATGTAAATTATTTAAGGAATATCGGGTCAAATTTTGCTATAGTTCCCATTTAAGCCCCTTCCAAAAAGAAGGGTTTTAACTTTGAAACAATTTTTTTTTTTGAAATTTGGTACAATTGCAAAACAAATATCGGCCATCGGATGTCTTCAACTCAAACTAATTTTTGCATAATATTTATGGTGAAGGGTATTTTAGATTCGGCACAGTCGAATATTGCATTCATGCTTGGTTTTCTTTTAAATTTTATTTAAATAAATTAAATACATTATTATTTTGTATCTGTGTGTTTGTATTTGTATAAGTGTTCTTATAAGAGTTTATATATTTTTGAAACAAAAATCCATAGAGTTTGGTTGTTTGTATGAGTATGAATTGCAACCAACACACACTTAGATACAGAGAAATATAATTTAATTGTTTTAGGAATTTTTACAGGAAATTTTGTTACGCATAGTTTTGGAAACTAGAGTTGCCAGATGTATTTTTGGAGCGCAATAAAACCATAAAGTATGTTCGCATTCTCAGAATAATGTAAAAGCAACAAATGGCATAATTATCACATATATTTTGTTTCAATAATAACAAATATGGTATTTTGGAGGGTAAATAATCGTAGATATCAAAATTCAAACAGACATTTTTTCAATCGCAATAAAAACTCGATGAATTTGTTCTGGTGAAAACTGAACTTATGCTTCTTTCATTTTAAGAAAACTGCTACTTGAGTATAATTATTGTTTCTAAAAGCTTTTGCCATAAACTGGCGTCACCTTAAAAAACACTTGAATGATGGCTTGCACGATTCAAAAGCGTAAATTTCGACATGAAAGGCAGTGAGGGACCTAGACTTTTGAAGCAATTGCCTTAGAGTCACTCTACAAGTCTTTTTTACTTTTAAGAAAAAGGTCTGAATATTATAATCGATCAAGCACGACTGTGTTATACCCTACATCACAATGTAATAGCGGACCTCGCATAATTTGATTATCTGATATATTCTTAACTATGCAGTAAATTTTATATGAAATATAGTGATATTTAACAAATTTCATCGAGATACCTCAAAAATTGCGACCTGTGGGGTGTTCACTATAGTCTCAGAAGGTGATTCTGAGGCAAACAGTATACCACTTACGGTGGTATTGGGTGTATCAAGGACTTTAATTCTTATATAAATTTAAGCCAACAGGCATTGAAGACGATTTTGTATATCGGTAATGTTGATGGAATGAAATTATTTTTGCATCGCATTGCTGTTATCGATAACTTTAAGTGTAAAAAGGGTTATATAAAGCCCGTCCAGACGATTGCAACAGAACTGAGCGGAAAGTTCAGCCACATTTTTTCATCATATCTAATCTCGGTCACAAAATGAAAGACTTTTTAAAAGCAATTTTATACGTAAGTGAGAAGTTTTGGCTCACTGTTCCTATAGATCAGACCTTGTCATAAGGACCCACTTATTCTGCTAATATTATTTATCCAACTGTTGATGAAGGTTTTTTCAATTGTCACCTAACTGCTCGCTAAAGCTTTTCTATATCCGTCCTAAATTCAGTGTAAGTCCAATCAAAACCGTAAAGTCGTATATGGGGATCTCATTATTATGCCCTTTTTCTTACTAACTCCGGAGGTTGGGCATCTTTGATCCTTGCACGTGGTCTCATGGAAACTTCCTCGTTTGGATAAGCTTAAGACTTAAGCCATTCTATGTATAACTAATTATAGTGCTGCACTTGTCGAAAAGTTTTTAGAGTACACGTTCAAGCATTTAATGAATCTGTATTCCCAGTAAACTTCACTGGATTCCAATGGTGCTGATCAATCTAATAATTGAGCATGTGATCCACCACGATCCAATAAAAAATAATTGACTCGCACTTAAATAATGTATTCGTTCAAGAGTTTTCATTACTTCATACGCTGACGCGCTATACAACCTCAGCATTCAATGTTACAGTGCAAAATACACAATACCCGCAGTTTCATGGTGATTTCGTCGGCTTGAATAAGCTTGTGGCTTTAGCCTTCCCATGCATTATTAATCTTAGTGATTCACTTGTCGAGAGAAGTCTTTAGAGCACTCATCCAAGCATTTGATGAATCTGTAATCACAATATCATTTTTTGGACTCAAATTGTGCTGTCCAGTCCAATTAGCGAGCACGTGATCCATCACGATTTATAAAAAAAGGGAGTAACAAATCGAATTTGTCCCACTGTGTAATCGGATAAAAATTCCTTTTTCTTTCACTTTTTTTCTCCAACTGTAACTGTATTAATTTTTCAACAAATATTATCTTAAAAATAAAGTTATAAAATTTATTTAAATCTACCAGATGTCTCTATATGTGTATGTATGTGTGTATGTTTGTATTCGTATGTCCTTCTTGTGTCTGTATTATTTAATTTGAAAACAATTAAGTCTCAAACATGATTTCTCTATTTAATGCTTAGATCTGTGTATCTGTATCTACATAAGTAAATATATATTTAACTATTAAATGTTACAACTACTAACTAAGTATTATTATCTATTTAACAACAAATACAACAACAGTTAAAACTATAAAAAATACTTTTTGTCAACATTTTCTAATCATCTTAAGTGTTTTGTCAATGGAGAGACACAAAGAATAAAAAGTGAATGGAGAAAGAAAGGAAAAGGAGAGAAGAGTAAAAAAATATTTGAAATAAATATAAATAATAACTAAAATTTATTCATTTGTATAAGAAGATTAAATTCACACACTAAACACTGGAGCATATTCCTACAAAGACATATAACTTTTTTTTTTAACTAGAATAAATTAAACAAGGACATTTTTAGTGGACATTCAAAGTGGATATTTGTATTAAATCAACGAAGACAACGAAGATATAAAAAATAGAGTTTAATTATAA
>PYHX02000495.1:13435732-13440934 GCA_004302925.2 Cochliomyia hominivorax
GATTCCAAGGAACGATATAAAGAGGCTTTATGACTTTTAAAAGCTTCAAAGTAAATTAAGTCTTAAATTTTTGGTTAAATATATTATTTATAGAGTTTTTTACCTCTCCTCTTCCTAGCTGTGATCACAGTAAGAGAAACCACCAAAAGTACAAAACAAATTATAAGTTGCTTATTCATGTTATTTTTACAAACTGTTGATTTTTATTAAAATCTTTAGGGTTTTTATAATAAATTCCAACAATTTTGTAAAAATTCAAATTCTTTTAAAAAAAGTTACAGGTTTTTTATTGTCAATAAATTTTGTGTTAAATTAAATGATGTCAATTAATCTTAGTTTATCATTTAAGTTTAATCTTAGAAACAGTTGTTAACTGTTTGCTGCTCTTTGAACTGTTTGAACGATCTAAAGAGAAAAAGGTGAAATTTGATATAGAAACAAATTTTAATAATTTTTAAGAAAATGTGGGTTAATTTTATTAAATAAATTATTTTAATAAAAATCAATTTAATTTCTATAAATCTGTTTACCCCTTGCGATTTGCTGTACAAACATTTACCTCAGTTCAAGAGCTCGAAAGAAATTTCACAAATCACAACGTGTATTAAAATTTAGTTTATGCATGTACATTTCGCCAAATGCCCCTGGCCCTTTCGTTCCAAAAATTGTATTTATTATTTACATTGCATGGGAGCTACCTCTTTCCTTGATCCTAACTCTCCTACATTTTGTCCAGTAAATTGTTTGGATCAAATTAGAGCTTTCGTTGTTGTAATTGTTTAGATATTCTATAATCAATATTTCCTTTATATGAGGGGTACTCCTCCCCGTGGTCCTATCGCTTATACATTTGTTCACTAAAATAGTTCCTTGAAAAAATGATTGGAACCAAATTTGTGAACTCTCGCTGTTATTAAATAGAGTTCATTATTAGATAGTTTATTTTATTGTTATTGTATTAGATAGTTCATTAGATATTTGATAATCATTATTTGCCTTAATGGAGGAATCTCTCCACCCTGGTCTATCTGCCCTAAATAAAAAGATCATTGAAAAGAAATTGGAACCAATTTGAATACTTCCGCTTTTACAGATTTTTAGATAATCGATAATTAATATTTGCTTTGTATGGAAGGAACCTCTTCCCCTGGTCTTATCTTGTTACTTTCAGGTAAATGGGGATCATTTTGTGAAAGTTTCTGTAAAATCGGTCCAGTTTAAGATTCCTTTTTATATATACAGACGATAATAATTTGCACAGTGGGTTAAAAATAAAAAATATTTTGGAAATATTCACTAGGAACATCAAACTTATTCGCAATTTGATCCGATTTTAATTTTAGTTCTTTTAATTTTCAAATATATTGCTTAGGAGTTCCAGGAGTTCCAAACTCCATTTTTCTTTTTTTCAAAAATGTTTTGAAAACAATTCGGTAACTTTTAAAAGCCTCGATGATATCTTAATAAACATGGCGTTTTCGATTCGATTTAAGACAAGATATTTCGACTACAAAAATAGACTACAAAAATATTATACAAGAACAACTAAAACTAATATTTTTATTCAATTAACTAAGACTTCATTTAAAATTATTATTTTTATATCCTACAAAGCCATATAAAATGACGCTATAACCACTTTAAAGTATATCGTTCAGGATCACTTTTTGAGTCGATATAACTATGTCCGTCAATGCGCCCGTCCATTTGGCCGATTGACTGGCTGACTGTTCATGTTTGCCACTATTTGGGCCAACATACAAATGTTTCTCTTGGAATGGGGATTTTAAGATCACAAAAATCCCATACAACCCCTCTTACAAATATCACTTTGAAGGGCTAAAATCTCACATTTACGTTTTTGGTCTAATAAGAATTTAAACAAAAATTGAAGTGGGAAATTTCGTCTAAAACGTATTTTATTTTGTGCCTATTTAAATGTAATATTTTGTCTAGATTTATATACAGCGAATAGAGAGCGAGTTTTTAATATTTATTTTAAGATTTGTGACAAGAGAAATGACATTTCACAATATGTTCGTCAAAACAATAATATTTTCACGGCAAACATTTATTGTTATTACCAACATGTTAATGGTTGATTTCATTTTATTTTGATAGCAATTTAGTTGCTATAATAAAATTATTTTATTAAATAAAAAAAAATATTGTGATCGCAATATGTTTGATTGATCACAATTTTATTGTTACCAAACACAAAATATTATTTTCAGTTCACTGACAATTGAATATGAACAAATATTCAATTTAATTTTTTACAATTTGTGTTAACATGGCAAATTTGGGCAAATAATATAAATAAATTTATATAATAAAAAAATTACAAATAACATTTACATATTTTAAAATGTATATAATTAAAATGAGAATTGTATTAAAACATTTCATACGAAAATATTTATATTCAATATCAAAAAAATTTATTGGAATAATAAATTCTTTTAGTGACGTTAACAATAAATTTAATGGCGATAACAATATTCTTGGTGATGACAACAATATTTTTAGTGGGGATAACAATAATTTTAGTTGTGATGAAAATATTCTTAGTGATGATAACAATAACTATTTTTATTAATACAAAATTACAATGCAAATAAACGCTAATAATATCTGATAACAATAGTATCTTGCTCCTCGTTTATGGTTACCGCAAACATACTTTTTCCTTGCGTGTGTGACCGCAGAAACTCACTCTACTTCTTATCTAAATAAATTTTTAACAAAATTAGTCAATTAATTGCAATCGAGTTATGACAGAATCCCACTGTAGTTTCATTATATTTAAATTTTCAATTAATAATTTTAAAATTATTTTCCCCACATTTTACTCTTTAATTATTCTCCCACCAAATTTATTATTTATTGTTATTTAAAAAGCCAATTTTTATACACAAAATATATACATTTTGGCCAATTTATAAAGTCATAATTAATTGTAAAATACTTTTCGGTTTAATTTACCATTTAAATATTAATTTACACTTTCTGTTTTCATTATTAAAAATATATAAATATTTTTGTGTAATTTATTTTATTCCTGTTTTGGGTTTTTGGCCAAATAAGTCCTTTAATTGGTCAATTTGTATGTCTGTTAATTTGTTTGTTTGATTGTTTCAGTTGCAACCACCGCCAGTAATATTCATACTTGATATGTTGGTATGTGGTTAATGCCACTATTTACAGCAACAAAAAATGTTAACTGCCTTATTTTGTTTTACACTAACTGTTTGGTAATTCGGTTGCACAGCTGGACATTATGAAAGGAGTTTTTGGCATTTTTTCCCATACCAAAAAAAGAACAAAAAGTCGGCCTTTAAATTCATATTTTGTTGGCAGCATTTTTATAATATTAATTCTAATAAAGTTAATTTCAGGTAAATAGTAATTAATTCCTCCAAAAAATAATTCTTTTACATAAATTTGACCAACAACTTAATTTCCAAATCTAAATTAATTCTCTCGATTAAAAATTAAAATTTCTAAATTAAATTTCCAATTAGATTTTTTCTCATTTTCTATTGATTCCTTTCATTTATGTGTTCTTGTTTGCTTGTTTATCCTGTTTTATTTTTACCTAAAAAAGATATTTGCAAAAACTCCTGTAGACAAATAAATGAATCCAGATCCAATCAATTGCAGGGCATCATCATGACCACATAAACAACAAGAAAAAGTAAAAAAGACAAAAAACTAAAAAAAGGAGCAAAATATATGGTTAAAACTGAAAGAGGAAATGGAAAAGGAAAACAAAATGTGATTGTGTGCTCATGAGCCAAAACACACAAATACACTGAAATGGTCAAAATTTAACAAAGATATAAGAGGAATCAAATAAACGAATTAAGCAAACGCTATAAATTAGTACCAGTACTAAATGAATCTAGATTCTTGATTATAAATCAGAATAGAGTTTAGATTATAAACTCAACCAGAGTCTAGATCACAAAATAGACCAAGTCTACATTATAATTAAACCAGGAAGTTTCCAATAAATTGACAAGAATTTGTATTATAACCAGACCAGATTCTAGATTAAAACAGGAGTCAAGATTTTGAACAAGGAAAGAGTCTTTACTATTAATCTAACGAGAGTTTTAAAAATAAACCAGATCAGAGTTCAGATTAGAAACCAAATCAGAACCGCGTTTATGAGCTAGACTATAGTCTTCATAGAACACTAGACTAGATTAACAAACTAAGACTAGAGTCTAGTTAATAAACTAAGTCTAGAGTCTAGTTAATAAACTAAGACTAGAGTCTAGTTAATAAACTAAGTCTAGAGTCTAGTTAATAAACTAAGACTAGAGTCTAGTTAATAAACTAAGACTAGAGTCTAGTTAATAAACTAAGACTAGAGTCTAGTTAATAAACTAAGACTAGAGTCTAGTTAATAAACTAAGACTAGAGTCTAGTTAATAAACTAAGTCTAGAGTCTAGTTAATAAACTAAGACTAGAGTCTAGTTAATAAACTAAGTCTAGAGTCTAGTTAATAAACTAAGACTAGAGTCTAGTTAATAAAACTAAGACTAGAGTCTAGTTAATAAACTAAGACTAGAGTCTAGTTAATAAACTAAGACTAGAGTCTAGTTAATAAACTAAGTCTAGAGTCTAGTTAATAAACTAAGACTTAGAGTCTAGTTAATAAACTAAGACTAGAGTCTAGTTAATAAAGTCTAGTTAATAAGACTAGAGTCTAGTTAATAAACTAAGACTAGAGTCTAGTTATAAACTAAGACTAGAGTCTAGTTAATAAACTAAGACTAGAGCTAGTTAATAAACTAAGACTTAGAGTCTAGTTAAATTAAACTAAAGACTAGAGTCTAGTTAATAAACTAAGACTAGAGTCTAGTTAATAAACTAAGACTAGCAGTCTAGTTAATAAACTAAGAACTAGAGTCTAGTTAATAAACTAAGACTAGAGTCTAGTTAATAAACTAAGACTAGAGTCTAAGTTAATAAACTAAGACTAGAGTCTAGTTAATAAACTAAGACTAGAGTCTAGTTAATAAACTAAGACTAGAGTCTAGTTAATAAACTAAGACTAGAGTCTAGTTAATAAACTAAGACTAGAGTCTAGTTAATAAACTAAGACTAGAGTCTAGTATAATAAACTAAGACTAGAGTCTAGTTAATAAACTAAGACTAGAGTCTAGTTAATAAACTAAGACTAGAGTCTA
>PYHX02000495.1:13441034-13470401 GCA_004302925.2 Cochliomyia hominivorax
CATTATAATGAGAGAGCTCAATGAAATTGGGTCAAATTTTATTTCTTATGTACCAAGAAGTTTCCTATAGTTTTTGGATAGGGCATGGGTATGTGATATAACCCATTTACAAATGAAACATTTAATATAACTAATATAACAGGAAATCCTACGTCATTTGTTACATTAGTAGTGCCTTGACAATACATTATTTTAGACTACAAAAATTTCGGGTAGGGCGCGAAGGAGTAGTGGCCTCTTAATAAACGAAATTTTCAACATCGAATATTTTTGAAACTTTTGAAGCAAATTTCTTGAAATTTGGATACAGCAATATTAGCAAAATATTGTAGACTATATAATTTTAGAATGGGGCACGGAGAAGTGGCACCGTGAAATGTGCGGAGTTTTCAATATGTTACTACAGGTATTTTTAAATTGATAGTGATGGAGGGTATTAAAGATTCAACATAGCCGAATATAATATTCTCTCTTGACATTATTTTATTAGTTACTTTATATTGTCTTTGAGACAATTGTAGGGTATTTCAAATTCGACTTAAGCTCCAATATCTTTTCCCTTGGTTTTTTTATGTCTTTTGATTCTTAATGTTTTTCGTTATGCTTTTTTGTGTTGGCCAAAAACTGAATAAAAAAAATGATTTATTCTTAAAGTCATGTTAGAAATGCTGGCTTTTATAATTGCGCTGTGGGCCAAATGCTACAGTTTGGTGTTATTTTAATGCTTTCTTTTGCTTCCTTCTATCAATTGAGTGTGTATGTGTTTGCTGTTTATTTTTTCTTAAATCATTTTCATTACAAATCCATGGTGGTCAATCATGTAAATTTGTTTGCTATTATTTTCTAAAAGGTATTTGATTTTCTTCTTTTCTTCCACTCTTGTCTTTACTTTCAGCATTAAAACGAAGATTATATAAGATCATCGTGATATTAATGCGCGAGTTTAGTTCTTAGCAAAATTCTACCGGAGGGACGCAAATAAAAACGAAAAGGAGAAAAAATCAAATCAAATCAAAATGAAATTTCTTACACTTTTTCTTAGTGTAGCATTTTTAGCAGTCAGTTTTGAGGCAGTAAATGGTAAGTTAAGCATGAAATTGAATTAAGGATTACAAAATATATTGATGGATGGATGATTGGTTTGATATTTAATTTATAGGTAAACTTACGGCTGAACAACAACATGGCAAAACCTCCTCAACAACCACCATACCAGCTGTTAAGCCAACATTAGCACCCCTTATGACCTCCACCTTAGCACCCACAAAAGCTCCTAAAATTCAAATGACACCCACAAAATCAGTTACAGTCAACAAAACTACTTCCAAACCTCAAACTAAAAAATCACATACAAAAATCACCAACATAAAGGAAGTAATGAATTCCTCTGAAAAATCGGTCATGGCTAAAGAAATGCCTGAAGTTTTACCCATACAAAAACCCGCCACTGTAGATCACCCTTTACAAGCTGAGGAATCGAAACCTTTGGCTGTCACCGGTTTCATTACCAGAAATGGTGATATCTATGAATTGAAACTAAAATGGCACTGGCATAGGAAAAATTCAATCACGTCAAGCTGAAGATGAGAGTCAACACATATGCAATTATGGTGCTGTTGTTATTTACAGTGGATATTCCCTGTGAACAAGTGACTAATGTTAAAGTAAGTGAATTAGATGATAAACCTGCACTAGATCAACAACCCGCCAAACAAGAGAACAAACCTGCCGAAAATGATAATAAAGACGATAAAGAAACTGAAGATAAAGAAGATTTAGATACACAAAAGAAACCAACTAGAACGTCGTGTCAATAGTAAACGTCGTAATAAGAATAAGAATAAGAATAAGAGTAAGAAAGTTCAACAACAAAAATCTCAAAAGAGACGTCGTAATGGTCAAAATCGCCCCAACAATAAAAACAATCGTCGCCGCGTACAGCAGCAGCAACAAAAACGCGGTGATCAACAAAAACGTCGCCGTCAACAGCAAAACAATCGTCGCGATTGGGAAGAATACGAATATGATATTGAATACGACGATGAACGTCAATACCAAAATAAACGCAGACGTAATCAACGCAAACCGCAAAGACGTCAACCAGAACGTTACATTTCCGACTACGATGATGATGATTATTAAGTTAAGTTTTAATTTTTAGTAGAAGAATTTAAGGGAACGAAATAAGTGAAATAAAAAATGATTCGAATTTTTAACTTTATTACAGTCATTTTTAACTAGAGATTAATTTCATTTTAACTAGAGATTAATTTCAGGTTTTTTATATAGCGAATAGTAAAATTGGATCTTAACTATCTGAGGGTGCAAAAGATAAGTCCAAATTTTCAGCTTCCATTGCAATTTCTATCACAAGGGATTTATAATTTTTCCACAGTCCATATGTGTTAAGAGTCTTGGCCAACTATTTATCATAATTAAACTCTTTTTAACTGGAAACAAGAAAAAAATATTATAGTCGGCCAAACCCAACTACTTAATAACCTACACCATAGTGTTCAATATAAATAATAATTACGAAAAAATAATTACCGACCCTCGTACAATATGATTTTATAATTTATTCTTAAGTGTGCAATACAAAATTTTGACAGTGACACTAATGTGAAATTTATGCATTTTAAAATGAATTCTTTTGTTGTTATAAAGTAGCAAAAGGAAATTGCAGACCAATCCTCGTATAATGAGAGATTAATATGAGATTTATTTTTAAGCCCTTAAAGGCAATATTTGGCAAAATGTTTTCGAATATCATAAGACCTATCGTATTCCGCGAAAAACATTTGTATATGAGATACCTGAAGTATTGGACTGGAGAAAGGCTTCGTCCTTGAGTGAAATTCGTAATTTCATGAGGATGATGCGACATGTAGATTGATCACAACGTTAAATCGACTGAGAAAATTATACTAAGTCACAAAAAATTCACATTTTCACTAAAACTTCAACTTTTCACTAAAACTTCAACTTTTCACTAAAAATTCAAATTTTCACTAAAAATTCAAATTTTCACTAAAATTCAAATTTTCACTAAAAATTCAAATTTTCACTAAAAATTCAAATTTTCACTAAGAATTCAAATTTTCACTAAAAATTCAAATTTTCACTAAAAAATTCACATTTTACTAAAAATTCAAATTTTCACTAAAATTCACATTTTTACTAAAAATTCAAATTTTCACTAAAAATTCAAATTTACACTAATAATTCAAATTTACACTAAAAATTCAAATTTTCACTAAAAATTCACATTTTCACTAAAAATTCACATTTTCACTAAAAATCCAAATTTTCACTAAAAATTCAAATTTTCACTAAAATTCAAATTTTCACTAAAAATTCAAATTTTCACTAAAAATTCAAATTTTTATTAAAAATTCAAATTTTCACTAAAAATTCACATTTTCACTAAAAATTCACATTTTCACTAAAAATTCACATTTTCACTAAAAATTCACATTTTCACTAAAAATTCACATTCTTTTGTGTTGTGTTTGGTAAATTCAAAAATTTTATCAAAGTATTTAGATTCAGAAGTTTAAAAAAACACAAAAATTCAGTCTCAAAAGTAATTCAAAGTTCGGATTCGAATAAAAGACACAAAAATTACTAAGTATTTCTGACCCTAAAATGTATGATGGGACAATTAATTTCCTATATGAACTGTCAGATACACTGTTGCTTACGTTTTTTCTAGAAAAGATTGAAAAATAGCTAAATTTTATAATTAAAAAATTAGCGATTTATTGCTAAAATTTTTAACTCACATTATATTGAAAAGAAAATAAAAAAAATTAAAACAAAGTATTTTTGGATATTTTTTATTAATATAGTAGAAAGCTGTACTCGGCTATGTATTCCACCATGATCGATATGTACAAAATCAATTCCAGAAAAGCATATAAAGATATTTTTCAATGTTACAAAAAATGATTCTGAGTCGAACGGTATAGCTACATATGAGACTAACACTATTCTTCATGTTACAAACATCAGCACAAACGCGTAATACCCAAACCAACTTACGCTGGTGTAGAATATAAAAAGTAGTTTCATCAATATTTAATTTAATATTCAAAATTTGCATACTTTTGCTTCCAATTTTAATTAAACCGCTTTTTGGTTTTTCTTCTTTTTTCTAAATTTGATTCCATAAAAGCGAAATCATTAAATAAGTTTTTGACAATTTTTGTTTGGATTCCAATTTTTCGAATACATATTTTTTTGTTTTATATTTTTGCATTTAAACTTTTCTAATGTTGAAGAAAAAGTTTTTGGAAAAAATATTTAAACATTTTATCGTAAATGACATTTTTTTTTTGCTATAGAATTTTTTATTTGTTGTTGTTGTCATTCTATTGACTTTAAATGCACATGTTGAATATTAAGTTTTTGTTGTTTTTTTCTCTATTTTGGAATTTTTCAATTTCATATCATTTGATTATATATCTATATACATATAAGAATGAATATGTGTTTGTTTGGGACTTAAATTTTGCTGTAGTTTTCACAGAATGATTGCCATATACCCAAAAATAAGATAGGCGATTAAAAGATACGATAGGACCAGGGAGTGGGGTACCTTCCCATGCAAAGCAAATCCTAATTATTGAATATCTTAACAACTACAGCGAAAATTTAAAATTTTGGTCCCAATCACTTTCTCAAGAAATTGTGTTAGTGGAAAAAAGGTAGGAGAAATAGGATTAAGGGGAGATCCATCCCCCACAAAAAGCAAATGTTGATTATTGAATATCAAAGAGTTACTACAAAGAGAATTTTAAAATTTGGTTCCAATTGCTTTTTCAAAATACTGTCTTACAAATATAGGACGGATAGGATCAGGGGGAAAGGTAGCCCCCATACAAAGAAAATAAAGATTACCGGATATCTAAAGAACTATTGACGTGAGAGTTTTAAAGTTTATCACAATTTCTTTCTCTTGGAACTGTTTTACTGGACAAAATATCTAAATACAATGAAAGTATTAACTATCTATTATCTGTGGAATTGTTATATCTACAGTTAATAAAATTTAGTCCCAATAATAGCATAGGATTATGACACCATTCATACAACTTTCGCAGATTCAGAATTCATAAATTAAGCCACAATAATTTTTCGGTTAAAGAGATTTACGTGTGAAAATGGATGATAGATATGGACATACAATTATTAATTATCGAATATCTGAAGAATTATTTCACCCAGAGTTTCCAAATATTGTCACTTTCCTATGAAACAGTTTTATTGAAATTTTTATTGTTTAAGACACATCGCGATTTGTCAAATTCCTTTCCAGATCTTGAACTAAGGAGAATTTTAGGCAGTAAATCGCACCGGGTAAAAACTAGTATTATATATGAAATACATGTAGTAGTCGATTTTGGACACGTCTAACTATTAATACAAGCACTTGTAGTGAATGAGTACAGTGATATTGCATTTTCGCACATATTCACATAAATGCAACCGGATAACCCAGTAAATAAAACTTTTGACCATAAAAATCATATTTAAATAAAACTATTTTTATAAAATTCTAAGAAACAAGTTTTTTTTTTTCAAAATCATTCGATGAATTAAGATAAAAATTCTTTAAAACTATTTTTACCTCTAAATTGTTTCCTGCTCATGACTCAAAAAAAGAAAGTTTTAACAAAAATTCGTGTTTAAACAATTTCTCTTGTATCAACTGGCAAAACGTATACAGAAAGTGGGGGAAGAACTCAAACCTCAAAAAAAAAATTCTAAACCATTCTAAACATACAAACACAAAACTTTATTCACTTTTGTCTGCTTCTTTCTTTTTTCGTCCCTCCATTTAATTTTGTATTCATATCCATTGCCGTAATGGAAAAAGGACAAAAACATTGGTGGTCGAAATATTTCTCACTTTTAAAAGTGGTTAAGTCCAGGCATTTGTTTATTCATTCCAATTTAAATGTATTTTTTTTCGAAAAACTGATGGCAGCCAGCACCGCTATTGAATGAGAAATAATAAACGCTCTGGTCAAATGTCATATGTAAAATGGCTAATGTTGCTTCGACTTCGGTTGGCTGATAGTGTTGTTGAAAATTTTATATGAAACAACAAAATTTATACACAAATAAAGAGTGATGCAAAAAATGGTTCGACTTTCATTGTTCTTGGAGAGAACTAGAACTGAACCAGGAACTGAACAAAAAGTGAACGATAAACTGAACAATAAATTAAACCAGCAACTGAACTAGGAATTTATCAAGTACTAAACAACTAGAACAGCACTAGAACTGAACAAGGAACTGAACTAGGAAATGAACTATTAACTGAAGTAGTAACTGAACTAAAAACTGAACTAGAAACTGAACTGGGAACTGAGCTAAAACTGAACTAGAAATTGAAAAAGAACTGAGTAGGAACTGATCCAGAAGCTGAACTAGGAATTGAACTATAACTGCACTAGAACTGAACTATTAACTGAAGTAAAAACTAAACTAAAACTGAATTAGGAACTGGACTGCGCTAGAACTGAACAAGGAACTGAAGTGGGAAATGAACTATTAACTTAACTAGGAACTGAATTAGGAACTGGACTGCATTAGAACTGAACAAGGAACTGAACTAGGAAATTCAGATAATAAACTGAACTAAAAACTGAACTAGAACTGAACTAGGAACTGGACTGAACTAGAAACTGAACTAGAAACTGAACTAGAAACTGAACTAGAAATTGAACTAGAACGGAACTAGAACTGAGTAGGAACTGATCTAGAAGCTGAACTAGAAATTGAACTAGAACGGAACCAGATCGGAACTAGAAACTTAACTAAAATTATTTTAAAAACACTTGAAAGAAAACACAACCTTCAACGGCACCCTTTCCGTGGTGGAATTGTTTTATTTTTCCAAAAAATTTTGAATTTTTATTCAAAAACACTAAAGCCAAATGCATGAAATGGTAATTAAAATACACTTCAGTAGTGTTAGAAAGAGGGAGGTGGTCGAAATATCCAATGAAATAAAATAAAACACTCCAACACTTTTCAACGTTCAATTTTCTTCGACTCATTTAAAACAACAGTATTTAGAGAACAAATTCCTCATAAAATTAAATTCACAAATAAATTCTTAAACTAAAATATTTTTCAGAGTCAAATCCGTTTTCTTTGAAAAATGATATTTTATTAAAAATCATGACATTAAAATACGTTCCCCAGGTTGGGTACCCGAGCTTCTTTACTCGGTAATTACAAATTATCCTTTTTCGACTGACTACGCAAATAAAAATACAAATTTCGATAAATAACAAAAAATACATTAATTCCATTTTCCATGTTTTGCATGAGAAAGAAATGATAAGTTGAAAGGGGGGAGGTAGTGGAAATAGTTCAGGAATATAAATTTTACAATTACGTTTTTTTGTTTTGTTTAAAAAAAATCGTTTGTTGCATGTGTTGTTTTAAAAAAAGAGCCAAACATTTGTGGACGATTTGTGGTACTTTGTACAAATTTATAATGCAAAATAAAAATTGTTGTTGTTATGTTTATGTGTTCTGTCTCACTCTATTTGACCTTTTGGCTTATAGACATTTGTAAAAAATGTAAGTGTAAGTGTAAGTGTACATATGTATGAGAGTATTTAAAACTAAAAACGAATTATTCTCTTATATTGCAAATTGTAGTATAACGAGGTCCTAAGAGAATTTTTTGTATATAAAACGATTTCCTAATTGGTAAATGAAGTTTTTGGTTACTTTTTAACAAATCGATGTTGCCTTATTTAATACCCTACACAACGATAAGTAGGAGGTGATAGTCTATCGAAGGTGTCGTTGCATTTTTAACTACAAAAGAACTAGTAACGGAACAAGGAATCGAAGTAGAAAGTGAACTAGAAACAAAACTGTGAACTAAGATAGAACATAACTAGAGATGAACTAAAGACTAAACTAAAAATGAACAACTAAAATACGAACGAGATTAGGAACTGAATAAAAAAATTAACTTGAACTTTACTATGAACTGAACTAGTAACCGAACTAGGAACTCAAGTAGGAACTGAACTAGGAAATTAATTAGGAACTGAACTGGGACAGAACTGGAATGGAACTAGAACTGTACCAGAATGTAAAAAAGAACTGAACAAGGAATAGATCTAGGAACTGAACTAGAAACAGAATCTGATATAGAAAGTGAACTTAAAAACAAAACTAAGAATTGAGGTAGAACATAGCTGAACTTAAGAATTAATTAGCAACTAAACTACGAACCAAATTAGGAACTAAATTAAACAAATAAAGAAGGAACTAAGACAGGAACTTAACAAAAAATTGAACTAAAACTATACTATGAACCGAACACAGAACTGAATAAAGGACTGAACTAGGAACTAAACTAGAACATGAACGAGGAACGAACTGAACTAGAACAGAATTAGGAACTTACTAGGAACCAAATTAGAACAGGTAATGGAAGAATAGGAAGCGAACTAGAAACAAAACTAAGAACTGACAAAGAACATAATTAAGAACTAAACTAAAAAGTTAATTAACAACTAAACCATGAACCAAATTGGAAACTGAACCAGAAACTGAGCTAAGAACTCAGCTAGAACGGAACTATAATAGAATTAGGAATTAACATGAAACTGAACTAGAACAGAACTAGATCTTAGCAAGGAACTGAACTAGAAACTGAATCAGGAATTGAGCTAAGAACTGATATAGAACTGAACTTGGAATTAATCTTGGAAATTAACTAGAATTGAGATAAAACAGAACTTGGAACTAAACTTGGAACTAAACCTGGAACTAAACTCAAAACAGAACTGGAACTGAACTGGGAATTAATCTAGAAATAAAATTAAGAATTGAACTAGGAACTAAGCTGGGAACCAAACTAGAACTAAACTATAACTGAACCGCAACTGAACTAGAACTGAACTAGAAATGAGTAAGACCTGAACTTGTAACTATACCAGGAACTAAACTTGAAACTGCACAAAGACTGTACTAGAATCTCTGTTTTAACTGTTACTGAAAGGTAGAGAGTTTAGAATATTTGTTTTTTCTTTTTCATTCTTTCTCTCTTTCGTGTTTTTCTCCATGCTACAACATGCTACAAATTTACAATTTTATAACCTTTGTAAACTTGTTTAAGCTTTTACGAAAACTTTTTTCTATGGATTTTGGAATTTTAAATTTATTTTTTTCAGCATTTCTGTGCAATGCAGCTACTTTAAATGCCCCTGTGTGAAAGTGTGTTGTTGCAACATTTTGATTTTATTTTATGCAGTTTAAACCCACATTTGAGTATTTTGAGAGAAATATCAGTAAAAGTTGTCCTATATTTTCCACATATTTGCACAACGACACTATTTTGCTTTTAAAAATAACAAAGAAAATAGAAAACTTTTATTCTTTGCTTTCTTTTTTCGTTATCGATAATTTAGGGAAAACTGCATGTGGTTGTCGAAGGCAGAGCGAGGGGAAATTGGAGGAGATATGATTTAAAAGTAAAAACCAACAACTACATTAGAATGATTTTGAAACAAATCTTACTAAAACCAAATAAAGTACAAAAATATTTATGTTTTTGTTTTTGTAGTGGGGTTACATCACATAAATCTCTTTGGATTTCATTCTGTAACCTTTAAGTGAACTCATTCACTCACTCACTGACTCTCGTTTTTGTATATTTTTCTAGTTCTTATTTATATTTTGTTCAATTTTTTTCCAATATTTAAGAAGAAAAATTAAACAGTGTGCGACAAAAGTGATGGCTTGGGGGATTTTTAAAACGTTTATGTGGCAATGTTAAATTGGGCTAAATTATGCAATAGATGGAATCAAATTAGCTATTGGGCTGTAAGCATATTGCATCATGAAATAGCTTCCTTTCCACTATTTCTAGAACTTACTGTAATTTTAATGAAAATCCCCAAAAAAAAAAAACAATTCAAAATTAGATCCTTAAAAAATATTCTTCTAAAAACATAAATATGCATCAACCAAGAAAAAATAACAGAAATAAAAGAGTTAAAGTCAGTCAAGCCCGACTTTGTTATACTCTACACCACATTATAAGTTATAAATGACTGCGGCGAAAAATTAATGAACGGTCCTCGTATAATTTGCTTTTCTTATTTGTGTATATGTGTGCAATAAATTGTTTATGTGAATTTTATGCATTTTAAAGGAGATTTTTTTTGGAGCGTTATATGGGAGTAAGAACCTCGTAAAATTTCGGACAGCGGTTTTAGTTTAGTTTGACAAAATATTTTTACAATGTCGACGTATATGTGAATGAGTTTCAGAGTGGTATTTGGATGGGTGATGGTATGGAACCCATGAGAAATAATGAACCGACCCTCGTATAATTTGGCATATAGTTTTAGACTTATTTCCACCAAAATAAAATAGTATAAAATCGTTTTTTATTCATAATTTTTATAGACTAAAAACCTCATTTCGGGGGACATTAGAACCATCATAACATATTTCAATAGTCATCGTCGTTGGACCAAAATAATAGTACGTGCAGATATCATTAAGATATCTTTAAAACTGCGATCTGATTAAGGAAGTGATTCTGAGGCGAACGCAATACCTATAAGTGGTGACAGGACTATTTTTTTGCCTGTTGCAAATATCTGCACAAACGCATAATATTCCCTTCACCTATGCTGGTGTAGGGTATAAAAAATAACATGGAAACAACTTAAGTATTTAAGTAACAAAGTGCATAAACTCCTCTTTTTCTATTTTGCAAGGACTCTTGAATATAATTTCTATTCCCCTCAGTATGAAACACTTTCCATTGTTATTCAAACATAAATATTTATAAACCAGAGAAAAAAATAGAAAAATTGGTCCTAAATGTCATAGAAAACTCCAGCTGCACATTATTTTGGAGTGTATTGAACTAAATTGAACTCTACTAAATTTTGAGAAGAAAAATAATAAAAAAAATTGTTTCAATGTTTTTCTTTTGTTAAGTTTAGTTTTAGTCCAGTTTTATTTTTTGTTTCTGTATAGAAATCTTTTCCATGTCCTATAACTTTAAGTCAAACCAAATATTTATTTGACTTTTTGATTAAAGTTTAAACATATACATTCACACACACACACTCTTACTCACACTTGTAGACATTATTATGCACATTTATTTCGTAGACCAGAAAAAAAGGACATTTTTGCATGTGTGTAAGTGTGTTAAGGCAGCTGAAGAGCTTAGAGAAAATCTCTATATCATTTAACATTTTAACACAGGGACATGAATTAAAAGATTTTCATTTTTATTGAAATCAGTTTTACTTGTAATTAAATCTTAAAATTTTACAAAAAAGGAAATACAGACATATACACACACACGCACATATATTCGTATAAATTTGCTAGGGATCATGAAGGAAGTAAAATAAAACATGCAACATGTTACTTAAGACTTTGCACTATGGTGTGTTTATTATTATTGCATGTTATGAATGTTACTATAGTATTTGTATGTATATGTATCTGTATGTGTATAAATAATTTCAATCACTATGGTTTACTAGAAATTAGATTGGTGAAGGGATAAACTAATTTTCTGCTAGTGAATTCTTACTGTGAACCAAAGCGAACAATGCATATTGATCAGCCTTAGTAGACTTTAGTTTTTAGTCAATTAAACCTTGTAAGCTTGTCAATTTAAATCTTTACTCCTGATGCCAAAAGCCCTTTTTGGAAATAATTCCGTGACTTTTGAACTGCACAACTTTAGGCAGTTATGAAATCATGTGCAGAATTTTGTGATGGGCAGAATCAACATTATCACTTTCTGAGTCGATTTAATGATGTTCATCCGCTGGTAGGCAGGTAGGCTGACCGACTGCCCATGTAAACTTTGTGAACAAAGTTCAGATGGCAGTTTCAAATGTATCTATAGAGAATGCTAATAATTATCTAAATAACCAAGCAATAGTCGATCATGCCAGATTATATATACCCTTTTCACTTTACACTTTAAGGTACGCAATATCATGAATTCACATACAATTTATTACGACATTTTTGCTATCTTGATATAAATATTTCTGTTAGATTTATGATTTTCCAAAGTGCAAGAAATATAAAGAAATTTCGGAACAATTATTATAAATCTCTAGTATCGTGTGGTTCTAAAAGCTTTAAATGGACTTAAATATTTTATAAAATTCATTTACTTTAGTATGATTTTCAAAGTTGAGTCTTGAATTATGTGGATCGATCTTCATAAAATTATCTTAGAAGTTTTCATATATAAGAGTTTGCGAAGTTGAAACCGAATTTGTTTGGGAGGTATGTGAAAAATTTGATATTCAGGTAACAATTTCAGCAGACTTCGTTCTTATTCTGAAATATTGGAACATATATATTATTTGTCATATAGCTCACTAAGCGGAAGGATATCGTTAAGACATGATTATGAGTGGAATGGTATACTGAAAATTGGTGGTAGCACTTTTCCATTTTCGATTTTTTCCAAGGTTGTAAAAATTGTTCACTAATTTCCTTTATGAGTAGATATAATCTATTTTTCGTCGGAGTTCAAATCAAAAATCTTTTAGAATATGAATAGATTTTTAGGAATATGAATCCAATTTTACCCTTGAATAGTTGTTTTTTTTTTTTTTTGGTAAAGACCATTCAAGAAAGCTTTTAATATCATTATATGATCAAATTGAACAAGTGTCATGAAACAGAACTGGAATATGAGAAAAAAGATTTCAATAAGGAATCACTGATATATAGATTTTAGACTAACAAAACTGATTCAGCAGATATATTTATAGACTGATAATCTGTAGACTGACAATCTCTTGAAATGGGAAATTTTAACATGAATTTCGAATTACAGAAACCTCATTGGAACCGATTAAAAAATGCACATAACATTATATTCCTTTACTGCACATAACATTATATTCCCTTATATTGACTCGATCGACCGATCAATTCAAGTTGTCCGTTAAATTCAACGAATTTTGCACTCTGATTAGCTAAATGTTGATCTTGGCCTACGTATTCTATGTCCAACTTGTTTTTGTATTAAAAATGCATTCAGTACCCTCCTTTGAATCTAAAGTCAATTCAGAATGAAATCTCATAACTGTTATTGTTCCTTCTGCTATTGAAAGACTGAGAAGTTGATCAAGCGAATTATTATTAAATATCCTTTTTTAATCTGTTACTATTTCCCTTAACAAATATACTTTTAGTCATAAAAATGTATGTGTAAGTAATTGCATAAATGTTTCAAAGATATTTACATTTGACTTGATTTTTTTTTGCAAAAAGTGAATCTAAAAATATCTACTTTTCTATCTACACACACACACATTAGTCCTTTTTTTCTTGGCAGATACAATTTTCTTTTAACTATTACAATTTTTTTTCCTTAAAATTCTCTCATACATAATATTCATGTATATTTTTTATATGCAAATATATATGTATGTATGTATGCACTAATATATGTATTGGTAAATGTGTGTTAGCTTTGTGAATGTATAAACATGTCCTTGGCATCTATTGCAATTTTAATATGTATGTGGATCTATGGGTAAGTGTTTATATTTTACACCCAAATGTTTGAGGCTGTGTGGTGTGTGTGACCTATACATATGTATATAAATTTACGTTTTTTCGTATACACGTACATACTTATAGATATAAAGAGTCACATATAAAAAATGTTTTAAAGAGATTTTTTATGTATGTATGTGTGTTATATTATATCAAGCTATTTGTATGTATGTATATAAATTGTTTATATGTGTATATATATTTATGTCAGTATAAATTCGATAAGTTTGTGTATATATTTGTTAAACCATAGAAGTGTGTATGTGTTTGTATCAATGACCATTCAAGTGCGAATTTGACAAAATTAAATTTTCACTTTTGGCTTTACAGTTACAACAACACTCATACACATGTATATGTACGTGAGCATATATATTTTGTATACATACATATACACATATTTAGAATTTAAGTAGTAGTTGTTAGTCGATAGGCTATCTCCGACATGATCGAATTTTAACCTAACGTATTCTCTGAGGTCATTTTTGTGGCTGAAAGTTGTTATGTTGAAAGATAATGGCCTCGTGTTTGGTCGAATATTCTTGTAATTCTTCATTGATTCCTCTCTTAAATTGTCCTCAAAAAAGTATGATCTGAAACAATTTAAAAAGCTCATAATACAAAATACCCTCCTGATTCCACAATACGTACGTCCTTGGAGTCTTGGATATTCGGGTCCGGCATGGAACTAGTTGGTTGTTCGATCTTTAGATATAATTTAATTTTCAACTTAACTAACGGATCACGAATTTACCACTATTATTGTCTAATACAAATATAAGGATCATTATAATCAGATACAAAAGAAAATACAAACATTTCTTTCTAAAATCTATTACTGTGAATTGAACTGAAATTAAATTTATAGGGAAAATATTTCCTTAATATTTTAGCGCACCAATTTAATCCATTTTTACACCCTCCACCACCACAAGTGGTGATAAGGGTATAATAACTTTGTCATTCTGTGTGTAACACCTAGAAGAAATCATCTCAGACCCCAAGAAATATATATATATATATTTTTGCAAATCAAATCAAAATCTGATTCGATTGAACCATGTGTTTCTGTCTCATATTCTCATGGCTAAAGAATTAAACGAAATTTGGCCACATTATTTGTTATTGTTATTGTAATTATTTCCTTTTTAAAATCAGCTTATCGGTTCATTGGCAAAAAATTATAGACCGATATCTGAGAATTTTTCTTAATTTAAAAAAAAATATATGGATTTTAACAAGAATTTTACTATAAAACACATGTCCCTCATCTTCTTATAAGTAACTGGATTTCTTCGTACAAAAAAATTATCAAAATCAGATCAATAGAAAAAAGTTATGGACTGAAGTATGAATAATTTTGTTACACTTCAAAATCTTTGTGCTATATGGGTCAAAATTAATTTAATACAATAATAAACCCAAAGATACTAGATTATACTGGTGTAATTATTTGACCTAGCGCCCATAAGGGGCCCTTTCCCGGAATATCGAATGAAATTTTGGCGAAATTAATTTTATAACGATCTATATTTTGATAAAGCTCCCATATAACACCACTTCCCGGAAAACAGGTTTGAGTTTATATCGAAAATATAGTATTTTCTTTACGAATATCGATATTTTGCTACAGCTGCCGTTTATGTGTCGTTTTCGGAAAAAGAACTTTAAACTTATAAGATTTTTATACTTGAAACAATTATTGCTCTATCAAAAATATATGTTATTTATTTAAGGTCCCTACCCAGAAAAGTGTTCTAAATTTGTTCCAATTTAGTCTGTATTTAGTATATGAATCCAGTTTGACAATTATCCCACTTATCGGAATAGTGTTTTAGGCTTAAAAGCTTCCAAAATATGAACCAGTTCCAGAGATTTTTTAATGATAATTTTTGCTTGACATTAGTAATAGAGGGTATTTAAGTTTCGGCACAGCCGAATATAGCATTCTTAGTTGGTTATTATTCTCAACATTCTTCCATAATATTTGTATTATCTGAAGTGTATTTTAGTTATCTTCAGTTATTTGTTAGTGTTTTGTTCATATGTGTGTGTGTGTTTGTATTTATTGTGTTAAGTATGTGTTATGTTGAGAGAAGTTTTTGTTGTTGTTGTTCTTGTTTGTTGCTTGTTATAGTTTTATTGTTGATATAATTGTTGTTGCTGTTACTACTGTCGTTGGCAGTAAAAGTGTTGACTAGTTGATCTTGTTAACTTTTTTAATTGTTCTGAATATTCGCTGTAATTTAATTTTTTTCTTCTTTAAATGTAAAATGACTTTATTGCAATATGAGGGTTATATTGGATATACAAGTTAATCGCCATGGACACATAGAAAGTTATCGATTGGTAGAAAAAGTTAACGGTTTGCATGATTTTTCACATAATGAGTGCGATCGAAAAATTCTTAACATACATAAATATTAATAAAAAAATATTTTTATAATTTTAATCACAAGTGATGCAATTTTGAATTTTTTTTCGGAAACCTTTCCAATAACGTTTTTATAGTGCTCTTTGTCACTTAACTCGAACAGTTAGTCCAACTCAGTTTAAAATCTACCACACATTTTGACATCTTTTTTTGTGTTCTTAAATTTTTTACAAGAGCCCAATATCTCTCAACTGGCTTTAGCTCCGGGCAGTTTGGAGGATTTGACTCTCTAAATACAAAATCCCATGTAGTCCCACTTCCCGGTAGAGTGTTACCATTGAAATCTAAATCTGTACATATTTATGGGTTATTTAAAAATATTTTACAATATTTCACGTCATTTTTATAGAGGCCCTTTATCGGAATCGCTATTTATGCTAAGATCACGGCAGTACTTTTGGAAATGTATTAAAAAAACTTGCTCAAAATGTGTCCAAATTTTGAGGGATGAAAGATAAAGAATAAAACTATACCTCCGCCATAGAGCCACAAAAGGGTCCAAAGTACCAAAGTTTTAATTCCACACTTCTCTAATTAGTTTCCAGCTTAAGGTTACCAGTTTTGGATTTGCCACCGTTGTTCCCAGAAAAAGTAGTTGGATGTAAACTGACTAAAATCAAAGCGGGAAAGTATGTTCACATTTTTTCTAGGAAATCTTATACAAGGAATAAAAGGATAATACAAAATGTTAAAAGTTACTTGAGTTTCGAACAGTGAATATTTCAAAAATATTATTTTTATTCCACAATAACTCTTTTCTTCAATATGGTTTCAATTCTTCCTATTACATAATGTTTGTGGATTAAGGTAAAGGAACAATTATACTATTCCAAGAGATTTTTTGCAGCAATTCTTAAACCCTTTTGTAAATTAAAATTGTATGACTGATTTTCGTATTGTTTTATGACTAAAATTCTTAGAAATTTAAAAATTTGTTATCGTTTCAAAACTCTCAACATCGGCCCACACATCATTTTCTAAAGAGTCTTTACGATTTTATTTTCAATAAAAGAAAAAAGCCGTTCACAAAATGCTTGAAGGCTTTTCTCTTCATTCAACAATCAACAGTTCATTTAGAGTTAATTGGAAATTATGAATCTTGGAAATTTGACTTCAACATAAATGCAATTCCATGATTTATTCTATAAATCTTACAATTACAAACAAAAAAGCAACTAATGAGTATAAAACATGACAAAGACACTCCCTCACACAGGGACACAATACAACAAAATTACGTTTATTATCACCTCTGGTTGGTTGTTGTAGAATTCTTTTATAAAATTGCATTATAGATGCACCCTCTTCTGTGTATCTTAAGATGAATATTAAATCTGCTCCAGCTAATAAATTCCCCTGACAAATATTTGGAAGGAGGAATTTAAAAGAAAAGAAATTAATAATTTTTACTTTTATGATGCACATAAATTCAGTTATAAAGTCAAAATAATCTTTATTCCATCCTGCCATCATTCCTTTGGATATATTTATGGAAAACAAGTGCTGTTGAAGATTGTGTGTGTGTGCGTGTATTTATAATTAAAACATATATTATCAAAATTCTAGCTAAAGTTTAATTCAATGTTTTAAAATGATTTTTTTATATTCTCCAGTGCTACAATAGGTGAGATAAATTTGGCATATTGTTTGTGACATTCAACCATGTCAATTAAAGACTGATGAATTGAGCATAATCAAGATCAAGTCGCATTCTGAGTTATTCAAATTCTTTTAAGTTTACCCGAAATCCAGCACAATTTGGTTATAAAAAGTAATTTGGTAAATTTTATAACTGAGATACCGCCCTTATAAAATATATGATCAAAAACATTTTGACTTAGGGAAAGTAATTGAAACAAATTCGAATACTCCCGCTTTTACAGTTCTTTAGATATTTTGTCTAATTAAGCAGATCCTTGATAAAGTGGTTGGAACCAAATTCTCGACATTATAGTTTTTTAAATATTCGTTGATCAATATTTGCCTAATATGAGGGTTTCCTCTTCCCTGATTCTTTCTCCAACATATTTTGTCTTGTAAAATAGTTCCTTGAAAAGTTATTGCGGCCAAATTTGAAATTTTAGATATTCGATAATCAATATTTGCTTTGTATGGGGGTACCTCTCCCCCCAAGTGCTATAGCTTATGTTATTTTCGGATATATGGGGATCATCCCAAACAAACAGACAAATAAACACAGATTAATTTTATATAGATAATTCTAATCTTATTTAGTCTTGCTATACGGATTTATTTTCTGAATCGATTTAACGATGTATGTCCGTTTGCCAGCTGACTGTTCTTATAAATACAAATGGTGTATAAATATCGGTCTTATACAGTCCCAATTCTCTTATAAATATCGACAAATTTTAGACAACTTTAGTATAATGAATAAAATTTTATAAGATCGGTTCACAGCTTCCTACAGCTTCCATATAACACCCATTTTCCAAAATCACATCAATTGTAGTAGATTTCTTATATACGTATATCCCAAATTCTATAATGGTCCTCAAATTTTGTACATTTTGCGTCTTCGTGAATGTCCTTATGTCTGTTGTTAACATTCTCACGCAAAGAATAAATTCCGTATTCAATGGAACTTGACCACATTGTTTGTTGTTTCCTATTTAAAACCAGCTATATGTTTTATTAGCGGGAAAGTTATAAAACGATATCTGAGACAACTTAAAAATTTCGAAAAAAAAAATTCTAAATTTTCAAACAAAAAGTGAATTCAAACATAATTAACCCATAACACATGGTTGTATATACTTCATCATCGGACAAAAAATTATAAAAATTGGATCAACAGATGAATCTACTAAATATGGATTCATTTTATTAAATTTCCCGCAAAACAGTTTTAAGCATTAGAAAGCCTTAAACCAATTCTTTCGATATTCAGCAGAATCACTACTTATCTTGAACATACTTTATTAATTTGACCAATATTGGTCGTATAGAGGTTTAGCCGATAGTAAGTTATAGTTCAATATCTGATCTATTAAACCAAAGAACTAGGATTTATCGAGATTGAAGATAATTTTCCTAAAGGAATTATTACAAATTCCGCATTAGATATATTGGATGCAGAACTTCCCCGCTACTGTTCAATACCAAACGTATGGACTATACGTTCAAAAAGAGAGTTTGTTGCGTGAGCTCTGAATGATAAAAGAGCCACTTAATTGTAGATATAAATTCCTATTTTCCCATGGATATTCATCCGAAATTAATATGGAATTTTATTTTAAGGTCGTTCGAGAAAACACTAGATCCAACGCCTCAAGTCAATTTGGAATTGTATAAGCGTCTTGCGGTGAAGCAGGATAACTCTACTTTTTAGGTTTTCCACTTCATGTATAATTCTTGTCGCCGAAAGGTTTCAAAATTTTTCGGCATAATGGATCGACTTATTATTTAAAAAATCCCGGACGGCTGATTACTGTTACATATAACTTTCATAGAGAACAAATAATGTAAAATTTGTTTTCCCCTTATGAAGGGTATCAAAGTTTCTTCTCACCGGAACATCATTTTCTCTTCACAATTTTATTGTTTTTACATTTCACTTTTCTGGTATAAAGTTCCCCCAGTTTATTGTAATGACGGGTCCTTTAAGGAAAAGGAGCATTTTAATTCTTTTTTGTTTCCATAATGTCTTTTATGTTGTAGTTGTTGTTGTTGCTATTGCTGAAGCGATATAGCACAATATTTTGTTAAGAAGAGGGCATTATAATAAAATATATATATTCTTTGTTGTTGTTGTTTTTGTTATATTATTCTCTTCTCATTTTATTTGTATATGAAGCCAAAATATTAACACTTGAACATGTGTGCTCCATTTCCTAAGTGCAATTAGAGAAGGAGGTTGGTTGCCTGCTTAGATGTTTGGAGCATATTTTCTTTTTTTGTTCATCTTACTTGTCATTGTAATGCAAAAAAGTAGATAAAGAATTATAAAGACAACGGGGGACTGTGTTAAGAATTAAATATGACTGTTATGGGTTAAAGTAATATGATGATGAGAAGAGTGGAAACTCATCGCTAGGAGCTAGCAGATTTTCCATTACTATATAATGCCAAAAAAACTTTAAGCCAGGATAATGATATTCAGCAATAACTATTATTATCATCCTTATTATGAAAACAGAATTTTTATTTTAATTCTCGTTGTGTTGCAATGATGCAGCAGGAATTTAAAAAAAGGAATCTTTAGGAAAAGTAACAATAAAAAGAAGTTGCATTGCAACCTAAATGAAAGTGACGACAGTTGAGCAGAATTAAAATTATTGAAGCGAAAGGGAATCTCATTTATTTGTTTATAGTTCCAAAGATTTTGAAAAAATAATGCTGAAAATATAATTTGCTACTTAAAACTTTTAAAACTTTCATACATGGAACTATAAATTTTAAATCGAAATATCAGCATTCTGACTGAACTAAGCTAGAACTGGAATTGAACTGAAAAACAAAAACTGAACTAGAATTTGAACTAAAGTAGAACTGAACTAGAACTGAACTAGAACTGAACTAGAACTGAACCAGAACTGAACTAGAGCTGAACTAGAACTGAACCAGAAGTGAACTAGAATGAACTAGAACTGAACTAGAACTAAACCAGAACTGAACCAGAACTGAACCAGAACTGAACTAGAACTGAACTAGAACTGAACTAGAACTGAACCAGAACTGAACTAGAACTGCAGTAAAACTGAACTATAAATGAACTAGAACTGAACCAGAACTGAACTAGAACTGAACTAGAACTGAACTAGAACTGAACTAGAACTGAACTAGAACTGAAGTAGAACTGAACTAGAACTGAACTAGAACTGAACTAGAACTGTAGTAAAACTGAACTAGAACTGAACCAGAACTGAACTAGAACTGCAGTAAAACTGAACTATAAATGAACTAGAACTGAACCAGAACTGAACTAGAACTGAACTAGAACTGAACTAGAACTGAACTAGAACTGAACTAGAACAGAACTAGAACTGAACTAAAACTGAAGTAGAACTGAACTAGAACTGCAGTAAAACTGAACTATAAATGAACTAGAACTGAACCAGAACTGAACTAGAACTGAACTAGAACTGAACTAGAACTGAACTAGAACTGAACTAGAACAGAACTAGAACTGAATTAAAACTGAAGTAGAACTGAACTAGAACTGAATTAGAACTGAACCTGAACTGAACTAAAACTGAACTAGAACTGAAGGAGAACTGAACTAGAACTGAAGGAGAACTGAACTGAACTAGAACTAGATTAGAACTGAACCTGAACAGACTTAGAACCAAAGTAGAACTGAACCAGAACTGAACTAGAACAGAACTAAAACTGAAGTAGAACTGAACTAGAACTGAACCAGAACTGAACTAGAACTGAACCAGAACTGAACTAGAACTGAACTAGAACTGAACTAGAACTGAACTAGAACTGTAGTAAAACTGAACCAGAACTGAACTAGAACTAAACTAGAACTGAACCAGAACTGAACTAGAACTGTAGTAAAACTGAACTAGAACTGAACTAGAACCGAACCAGAAGTGAACTAGAACTGAACTAGAACTGAACTAGAACAGAACTAGAACTGAACTAAAACTGAACCAGAACTGAACTAGAACTGAATTAGAACTAATGCTTTTCTTAAATTTCCTTTGAGCTGCTACTTTTCTCATCTTGTCTGTATAAAAATAATATGGTTTAAAAATTCGTTGGCAAGGAGTTTATAAAAGAGTTGGAGTATATTCTATAAAATGAAATAATGTAAATGTGTGTGTATGTAAAGTGTACAGAATATGTTCACTAACCTGCTCATTAAAATTGTTCAAACATTTTTTTATATCTTCTTACAACTTTTTCTCATATTATTGCTGTTGCTGCCATTAAAGCAACTGCTGTTGCTATTGCTGTTACATATGCCAACTCTGCTGTTGTTGTTGCTGCTTTGTTGTATGATAATGCGTGTTAATGACAACATGTTGTAAGTAGGTATGTTTGGAATGTATAAGATGCCAAGAAAAACACTAAACACATACAAATAAACACAAATGATGCAGAAATAAAAACGAAAATACATATAATTACAACAACATACAAACACAAAGAATAAGAGAGTCAAAGACAAATGCACGCATTTGAGATCAAGTGGTGTTGCCACTCAACTTAACTATAAAGCGTCTGTGTTGTGCCACTATATATAGAATGATTATGTTTATATGTTTAAGTATATTTTTAAATAAAATACATACGTGTGATTACAATAACAGGCGAGTGTATGTGTGTATGTTGCTTGTGTATATATTTATTTTCTTATTATCTAAATTTGTATCTTAAGTGTTTTGAGGTTGTTGCAACAAAACTCTGGTTGAAGTTAAGAAAAATTCCATAATTCTATTTTCATGTGTGTGTGTGTGAATGAGAATTTAAACATGACAAAACTTAAATATAAATATAAGAAATATTACACACACACGCACATAAATCAAAATTAAATATTTTTAAACATAAACGAGGAAAAAAATATTTTTATATGAAATTTTTGTTTTTGTACAAACAAAATGTTCGTACTAAAATAATAGTTAATTTATTGTTTTGCTGGTAGTTTTTAGTTATTTGTATGTGTGTTTTATTCCTGTTTCCAAAGGGGCGCAAAAGTCATTCAAAAGTCAAGAAACTTTTTTATGAGTTCTTTTTAAAAAATTTTCATTTTTCTTATTGTTTTTGTTATTTTTATATATATATTCTCATAATTGCATGTTGCCAGTAAGAGCTTAGCGTCATTTCTACCAAAATGATACACACATACACACATAGGATTTTCAAAATTTTTGATATTTTAAGTTAAATAAATGATTTGTAATTTGAAAGAAAAATTTAAATACAAAAAAATCTTTAACTTTTTCCGTCTGTTTGTCATTTAATACTTCTATAGCTTTAAGCAATACCAAAGCTTTTAGAAAGCTTTCAATAAATTAATTGAATTAATGAAATAAATGTTACATTTAAATGATTTTTCTCAGAATTTATAAAGAATTATTGTAGTGTGTTTAAAATTTCGTTGCAGTTTTGTGATTTCATTTTGAATCTTTTAGGTTGATATTTTTGTTCTTAAATGCATTTGTTTCGTTGCATACACGCGAACAACTTTGGTATAAAAATAAAAGGAAGTTTCTAAAGCGTCAAAGCATATAAGTGTTATAAATACTTACAACTCAAGAATATTAGGGCAGTCGCTTTAAATCTAAAACTGAGGAAGAACTATAATAGAAGTCAATTAGAACTGAACTAGAATTAAACTAAAAACTGAACTAAGAATTTAACTAGAACTGAATTAGGAATGGGCAACGAATTGAACTAGAAACTGAATTTTAAACTGAACTATTAACTGTATAATAATTTAAATAGAAACTGAACAAGGACCTTAATAGGAACTAGGATTTGATCAAGGAATTAACCTACGAACTGAACTACGAGCTGAACTAGAACTGAACTACGAAAAAAACTAGGAACAGAACAAGAAATTAAAATAGGAACTGAACAAGAAATTTCAATAGATACTGAACTAGGACCTCACCAATGAACTGAATTACAAAAGCATTAGAACTGAACATTTCAACTAAAAATCTCATTTCCATTAAGAATTTTAAATTTAAATTAAAAAAAAACTTCACACAAATTCGTTAGAATTTCACTTTTTCATAGAAAAAAATTTAATATTCATTTAAAATTTACATTTTCACTAAATTGAAATTAATTGAAATTTACAACGAAAATGTATGTGTCACCTTAATAACTTGAAAAACGCAGCAAAATATGTTCGTTTGACTGTTGTCAGTATGTGGTGCATTAAATTTGTATGCCTGGTTTATATGTGTGACATTATCTTGGGACTCATACAAATAAATTTTACCAAGAAAATTTTTCTCACAGAAAAAATGCAAAAAGAAAAATATCGTAAAATATTATAAAACTCTTTAAATTCGGAAGCATAAGCGAAATTACAGAGCCGTTGTTGTAGGACATTTAAAAGTAAAGAAATTCTAAAAAAAAATAATTATAAAATTAAAGTTAAAAACTCTGAACTTCTTTAAAATACCTCCTTTCAAATTTATTAGTTTCAACATCCTTTAGGTTAATTTTCTCAAATAACCACAACTCTGTTTGGGATCCTGCATTAAACCATAAAGTAGGCACAAGAGTAGAATTATTTGTTTTAAAGTAACAACAATAGAGACAGCAACAACAACATACAATTTTTGCATTCTCAAGAAAACGACAAAAAAAAGAAAAACTTTTTCTACAAAGAAAAATAAACAAATAAAATAAAAAAAAACAAAAAAAAAAGAGAATTTGAAGATAAAAAGAAAAAATTATTGTAAATATTCCATAAAAAAGTTTCTTTGGCAAATAAACGAGACAAACGGGCGCTGCAATAATTCCAAACAAACGATTAGCAAAAGGGTAAAATGGAAATAAAAAAGAAGAATGAACAATGAAAACGGGAAGGAGAGAGTTAAGGAAATGGAAGGATATGTAAATAAATGTTACAAAGCAATTTTCCATTTGGCCAGACATAGAAAAATACACAATATGCATAACACTTACATACTCATGCACACACATACTCATGCCACACACACAGTCATAAAAACTAATTCAAATAATAAACAAGTAAGAATGCTGTATTCGAATATGCCGAATCTTTAATGCTCTCCAACACAAGTGCGTTATACATCGTAAATATATACTTAGAAATACACTTACACATACACGTATACAATATATAAATTTTTTTCTTCAATGCAACAAAGGGACACTTAATGAGTTATAAAATTAGCTCATTAGCTTTTTTGTACTGCACCGATTTAGATAACATTTGAAATGATAATGAAATAGACTTCTCAGGACAATAGCAAATACTTAGTCCAAATTTCATCGAGCTCTGTCAATTATTGTGGACGTGAACGTGTTAAGAGCTGACAGGCAGACGTCTCATATTTTGATATAATGCAAAAGTTTATATATGTATATTATAGGGCCCTAGATGATTTCTTCATAGTGCCACAATCGGAATGACAAAATGAATATACCCTCTTCACCGCTTGTGGTGGTGGAGGGTATAAAAAAATTTTTCTCACACAGCCAAATACGTATTGCATTCATGTGTAACGACGACACAATGTAACGAAGCAACCAACTGTCTGTAAAACTTAAAAGTGAGAACTTTGACAGTTTACCGAAGTTTACAATTCGGTTTGGTTTCCATCTATAAGTATTTTCTTCTCGCAGATTTTTTTCTAACTCTCTATAGTGATTTTTATTTGTTTCTTTCTTTGTTTTGTGGACTGACAAAATAAAACCATTTGTAAAGTTTAGTCACAGTCGCAGAGAAAGAGGGTAAAAAATGCAACAGTTTGGTCAAAACCAAATGATTCTTATCGGATTTAATACGAAGAAAAAAACATCAAATCAAAGTTAAAGATTTTACCTGACATCATTTACAACACTTTTTTATTATTATTTCATTTAGTTATTTCATCTTAAATTTTCGATTGTTTGCTTACAGATGGTCATATACTTTTCGGAGAATTTATTTTGATTTTTAGTGAAAAATTGAATTTTTAGTGAAAAATTCAATTTTTAGTGAAAAATTGAATTTTTAGTGAAAAATTGAATTTTTAGTGAAAAATTGAATTTTAGTGAAAAATTGAATTTTTAGTGAAAAATTGAATTTTTAGTGAAAATTGAATTTTTAGTGAAAAATTGAATTTTTAGTGAAAAATTGAATTTTTAGTGAAAAATTGAATTTTTAGTGAAAAATTGAATTTTTAGTGAAAAATTGAATTTTTAGTGAAAAATTGAATTTTTAGTGAAAAATTGAATTTTTAGTGAAAAATTGAATTTTTAGTGAAAAATTGAATTTTTAGTGAAAAATTGAATTTTTAGTGAAAAATTGAATTTTTAGTGAAAAATTGAATTTTTAGTGAAAAATTGAATTTTTAGTGAAAAATTGAATTTTTAGTGAAAAATTGAATTTTTAGTGAAAAAATTGAATTTTAGTGAAAAATGAATTTTTAGTGAAAATTGAATTTTAGTGAAAAATTGATTTTTAGTGAAAAATTGAATTTTTAGTGAAAAATTGAATTTTTAGTGAAAAATTGAATTTTTAGTGAAAAAATTGAATTTTTAGTGAAAAATTGAATTTTAGTGAAAAATTGAATTTTTAGTGAAAAATTGAATTTTAGTGAAAATTGAATTTAGTGAAAAATTGAATTTTAGTGAAAAATTGAAATTTTTAGTGAAAAATGATTTTTAGTGAAAAATTGAATTTTTTAGTGAAAAATTGAATTTTTAGTGAAAAATTGAATTTTTAGTGAAAAATTGATTTTAGTGAAAATTGAATTTTTAGTGAAAAATTGAATTTTTAGTGAAAAATTGAATTTTTAGTGAAAAATTGAATTTTTAGTGAAAAATTGAATTTTTAGTGAAAAATTGAATTTTTAGTGAAAAATTGAATTTTTAGTGAAAAATTGAATTTTTAGTGAAAAATTGAATTTTAGTGAAAAATTGAATTTTAGTGAAAAATTGAATTTTTAGTGAAAAATTGAATTTTAGTGAAAAATTGATTTTTAGTGAAAAATTGAATTTTAGTGAAAATTGAATTTTTAGTGAAAAATTGAATTTTTAGTGAAAAATTGGAATTTTAGTTAAAATTTGAATTTTTAGTGAAAAATTGAATTTTTAGTGAAAAATTGAATTTTTAGTGAAAAATTGAATTTTTAGTGAAAAATTGAATTTTTAGTGAAAAATTGAATTTTTAGTGAAAAATTGAATTTTTAGTGAAAAATTGAATTTTTAGTGAAAAATTGAATTTTTGTGAAAAATTGAATTTTTAGTGAAAAATTGAATTTTTAGTGAAAAATTGAATTTTAGTGAAATGAATTTTAGTGAAAAATTGAATTTTAGTGAAAAATTGAATTTTTAGTGAAAAATTGAATTTTTAGTGAAAAATTGAATTTTTAGTGAAAATTGAATTTTTAGTGAAAAATTGAATTTTTAGTGAAAAATTGAATTTTTAGTGAAAAATTGAATTTTTAGTGAAAATTGAATTTTTAGTGAAAAATTGAATTTTTAGTTGAAAAATGAATTTTAGTGAAAATTGAATTTTTAGTGAAAAATTGAATTTTTAGTGAAAAATTGAATTTTTAGTGAAAAATTGAATTTTTAGTGAAAATTGAATTTTTAGTGAAATATTGAATTTTTTAGTGAAAAATTGGAATTTAGTTTAAATTTGAATTTTTAGTGAAAAATTGAATTTTTAGTGAAAAATTGTATTTTTAGTGAAAAATTGTATTTTAGTGAAAAATTGTATTTTTAGTGAAAAATTGAATTTTTAGTGAAAAATTGAATTTTTAGTGAAAAATTGTATTTTTAGTGAAAAATTGTATTTTAGTGAAAAATTGTATTTTTAGTGAAAAATTGTATTTTTAGTGAAAAATTGTATTTTTAGTGAAAAATTGAATTTTTAGTGAAAAATTGAATTTTTAGTGAAAAAATTGAATTTTTAGTGAAAATTGATTTTTTTAGTGAAAAATGTATTTTAGTGAAAAATTGAATTTTTAGTGAAAAATTGAATTTTTAGTGAAAAATTGAATTTTTAGTGAAATATTGAATTTTTTTAGTGAAAAATTGGAATTTAGTTAAATTTGAATTTTTAGTGAAAAATTGTATTTTTAGTGAAAAATTGTATTTTTAGTGAAAAATTGAATTTTTAGTGAAAAATTGAATTTTTAGTGAAAAATTGAATTTTTAGTGAAAAATTGATTTTTGTGAAAAATTGAATTTTAGTGAAAAATTGAATTTTTAGTGAAAAATTGATTTTTAGTGAAAAATTGGAATTTAGTTTAAATTGGAGTTTTTGGTAAAAATTTTACATTTAGTAAAAAATTTAGATTTTTAGTGACTTTTTTCCAAAATGTCAATTTATGATTAAATTGCGAATTTTTTTTATTTAAATAAATCCTGAAATTTTATTCTTTTAATGAATTTTAACCTTAAAATTCTAATCTTCGAAAAAGGCGTTAATATTTAGAATAAAGTAGAACAGTAGGTGGACATTAAGACAAGTTGATTCGGTTAAAGATAGTGATGTAAAACCAGTAAATAAAAATTCTTTATTTTTTCTTGTTTCGACTTTAAAAGAAAGAGAGAGAGAGAAAACGAAAAAGTAACTAGTTTTCTTTAATTTAGTTTAAAATAGTAGTTTTCCAGAAAAATAGTGAAAAATCACTTTTACCTCTCATTGCATTTTTAACAAATTTCCCCAGGGTTTGTATTCATGTGTGTACGTATGACATATGTGTGTGCATGTGAACTATATGTATGGCATTGTGCAAGAATATTGTCGGCCATTTGAGTTCAATTGCATGGAATACAGGAAATGGAAGAGAGTTAAGTATAATAAAATAAAATGCAGAGAAGGTAAATATGAGACAGAAAAAATATGAAAAATTCAACAATTAAATATTTGAATTTAAATTTTTTAAAATTATTATCCAGAATTTTAAAAATATTCAATGGATTCTTAATTATTAAATTAGAAAATCCATCCCTGTATTTAGAATCCTTTAAAAACAGGAAAAGCAATATAAAATTAGATATTTAAGTTTGTATGTTTGTTAGTGCTTTTTAAAAAAAAATGTTACTTAGAAACCTGGCAAATTTCAATTGTCTTTAACAGTTATTTCTTTCATTCCCCTCATTTCTGTACTCCTTTTTAAAAAATCTTCAATTTTGCAATTTAAACTGTTTACAGCTTAATAGGACACATTTATCTTGACCACAAGAACATAAAATACAACCAGACAACTGGATATTTTAAAATGTTTTATATGGAAAAGAAGAAAAATTTTGCAAAACAATATTCTCACTTCTATTGAGAGAGAGAGAGAGATTTTAGTTAAAAATAAAATCCCTATTTACTTTTTTAAGGGAAACTTAGGCAGGTCCTTAGTGTTATCCTGCTGAGTTCTCACTGGAGAAATAATTTTTCTTGTTTACAACTGCATTTGAGTTTTGCGTTTAAAAATAGAAAAATATAAAAGTGTATTTGTTTACCTCCTCCACCCACAAAATTCGTGCAGAGATTTGGAATATTTTTTCCAATTTTTTTTATGAAAATAAAAATTTACTCAACATTTTTAAAATCTGACCTAAACAGCATTTAAACGAAAAAATGCAAAAGAAAAATCCAAAAATACTCTTAGCGCCCCTCACACATATACATAATGAATGTTAATGTCATGTAA
>PYHX02000495.1:13470501-13498001 GCA_004302925.2 Cochliomyia hominivorax
TATTGTAGTACTGAAAAGTTTTCTATTTAAAACCAGCGAAATCGGTTCGGTATATCAAAAGATATAGATCGATATCTGAGGCAACCTCTAAGTTCCAGTAAAACATTTTCGTAAAATTGCCAATTAGATAATTAGACCGACAAATTAGAATCAGCTTATGTCATAATATAAATTATATGAACGTCATTATCTTTCAAAAAATCGATTCAGTAGAAAAAAAAGTTATAGCCAAAAATATAACAAATTTTATGAATCAGTAATTGTCCTGTAATAATTCTGTGTTATATTTAAGAAAAATGTTTAGATTTTATTATCGTTTGTGGGTGTATTCGTAAGTGTGTATGTATGAAACATAACGCATTTACTTGCATGCTTTTGTGTAGGGTGGTATAGAAGATTCGGCAAAGCCGAATATAGCATTCTTACTTGATTTTTTTCTTTTTATATGGTTGGGGTATTATGCGTTTTGGTACTACCGTTGTCTGTCCTTTCGTCTGGCCGGCTGACTGACTGCCTGTCCATATAAACTTTGTGCGCAGTTTTAAAGATATCTTAGTGAAATTTGGTATGTGTCATAATTGGTGATTATTTCCTCCCGTAATGGGTATTTAAGGTCACAAAAGTCCTAAATAAAAAGCGATTTTTGTGAAATTTGACACAGATTAATTTTATAATATTCTAAAGCGAAATGCCAAATTATACGAGTATCGGTCCATTTTTTCTCCTAGGTCCTATACAACCCCCCTTCCAAGTGCCACTTTGAAGGACTCAAATCTCACATATAGGTTGTTATTGCAATAAGAATTGATATAATCACAATTTCTTCTAGCTTCAATGAAACGCTCACAGGAAAAATGCACTAATCCCACATGGATGTTAATAACAGTGTAATATATGTACTCTTAAGCATTAACTAACCTTTATATGAACCACTTTTTGGTAGCTGCCAATTATAACCAACAATATGATGTAGGGTATAGTATAGTAGGGCTAAACCGATTATAACTTCTTACTTTTAAATTTGCTTTTTTTCTATTGTGTATCATATTTTTTATTTTTAAATTTAATATTGATGTGTCTTTTCAATAATTTATAAATTCATTCGTTCATTCAAATGATTTATTTCATATAATTTTCCATTAATTACACAAAATAATTATTGAAATTCATAATTAAAAAAATATTTGAAAATAAAAGTTTAAATTTTGTTATCAATAATTTATAAATTTTTATCAATCCCATAATTATATAAATCGAAATAAACACTTTAGACTAGAACTACACACTTACACACATTAGTTAGAATGTTACACTGTAGTAATATCAAGACTTTAAATCAGTTCGACTACTAAAATTAACATACTGAACCGATTTTGCTGGTTTAAGAAAGATAACTTCTCAAGACTCAGGATAAATTTTATTGAGTTCTGCCAATTTTAATGGATGTGAGCATGCAAAAAACTGACAGACAGGCGGACATAGCTAAATTGACTCAGATTTAATTTACCATAATTTAATTGATTTATACAAAATGGAACGTACAAAAAACTGCATTAGAAGTCATACCAGATTGATTTCTAAACAAGTAAAAATGTTATAGTCCGTCAAGCTCGACTATTTAATACCCTACACCACATTGTTCCTTGTAAATGACTGGTACGTAAAATGTATGAATGGCCCTCGTATAATCTGCTTTTCTTATTTATGTTTATGTGTGCAATAGATTATTATGAACAAACATTAATGTAAAATTTATGCGTTTTAAAAAGAATTTTTTCTGAAGGATTTTATAGGAGTAAGAAGAAATAATGGAATGACCCTCGTATAATTTTGCACAGTGGTTTTGATTTATATTTATCCTCAATTGAATAAATATTTTTACAATGATCACGTATATGTGCAATTAATGAGTTTCAAAGTTTTATTTGGAAGTGTTGGAAGTATGGCAGCTATAGGAAATAATGGTCCGATCCTCGTGTAATTTAGCATATCGTCTTAGAATATGATAAATTTAATTTTTGCAAATTTGGTTAATATCGTTCTACATTAAGGAAATTAATGGATTAAAAATCCCTTTCCGTGGCAGCAATTGCATGAGGTCTGTATGAAATAATGGATCGATCGTATTCGGTTTCAATAAGCGCCGTCCTTGGGCCAAAATAATAACACGTGGGAAATTTAATCAAGATATCTTTAGAAATGCGACTTGTACTTTGCGATTTACATGGCCAAATTCCCGGACGGACATGCCTTAATCGATTCTGGAAATGAAAAATAATTCTGACAACTTTTTTTCTGCCCGTTACTTACACCTACACAAATGTATAATAACCCTCTACCTTAGGCGGTGGTAGAGTATATTTACTAGCTAAAATTTGCAATGTTAATTTTTGTACCCTACACCACCACAGGTGGTTGGAGTATAATGCGTTTGTACTTTAGTTTGTATCGCACAGAAAAATATTAATATAATAAAAAATAAAAAAATATTAATATAATAATAATAATAATAATAATAATAATAATAATAATAATATACTGATGGACTCAGAATCAATTTCTGAGTTAATTTAACGATGTGTATGTCAAACCTTGTGCACAAGATGCAGGCCGCAACTTTCGAGATACCTCGATGAAATTTGGCATGTGTCATTATTTTGGTCAAAAACAATGATTATTGAAATTGGTAATGATGGATCCATTATTTTACCTAGCCCTGATGCAAATGTTCCTCCCGGAATGGGGTTTTAAGGCTATTAACAGTCCTGAATACAAGGCGATTTTAAAAATGGTTTGAATTGGTTTTTTTTTTTCGATTTGAGTTGGGGCCTTATTTTGTCAGGACCTTAATTGGTGACTTTTTAAAAGTTTTTTTTTGATGTGAAATATTTTTATAATCCGTGACAATTGATTCAGGATATTTCATTTTCTTAAATTTCCGAAAATTTTATTAAGATTTGTTGACTAACAAAAATTGATACCTTCACCGTTCAATGTCTCAAAAATAATGGTCGAAACATTACAGCTCTTATTAAATTGTATGTGAACAACTAATTTTTCATAATATATTTCACTAAGAGCTGTAATATTTTGATCATTATTTATTGCTGAAGGTCTTCACTTAAAATAAGTTCAGGAATTTAGATCGTAGAGTATATAAAAGGTACTGCAAAAGAATGTGACATTATTAACTTGCTTACCCAATACTTGTTTTGGAAACTACTTTATAATAAAAAATGTATGCAAATCAATCATCAACTTGTAATTTTTTCTTCAATATTAACTCAATTCATCATTCATCAGGTTTTTTTTTTCAAAATCTGTCAATTTTTCTGAAAACAATTATCCATCATTTGTTGCAACAACTTTCCATCTCTATAGAAAAATTTATGATATTTTGATTTTAATTGTTATTAAAATATTATTTCTTTTTTAAATTAATTAACAATAATAAAAAAATATTTATTTATACAAACATTTTTTCAGTTTCAGTTTAAATACCGAAACATACAGATTAATATGAGTTTCACCGCAAATCCTTAAGTAAATATTTACTTCATTCAATAAAATTGTGAATAAATTTCATTTTGTGTCAATTACATGAAAATTAATATCATCTTTTTGTACCCTACACTACCGCCAGTGGTGAAGAGGGTATATTAACTTTGTCATTCCATGTGTTACGCTAAGAAGGAATTATTTCAGATCAAATAATGTATATGTATTCTTGCATCAAATCAAAATCTGTGTCGATTTAACTATTTCCATCTGTCTATATGTCCTGAGAAGTTTCCTTTTCAATACCAGAAAATTCAGTTTAGTATATTAAAAGACATAGACCGACATCTGAAGCAATCTCTAAGTTCAAGAGATGAAATCGGTTCAGCAGAAAAAAGTTATATCTAAACATATAATTATTTTATGACACATTAAATGTTCCTGTGTTATGTTTAATGCATTTACGTTTGCAAGTGTATGTGTGAATGTGTATGTACGAACATAATGTATTTATTTCACACGAATTTGTGGGGGAGAGTATTAAGGATTCGGCATAGCCGATTATAACATTCTTGCTTGTTTGTTGTTGTTAATTTTTATATAAAATTTTAAATGTCGATATTTATTTACAATTTTTGATATGAAGTTTAATTGTAAACGACAGACAGAAGGAATAAAAGATACTTTTATGTTTTTGGTTCGGTGAAAGGATGTTATTATTATTGCAATTTTTCAATATACTGATTTCAAAAGATTTATTTAATTAATTAATAAATAATATTTTATAAAATAAAATTGAGGTGCTGCAATTCAGAGTTTATGAAAAATATGGACTGTATTATTATTTGATTACATTTGCAGTTTTTGGGAAGAAATAAAAAGTGAGAAGAATATGGAGAATATCTCTCACTGATTTGTTCAGTTTGCACTACATGTAGCGCAAATTTTGATTACATATATAATTCATATATTAATTTCCTTCATTCCATCATAAGGTGTCTTTATTTTGGCCCAAGGACGATGCCTATTGAAGTTGGTGATTATGGGTCCATTATTTCACTTAGCCCCCATACAAATATGCCTCCTGGAATGGATTTTTAATGTCATAAAAGTCCTGAATATACAGCGAAATTTGACCCAAACTAATTTAATAATATTCTAAAATGATGTGGCAAATTATACGAGAAGCGATCTATTATTTTTCATAGGTCCCATAAAACTTCCCTCAGGAACAACACTTTGAAGGCTTAAATCACATATATACGCAAGAATTGTGGTAAGAATTGGTCAAATTAAAATAAATGTAAGTAAAAATCGATGTACGAAATTTTACGAGGGTCGGTACATGCTTTTATTTAGCTTCCTAATTATCCCCCTAGAAGAAGTCCTTGTAAAGCGCATTTATATATATTAGTACCATATTATACTGTACTCTTAAGCACAAATTAAAAAATATATTTATACGAGGGTCGATCATTAATTTTTGATAGCTATCATTAATAACCAATAATATTTTGTAGGGTATCAAATAGTCGGGCTAAATTTAAAATTTACTATATCGCAGAGTACAAAACGGCAAACAGCTCCATCTGGATTTTTCAAATCTCTTTTAATGTTATGCTCTACATTCTATTAGAATTCAAGCTAAATTTCATGATAATATAAATTTTTTATTCAAAATTGGATTTTTCTCCAGAACTTTAAGGGTGCTATTTTATTTATTTATGAGATTTAAGGCCCATTACGAACAGTTAATTGTATGCACGCAGAGAAAAAATATGTTTGCGTTAACCATTAAACAAAAAGCATCATACTATGGTTATTAGATATTGTTACCGTAACTTAAATATTTGTTAATTCGCTTTATAATGTTCAATTAACAACAATAGTTATTATTATCACCACAAAAATATTGTCATTCTAATAAAAAAATTTTGTTATTGAAAGAAAAGGTTTGATTTCGCATAGTTTTTGTTATCACCACTAAATTTATTTTTATATCAACTAAAGAATTATGGTTATTGCCACTAAATATAATATTATTCTAATAAAAAATAAAAATAATTAATAAAAATAAAAAAAATTAAAAAATTACAGCAACAAAATTATTACAAAATAAAATAAATTTAACAATTAACATGCTGGTGATAACAATAATTGTTTGCTGTGAATATAAAAGTGTTTGCGACGAACATATTACAAAATGACGTTTCTCTGTTTGTGGGAGCTGTATAAAATATTGGACCGAACTTTAGCAATTTCAATAGGTTTTTCTGCACCAAATAAAATGTTCTAACTTTCATCAAGAGTCTCTAAAATTTCGATGTAAAGCGTTCACAATGTTTAAATGAACTCGCTGAATCGATCGGTATAGTTTGAGGTTACTAGTGGTGATGTAGAGTCTAAAATTACATTTTGTGATTTCACTCTTACAAAATATTTCATCAAATCATTAATCATCTTTTTAAAACTATTTTTTTAAACTTAATCATTCAATAATCAAAAGCGAACCGCCAAATCGGCGCAACTAAAAATTAATTATAATTCTTGTGGAGAAAAAAAACAACAACAATAAGAGTTCAAATTAAACACACACACACACACATACACACAAAAACAAATTAACATTTAGAAGTGTTCATAGATTAACATTTTGATTGTAACTGATTTATTTGATTAATAAATTAATTGGATGTAAATTTAATCGATAAATATATATTCTACACATACACTCAAACAAATGAACAGTAAGTTACAAAAGTATAATACTACAGTTTTTGTGAGAGTAAAGCCAGAGTAGTGGAATTTTTATTTGTAATTATACATGATTGGTGTTTGTTTCCGGAAGGCATTCATTATATTCTGTAAACGCATATTCGTATTAAGATTTAAGACACCAGAGGCTTTATTAACCTTATCATCACTATAATTATCATCATTGTGTTTGTTTTCTTCATTAACATTTGAAATAACATCATTAAACTCATCATCATCATCATCATCTTCATCGTCTTCATCATTATTATCTACATTATCTTCATTATCTCCTTTGTGATTACGATGTAAATCATGATTATTGTTGTTGTTGTTGCTTTTGGCATACTGAATATTAGTTCTTTTAGTTAAATTCATATTATTTAGTAGATTTCAAAATTAATCGCATTTTGTTGCGTTGGCTTACGTTTACGTATTTGATTACGTTTACGTAAACGACGTTTTCTTTGATTTTGTTGTTGTTGTTGTTGCAAATTATTTTGTTTCAAGTTTTTCACTTTAATTAATCTTCTACGATTTGTTGGATTTTGTTGTAGAATTTGTTTTAAAATATTTTCCACCTGGACATCGTTAATCGAGTCTCTTGCTAACATATTATCTGAATTACCATTATTATTAGCATTGGTAGTTGGTATGGCAGCTGCTGTAGTGGTAGTAACGCCTGCAGTCTCAGCAGCGGTGGGTGTGGTCACTGTAGGCGAATTTTGTTTTGGTGGTTGAGTTATTATGATAATATTGTTGGTGGGTTCAGATTTTTGCTGATAAAATAATGATTTCAGTAACATTAATTTTCTCATAAAAGCTCTACTCTCATCAGTATTTGCAGCAGGGTCCTCTGGTGAAATGTCCTCAAATAAGGTATCTGGATTTGAAGAACGTCCATGTGCTAGATAATTACTTCTTGTTGATAAAGGTATCCAACGTTTTGAACCTGCAAATGAAATGAGATTTTTTTAAATATTTTTTTATCAAAATGTTTTTGCTTCTGGAGTACACTGTGCAACATTCCTACGATTCTCTTACATCAGGTCATATTTTTTTAAATTGATTTCGAGATATAAACAGTTTTTAATGAGAGCCGTCTTTTTTATCTGTACTTAAAGCTCTGTGTTGTATTAAACCCCAATAATTTTATTGGAAAATTTTTTAAAAGTTATACTCCCTGGTGGACACAGATATTGGACTATAAACATTTGTCTTAGGAAGTGAATTTCTCAGGGCAAACACAAATTGAGCTCCAACCATGAGTTCAGATAAAACATGCGACCAGAGCCAGATAGACGGACATAATCATCTACATAATGTCCTACATCAATATTCAGACATAAAAAATTGTGGGCCGACTTTCGTTAAACTTGATTCTTGGATTTGTGATTTCATAAAAAAATATTTCTTTTCAAAATTTATGAAAAATCTGACATAAGTTTTGAGGAGATTTACGAATGAGAGAGTTATATGCTATTTTCGGATGAGAGAGTTATATTGCTATAATGGAGCGATATATTTAGTACCTTGTTTTCTGGTTGTATTAATTCTAAATGTACGAAAAATTGTTACAGTACTAAAATTGGAGATACATGGAATTTAAAGTAATTTCAAAAGTGGTCTGTATGGAAGCTACGTTCTTGAGTGCACCGATGTAGACTGTTAAATGGATTTGTGCTTTAGCCAAGATTTATTCTGTGTTAAATATTGAACCGATTATAATCAATTTCATCTTTGGCCCCAAAAACATTTTCAGTGCCAAATTAAATCGAGTTAACTCAAAATTTGTGACACACGAACAGCAGATATCATTTTAGTGACTCAGGAAATGATTCTGAGTCGATCGGTTTATCTTAAGTTGGCAGTGACATTATATATTTTCTTGATGTTACAAACGTCTACACGTAGGCTTTATATCCCAACCACTATGATTCGTAAGTTCAAAATACTTTCCCTTGTTACCTCTACTCTTTTCGTTTATCCGATAGTTTATGGATTCTAATCTAAAAGAAGAACTTCATTTTTGATGCCCTTCTCTGAAGAACCGAATGACCATCTTGTCCGATTTCAATAGATCATCATACAAAAGAATCTTCTGATTCCAAAAAATTTGGAATATTAACTTCGACTTTGTTTTGGTTGGTTGGCCGAATTTTATATGCGACTTTTCGCACTAAAAATTATTGTGTCTTATCTACTTTTCATCACCAGTAACTACATTTTGTAGCGTTCAAGCATCAATTCCGGAATGCAAAATGGCTCTCGGCTTCAATTCATATCTTCTTATTTTCAAAATTTAATTTTTCAATATCTGATCAGATTTTAAACGCGATATAAAAATTTTAAATCCACATTTTACTCCATTTAGTCTTAAGTTTTACGAAAGTTTTCTCTTCCGCAACTGTTGCACTGTGTTTTCAAAAAATCTCTTATCTTACTTTTATCTCTTACCTGTTATTGTACCTGCTCTGCCTTTATAATGCAATCTAACTGTTAATATTCCTGGCAGACAACACCAGATGAATAACAATATCGTTGTGAAAAATACTCTATTGAACTGCATCTTAAGCGAATGCTGGTCATGACGCAAATCTTTTGATTAGTTTTCCAAAAGCTGATTTTATATAAATTTTTTCTTTCTTTAAAATCGCGTTGAAAGTTATGTTAATTCATTTGCTACTTTCTTGGTTAAAGTTTAAGAAAAAGACAACTTTTTTTCTCTTGTTATTGTTGTTGTTGTTTGTTAAAATGTCATTTGTATCCTGAAGGCAATTTGCTAATCAAAGTGAATATTAATATTTGCAAATTATTCCAAGAATTAATGGAAATGAAAAAGTTGTCATTAGAGGGCATTTCACAATGAAGTAAACTTTCTAATTTAGTATGACAGATGTTTTATTAACCCATTATGAACTGTGTATTGGGTTTTTGATTCAAATATTAAACTAACCGAAATAAGGAAAAAACGCTTAAATAAAAGTTGTTAAAAGTTGCTCGAGTAACTTATAAATTAACTAGTAAAAATGTTATAATCGGCTCTGCCAAACCTTTAATATCTTCCAACACAAATGCGTGTGAAGTAAAAACGTTATGTTTCGTATATACACACTCTCACATACATTTACACACGTGTACAATATATAAAATTTTTCATAAATATAACTCATTTAATTAATCATTAAATTAGTTATATTTCCGGCTATAACTTCTACTACTACTGAACCGATTTTGATAATTTTTGGAACAGATTGAAGTACATAGAACTGATTATTATGGCAAAATTCCATTCCAACTTTTCGATTTATAGTAAACAATTTTATGAAAGTTCTTGGCATGAATTTACAGGCTGCTTCAGATATCCGTGTATATCTTTTAATCTACTGAACTGATTTTGCTGGTTTTAATTAGGAAACTTCTCAGTAGTATAATCAATACTCAGGCCAAATTTTATGGCGGTCAGTCAATTATTGTGGAACTGAGCGTGCCAACAATAGACAGACAAAGGCACATAGGTAAATCAACTCTGATTTTGAATTGATTTAAGAATGAGCACGTCATTTGGCCAGAAGTGATGCCTTCTTAGAGTTACACAAAGTGTAACCACCACTTGTTGTGTGATTCCGTGGTAATGTAGGGCATCAAACAATCGTCGAAACCAACAAAATCGATTATATTTCGAAAATAAAGAAATAAAAGAATCAAAAGTACAAACCGGAAATAAACACACAACATTTAAATTATGTCAAAATGAAATTTTTGTTCTTTCAAAGTATAAAAATAATTAATAAAAATGAAAAAACGCCAAAATTACATAAAACGCTAAAATGAAAACCGAACCAAAAACATCCATTAAATTATCCTCCCATCCATGATTTTCTATGACTCTTATACTTAAGTTAGTTTTTGATTTTGTATGTCTCCCTTATAAAATCCATAATCTGGTGTAATATTAACCTCATAATTTTTTGTACCGTGCACCAACAAAGGTGATTGGGGTATCATGCGTTTTGCCGATTTTCCTCGAATCACTTTCAAAGTCGTTTTAACAAAGTCCATCCATCCTTCTGCCCTGCTCGCTAACTGACTCTCCATGTATTGGTTAAGCATAGAACTCATAGATATTAAAATTGTTACATACTAAATTTCAAGAAGATCGATACACACAAGATGTCCACACCCTATCAGAACGTTTTCCAAAATGACTTAAATGAGCATAAATGTTATGGCGATATTTCGTATATTAAAGTTTTAGACAACTAGAAATGGCGTAAAAATGTAGTAAAAAGAGATCGATAACATTATATATCCTAAGCGAAAATATATTTAAAAATTCAGAACTTTTTGTTATTATTTTAGAAACTTTTTATATTTTTTGGAAATTCGTCCCGTTTGAATAAAAGTAAGAAATTATATTTTGGTACTTTTTGAAATTATGTGTGCGAAAAAAAAAAACAATTAAATTGAGTTAAAGAGTTTATTTTTGGAAGACTCGCATCAAATCATAAATAGTACCAAATTGGAGTTACAACATGGTACTTTTTTGTAATAAACCGATTGTGCTGGTTTTCAATAGTGATCTGTTTAGGACAATAGTTTACATTTCTGTCAAATTTTATTGACTTACAACCATTAATAAAAGAAATGTGATCATGAAAACAGCAGACAAAAGGATGGATGGACGGACGTAGATAAATTGAGTCAGATTTTGATATGATGCAAGAATATATATACTCTATGCGGTCTTGGATGATTCATTATTGGTGTTATACATAGAATGATAATGCATATATACATCCTTCACCATTTGTGGTGGTGGAGGATATAATAGTTTAAGGACATTAGGATATGATTTCATGTCCTTTTTGAAATTTCTAAAAGTACTTTTTGAATTTTTGTTAATAAATATACATGGATAAATATTAATTTTAGTCATTATGTGGCTCCTTTAAGACTTTCTGATTGTACTTTTGGTTTTCATAGAATAATTATAAATTGATCTTTCAAAGGAATTTCTTATAGCATCTATTCTATTCATCATTCTCTAGATAAAAAATAACAAAAAAGGTGATTTTTAAACATGAAATAAATTATATGTCGAAATAGCTAAACATATAAGGGTATGTGGTACTTTTTGGATCTTCTGAAGGTACTATTCGTTTCCCTATAATAATTAAGGGAAAAATACTACATTAAGGACAGGCAATATAATATATTTTTCCTTTATGAAGAACTTTAAATGTATTATTTTTTAAAACAACAAAAGTTGTACTTCTTAGCATTCCATCGTAATTGATCAAATTCACAATTTATATCTAAAAATACTAATTGATTTATAATTAAAAATATGTAAAATATATACGTTAAAGGAAAAAACGTTTTTTACTTTTTCCCATTTACCGCTCACAAAAATTATCGTAGCCTAAATTAACATTCAATTCAAAATTATGTCTTAATTACTTTTTAAAATAATTTAAAAATAATTTGAAATTTATAAACAATTTAAGTTTCCTAAAAAATATAACAGTTTTTGCATTTGAAATTTTTAATCATCAATTCAAATATATTTTTATACCTCCAGCGCCACAAGTGCTAAAGAGGCCATATAAACTTTGTCATTCCGTGAGTATGCTCCCCACACATTAAACCGAAGTCTGAGTTGATTTAGCTATGTCCGTATGGATGTTGTTGGAACGCTCGCATCTACAAAAATTGACAGAGTTAAATAAAAATTTGTGTAAGTATTCGTATAGTCCTGAGAGGTTTCCTATTTAAAAACCAGCGAAATCGGTTCGGTTAATCGATATTTGGGGCAACTTCTATTCTACTGTCGTAAAATTATCAATTGCAAGTCGATATATATAAATCTTTGCCGTAATATAGTGATATATGACCTTCATTACCATTCCAAAAATTATCAAAATCGGTTCAGTAGAAAAAAGTTATAACTAAAAATTTAACTAATTTTATGACTCATTAAGTGTTTCTTTTTTCGTAACCCTGCAAACAGTTTTTGTTGCAGAAATGGCTTAGAAGAGTCTTTCAGAAGTTGAAATTTATCGTCATATCTTCATAACATCATATAAACCTTCTTCCATCAAGAAAATCTTTTCCACTTGTGGAAGTGACTCAGAGGCTTCTAGAACTCTTCTGTTAGTGCCTTAAAAGATACTTCTAGAAGAGTCTCAGAAGAAGCTTCTAAGAAACTTCCTGAAGTCACTTTTAAGGCACTTTTAATAGTGCCTTCTAGGGTATTTCTAAGGTACCTTTTGCTTTATTTTTTACACCTGAAATAAAATCAAAATATTTAGGATGAATTAATAAATTCCAGATGCAGGTCTCTCATCGTGTAGTCGAAAGCTCCACTGATTTTAAAAATGTATAAATAAAAACTTTTACTTTTAAATATTTATAATATTTAATGATTAAATGACTTCAATTTATTTTTTGTGATGGAGGGTATTGAAGATTCGGCATGGCCGAAAATACCATTTCAACTTATAATTAATATCTTCATCGTTTGCTAAATTTCTCTACTTTCAACCTAAATTTCTTTTGAGGTTTTTTTATTTATTTTGTATTTTCTTCTTCTAATATTTTTGTTATTTTATTTCTTCATATCTTCAATAAAATTGATGGAAATTTAATTAAGTGTTAGAAATATATTTCATGTGTTTCATTTTTATACATTCATCATCATCATTATTATTATTTTCAGCTGCTTCATCTTCATTATCATCATAATCATGATAATCTTTATCTGTTTTTATTTGTTGTTGGCTAAAAATCTCTAGGAATTTCTGGCCACAATCTCTTACAGTTTATTTAACAAAAATATTTTAGTTTTAATCTAAATCTACTTCGGTTTGTAGAGAGTTATTTTTAATTCTTCTTTTTTTATACCCTCCACCGACACAAGTGATGAAGCGGGTATATTAACTTTGTTATTCCGTGTGTAACACTAAGAAGAAATCATCTCAGACCCCTTAATGTCACGCCTAGAACAATTGTTATTGTCCTAAGCATTTTCCTATTTCCTAATCAGCTAAATCGGTGCATTAACCAAAAAGTTATAGACCGATATCTGAGACATCCTTGAAATTTCGAAAAAGAACTTTTATATTTTTTCAAGAAAAGATAACAGGATTTGAACAATAATTTAACTGAAAGAAAATCGGGTTAATAGAAAAAAGTTATGGGCTAAGACATGCAATTTTTTGATATAGATCCTTAGTTTTGAAGATAATCTTCGGAAATTCGCCATATATATTAATTTTAATACAGTCATTAACTCGAACAAACAAGATTATTTGATCTAGTTCCAGTACAAGGCCTTTCCCGGAATAAGGTTTATATCTTCTATAACTCTTATATATGAAAAAATTCTATTTAATTTCGACACAAATACTTTTTTTAACATCTTTAAAATATATTAATAATTCGGTCAATTTCGGTCCATTCTTAGTAAAAATTCCCTTTCCCGGAATATGATTTAAAACTATTAAATAAAGACTATAGAGACATATTTAAATTCGACTCAGTTCATTTACTAGCTGTCACGAATATTTATATTATTGATTTGATAAATATCGGTCCATATTTTTCGATAGTGCTCATTTATGGACTCGTCCCGTAGAACGGATTTGAATTTTAAAAAGTCTTAGATAAACACCAATTCAATTGAACCACCTTAATATAATACCACCTTAAATAAATATTAATAATTTGGCCAATCTCGGTCCGGAAAAGAGCTTTGAGCTTATTTAACTCTTTTATAATCCCCAATTCTATTGAAATTAATAATTAATTTAAATTTTTTTAATTTGACCAATATTATCATCTTTTTGCCAACCTTGGTCCATATTTTGTTATAACTCTCATATAAGACCCCTTCCCGGAAAACAGTTTTGAGCTTATAAAACTAATCAATATTGACTCATCATCCCACTACATGTATATCAAACAATTTTTTATTTAAAATCGTCACAAATATTTTACTAACTGTCTTGAATATGTCCCAATTTCATGGTGAATATCGGTCCATAGAATTGTTTCCGGAAAAATTCTTAAAAGATATAATTCGATTGAAAATCTGAACAAATTTTGCTTTATCTGTCTAAAATATATGTAAATTATTTTAGGAATATCGGGTCAAATTTTGCTATAGTTCCCATTTAAGCCCCTTCCAAAAAGAAGGGTTTTAACTTTGAAACAATTTTTTTTTTGAAATTTGGTACAATTGCAAAACAAATATCGGCCATCGGATGTCTTCAACTCAAACTAATTTTTGCATAATATTTATGGTGAAGGGTATTTTAGATTCGGCACAGTCGAATATTGCATTCATGCTTGGTTTTCTTTTAAATTTTATTTAAATAAATTAAATACATTATTATTTTGTATGTGTGTGTTTGTATTTGTATAAGTGTTCTTATAAGAGTTTATATATTTTTGAAACAAAAATCCATAGAGTTTGGTTGTTTGTATGAGTATGAATTGCAACCAACACACACTTAGATACAGAGAAATATAATTTAATTGTTTTAGGAATTTTTACAGGAAATTTTGTTACGCATAGTTTTGGAAACTAGAGTTGCCAGATGTATTTTTGGAGCGCAATAAAACCATAAAGTATGTTCGCATTCTCAGAATAATGTAAAAGCAACAAATGGCATAATTATCACATATATTTTGTTTCAATAATAACAAATATGGTATTTTGGAGGGTAACTACGCGTAGATATCAAAATTCAAACAGACATTTTTTCAATCGCAATAAAAACTCGATGAATTTGTTCTGGTGAAAACTGAACTTATGCTTCTTTCATTTTAAGAAAACTGCTACTTGAGTATAATTATTGTTTCTAAAAGCTTTTGCCATAAACTGGCGTCACCTTAAAAAACACTTGAATGATGGCTTGCACGATTCAAAAGCGTAAATTTCGACATGAAAGGCAGTGAGGGACCTAGACTTTTGAAGCAATTGCCTTAGAGTCACTCTACAAGTCTTTTTTACTTTTAAGAAAAAGGTCTGAATATTATAATCGATCAAGCACGACTGTGTTATACCCTACATCACAATGTAATAGCGGACCTCGCATAATTTGATTATCTGATATATTCTTAACTATGCAGTAAATTTTATATGAAATATAGTGATATTTAACAAATTTCATCGATATACCTCAAAAATTGCGACCTGTGGGGTGTTCACTATAGTCTCAGAAGGTGATTCTGAGGCAAACAGTATACCACTTACGGTGGTATTGGGTGTATCAAGGACTTTAATTCTTATATAAATTTAAGCCAACAGGCATTGAAGACGATTTTGTATATCGGTAATGTTGATGGAATGAAATTATTTTTGCATCGCATTGCTGTTATCGATAACTTTAAGTGTAAAAAGGGTTATATAAAGCCCGTCCAGACGATTGCAACAGAACTGAGCGGAAAGTTCAGCCACATTTTTTCATCATATCTAATCTCGGTCACAAAATGAAAGACTTTTTAAAAGCAATTTTATACGTAAGTGAGAAGTTTTGGCTCACTGTTCCTATAGATCAGACCTTGTCATAAGGACCCACTTATTCTGCTAATATTATTTATCCAACTGTTGATGAAGGTTTTTTCAATTGTCACCTAACTGCTCGCTAAAGCTTTTCTATATCCGTCCTAAATTCAGTGTAAGTCCAATCAAAACCGTAAAGTCGTATATGGGGATCTCATTATTATGCCCTTTTTCTTACTAACTCCGGAGGTTGGGCATCTTTGATCCTTGCACGTGGTCTCATGGAAACTTTCTCGTTTGGATAAGCTTAAGACTTAAGCCATTCTATGTATAACTAATTATAGTGCTGCACTTGTCGAAAAGTTTTTAGAGTACTCGTTCAAGCATTTAATGAATCTGTATTCCCAGTAAACTTCACTGGATTCCAATGGTGCTGATCAATCTAATAATTGAGCATGTGATCCACCACGATCCAATAAAAAATAATTGACTCGCACTTAAATAATGTATTCGTTCAAGAGTTTTCATTACTTCATACGCTGACGCGCTATACAACCTCAGCATTCAATGTTACAGTGCAAAATACACAATACCCGCAGTTTCATGGTGATTTCGTCGGCTTGAATAAGCTTGTGGCTTTAGCCTTCCCATGCATTATTAATCTTAGTGATTCACTTGTCGAGAGAAGTCTTTAGAGCACTCATCCAAGCATTTGATGAATCTGTAATCACAATATCATTTTTTGGACTCAAATTATGCTCTCCAGTCCAATTAGCGAGCACGTGATCCATCAAGATTTATAAAAAAGGGAGTATCAATTACTACAACCGCTTACCCCCCATACAACATTCAAAGCAACAATTCTATATTCCAATTTTAATCTACAGATTTATTTCCACACAAATCGAATTTCTCCCACTGTGTAATCGGATAAAAATTCCTTTTTCTTTCACTTTTTTTCTCCAACTGTAACTGTACTAATTTTTCAACAAATATTATCTTAAAAATAAAGTTATAAAATTTATTTAAATCTACCAGATGTCTTTATGTGTGTATGTATGTGTGTATGTTTGTATTCGTATGTCCTTCTTGTGTCTGTATTATTTAATTTGAAAACAATTAAGTCTCAAACATGATTTCTCTATTTAATGCTTAGATCTGTGTATCTGTATCTACATAAGTAAATATATATTTAACTATTAAATGTTACAACTACTAACTAAGTATTATTATCTATTTAACAACAAATACAACAACAGTTAAAACTATAAAAAATACTTTTTGTCAACATTTTCTAATCATCTTAAGTGTTTTGTCAATGGAGAGACACAAAGAATAAAAAGTGAATGGAGAAAGAATGGAAAAAGAGAGAAAGAGGAGTTAGAAGAGAAAGAGAGAAGAGTAAAAAAAGTTGATGAAATAAATATAAATAATAACTAAAATTTATTCATTTGTATAAGAAGATTAAACACTGGAGCATATTCTTATAAAGACATATAACTTTTTTTTTTTAATTAGAATAAATTAAACAAGGACATTCTTAGTGGACATTCAAAGTGGATATTTGTATTAAATCAACGAAGACTTCATTTAAAATATAAAAAATAGAGTTTAATTATAATTTTTAATGATAATTTCCATAAGGTTTATCGGTCCTTTTACCATAATTCGGAATCGGAGTTAATTTCCTCCAGACTTAATTTATTTTTTGCTTTATCTCTTTAACCTTTAACGGCCATATATCCCCACAATATATCTATCGGGCCTTAATCTGGACTGTAAGACGGTCAGCCCAACATAGATATGCTGGGTTCAATATACCATGATTTAGACCATTTACTCAAGACAGTTAGAAAATTAGTTGATACCAACTTCAATACGATTGTTCTTTATTTACTAGTTTTAGAGCTATAAATCATATTTTGGGAAAGAGCCTTGTATGGGCACAATCTTGTTTGTTATTTTTATCAAAATAAATATATATTGCGAACTTCAGACTATTGTCTTAAAAATTGCGACCTATAAGACACACCGATTTTGGGGCATATCAAAATTTTGCATATTTTAGCCAATAACTTTTTTTCCAATTGATCTGATCATTATGAATTTTTGTACGATAATGAAGCACATATAACGGTATACATATAGTTAAATTCTTGTTTAAATCCAGTTACTTTTTGTTGAAAAAATTAGAAAAGTTCTTATCCGGAATTTTGAGGTTGTCTCAGATATCAGTCATTAACTTTTTTGTTAATGAACTGGTATTTTTATATAGGAAATGAACTGATGTTTTTATAAAGAATGAAAGAATACACATACTTTATGGGTCTTAGATGACTACTTCTTGGTGTTTCGCGTGGTATGTCATAGTTAATATACCCTCATCACCACTTGTGATGGTGGAGGGTATAAAAAAAAGCTTGAAAATTCCTCAATTATTATCTGCTCCATTCGAATGTTATAAGACTTAAAATATTTATATTCTCATTTCTTTGTCCCTTTGTCTGTCCATCTGTTCATCCATAAATATGTTATGATATATGTTTCTATATACACATGTATTTCTTTATTTGTATTGTTTCTAGAGTATAAAAGACTTAAAATATTATTGAAACAAAATTTATCCTTTTCTGTACAATTTGTTATTATTTCAATCTTTATCTGTGTGTTTATTTAATTGCATATGTATGTGTGACTCCAATATAAATATTTATATTTTTATATTTATTTCAAATCATCATTATTTCTTAGTTTTAATAATGGAAAAGATTGACTTGCAAATATATCGCATGTCTATTTATAGAATGTTCAAAATTAGGAAATGATAATGAGCCACATACCCGATGCTTTTCACTGCACTACTTTTTTCTATTAATTATTGGATCCAATATTATAGGTAGCACCCATACATGTTTCTTTCCCAAATGTGTTTTCAAGATAAAAAAATCTCTTAAATTTGATATATAAATTAAGCGTATTAGTCAAAATCTATATACCCATAAAAGGATCACAGATTTCGTACAGACCCATTTCTGAAAATCTCTTCAAAGTCTAACAATCTAAAAAAGAAAGTATTTTAACAGTATTTATCCACATGAAATGTATGCCATCTGAAATTACCAAAACTTATTGTGCAATGATCGGTCCATCATTTCGGATAGACCTCATCTAAACAAAAATTTCAAAATGATCTCAAATAGATTCATCTTTCATAAATGTGGTTATCAGGGAAATATTTTAAATGACCTTTAATTATGGAATAAAATTGTCCAAAGATCATTTTTTCATTTTTTGGTGCGTGCGTATTATAGATCCGACCTCGGCCAATAATTACATGCTTATTTATTAAGGTGTGGGATCAAAAATACATACAAACATACATACATACATACATACATACATACATACATACATACATACATGCATACATACACATAAATACATACATACATACATACATACATACATACATACATACATACATACATACATACAAACATACATATAACATACACACATACATACATACATACATACATACATACATACATACATACATACATACATACATACATACATACATACATACATAAAAATACATACATACATACATACATACATACATACATACATACATACATACATACATACATACATACATGTATACATACAACATACACACACACATACATACATACATACATACATATATACATACATAAAAATACATACATGCATAAAAATACATACATACATACACACAGTATTTTCTGTCATTTTGCTTGATATAATATTTCATCTCCGTGTAAAATCATCCGCACTTCTCGATAACTTTTTTATGCTCTTCAATTCCCAACATCTCTTCACAGGCCTTAGCTCCGGGCTATTTGAAGAATTTGTCGAAATAGAGAATTTGTACCAAATTACCATTTTACCACTTAAGGACTTGTTTACCTTAGTAAAAGGATGTTAGGTCTGGCCAAATATAAGTTGAGGGCTTATGAAGGGAAACAGCTTTTTCTGTTAACTTTCCTTCGAGCATCAGCAACATAAAATTTTAGACCAAGAAGTTGCTAAAAATCTTTCAGTGCATACTTTTCGTCATCCATTATGCAACAACAATAATTTTTAAAGAAAAATTGACATCAATTTCCCTGTACAGTTTTGGCCTCTTAACTAGCGCTCCTGTCAGGAACTATTTGAGTCTTGTGTGTTTTAATCCTGCATTAACTTTAATCAAGGAATATGAAAAATATGATTTATATTCTTTGCTTTTCGTTCTAAATAGTCCGAATACTGAGCTAACCGTGCTGCTTTCCTATCTGGTGCGCTGTGAGCTCTTTTGAAAATTTTTTTTCTTTTTTTTTGTTTTAAAAACATCATGTGAACCATTCCTGCTATCTGAAATAGGTTTTCTATCGACAGAAGAATTTTTCCAGTACTCTTTTCAACATTGGAAACAGTGTGACGGCAGACTTTTAAAGGCATGGACCAACCGTTTGTAGTACCAAATTGGGTTCGGTTGAAAATATGTAATAATTTTAGTACACTTTTTAATCAGATGAACAATGCATTCATTTGCTTGACATTATAATGCTGTACAGATTTAACTTGATCAAAATAGAAAAGAATCAAATAAGACTTGGACTAAAAGTTTTAAAGAAAAACGTGTGTTAAGAATTTTGCGCTCTCACTTTTTCTTCTCTCATAAGTGCAACTCTTTAAATCGTATTTGTTTGCAACTGTTTAATATCCCTTTATCCAAATCCAATCGACAGATTCATTTTAAAAAATATTATAGACTTCAAAATTTTCAGAAGGGCTTGATGGAGTAGTTCCTTGAGAAAACCAAAATATTTTTTTCTTTCATTGAATTCCGCTACATACTGACGTTTCAAAAGTTGTTCTTCAAAAATTCATTCCCTAAGTTAGACATGGAATGACATAGGAAATAAATTATTCTAAAATAAAAAGTCAGCAGCCAATTGAAATAACTGGAACATCTGCTTTAAAACTACTTTTATTTATTAAATTTCAAAATTCAAAGAAATTGTACCCTCCTCAAACTGTTGGCCAAATTTGTAAAGGGATTAGTCCTCCTCCTATTGGAATTATCATAATTATATTGATAACCATTATCTTCATAATCCACCTCATAACGATGACGTATACGGTTATTTAAAGGTAAAGGCATTTTCATGGATAAGGCATAGGGCAATTTTGACTGAGGATTGCGCACATATTCAATACGTACTTGTGGTTCAGCTGCTGTTGTAGTTATTGTGGGAGCTGCTGTTGTAGAGGTGGTAGCCGTGGCTGCATTTGTCAATGTATTATTGTTAATATTGGATAAATTTGTGGGCGTATTGATGATTATATAAGGCATGGAATAATCGGCATATTTTTGCTGAGGCTGCAGAAATGCTTTATACAAAAGTATATGTTTTAGAAAACGTCCTTCATTGGCATCATTATTTCGTGGCTTAATAAATATCAATTTGGATTTAGTAGGATTTATGGGAACTTCTACTTCCTCTTCTGTAGTGGTTATTTCAGGCTCTGACTCCGATTCCAAGGAACGATATAAAGAGGTTTTATCACTTTTAAAAGCTTCAAAGTAAATTAAGTCTTAAACTTTTGGTTAAATATATTATTTATAGAGTTTTTTACCTCTCCTCTTCCTAGCTGTGGTCACAGTAAGAGAAGCCACCAAAAGTACAAAACAAATTATAAGTTGCTTATTCATGTTATTTTTACAAACTGTTGATTTTTACTAAAATCTTTAGGGTTTTTATAATAAATTCCAACAATTTTGTAAAAATTCAAATTCTTTTAAAAAAAGTTACAGGTTTTTTATTGTCAATAAATTTTGTGTTAAATTAAATGATGTCAATTAATCTTAGTTTATCGCTTAAGTTTAATCTTTGAAACAGTTGTTAACTGTTTGCTGCTCTTTGAACTGTTTGAACGTTATAAAGAGAAAAAGGTGAAATTTGAAACAGAAACAAATTTGCTTGCGATTTTATTAATTTTTAAGAAAATGTGGGTTAATTTAATTAAATAAATTATTTTAATAAAAATCAATTTAATTTCTATAAATCCGTTTACCCCTTGCGCTTTGCTGTACAAACATTCTCCTCAGTCCAAGAGCTCGAAGGAAATTTCACAAATCACAACGTGTATTAAAATTTAGTTTATGCAATGTACATTTCGCCAAATGCCCCTGGCCCTATTCGTTCCAAAATTGTATTTATTATTTACATTGCATGGGAGCTACCTCTTCCCTTGATCCTAACTGTCCTACATTTTGTCCAGTAAAACTGTTTTGAAATCAAGTTTAAGAACTTTTATTGATACAGTTGTTTAGATATTCGATAATCATTATTTCCTTTGTATAAGGGGTATCCCTCCCCTTGGTCCTATCGCTTATATATTTCGTTCACTAAAATAGTTCCTTGAAAAAGTGATTGGCACCAAATTTGAGAATTCTCGTTGTTATTAAATAGAGTTCATTATTAGATATCATTATTATCATTATTTGCCTTAAATAGAGAAATCTCTCCCCCTGGTCCTATCTGTCCTAGATTTTCGCCAGTAAAAAAGATCCTTTAAAAGAAATTTGAACCAATTTGAAAACTCTCGCTTTTACAGTTTTTTAGATAGTCGATAATTAATATTTTGTATTATGGAATAGCTCTCGCCTTGATCCAACCCGTCCTATATTTTGATCAGCAAAGCAAGCATCATTTTCTTTGTATGGGGGACACTTCTTCCGATGATCCTATCAGCCCTTCATTGAAAAGTTTATTGGGACCAAATTGGAAAACTCTCGGTGGTGTTTAAGATATTCGATTATCAACACTTTCTTCGTATGAAGGCTACCTCTCCCCCTGATTCTATCCGTCCTTCATTTTGTTTAGTTCCTTGATAATGTGGTTGGGATCAAATTTGACCAATTGCTTTGTATGCAGGGAACCTCTTCCTCTGGTCTTATCTTGTTACTTTAGGGTAAATGGGGATCATTTTGTGAAAATTTTCTGTAAAATCGGTCCAGTAGTTTAGCTGTCTATATGTCCCAACCAAACACAGATTCCTTTTTATATATACAGACGATAATAATTTGCACAGTGGGTTAAAAATAAAAAAACATTTTGGAAATATTCACTAGGAACATCAAAATTATTCGCAATTTGATCCGATTTTAATTTTAGTTTTTTTAATTTTCAAATATATTGCTTAGGAGTTCCAGGAGTTCCAAACTATATTTTTCTTTTTTTTCAAAAATGTTTTGAAAACCATTCGGTAACTTTTAAAAGCCTCGATGATATCTTAATAAACATGGCGTTTATTAAGATATTACAACCCCTCTTACAAATATCACTTTGAAGGGCTTAAATCTCACACTTACGTTTTTGGTCTAATAAGAATTTAAACAAAAATTGAAGTGGGAAATTTCGTCTAAAACGTATTTTATTTTGTGCCTATTTAAATGTAATATTTTGTCTAGATTTATACAAAGTGAATAAAGAGTGAGTTTTAAATATTTATTTTAAGATTTGTGACAAGAGAAATGTCATTTCACAATGTGTTCGTCGAAACACTAATATTTTCACAGCAAACATTTATTGTTATTACCAACATGTTAATGGTTGAATTCATTTTATTTTGATAACAATTTAGTTGCTATAATAAAATTATTTTTATTAAATAAAAAAAATATTGTGATCGCAATATGTTTGACTGATCACAATTTTATTGTTACCAAACACAAAATATTATTTTCAGTTTACTGACAACTGAATATGAACAAATATTCAATTTAATTTTTTACAATTTGTGTTAACATGACAAATTTAGGCAAATAATATAAATAAATTTATTTAATGAAAAAATTACAAATAACATTTACATATTTTAAAAATGTATATATTTAAATTGAGAATTGTATTAAAGTATTTCATACGCAAATATTTTTATTCAATATCAAAAAAAATGTTTTTTTGGAATAACAAAATTTTTTTAGTGACGTTAACAATAAATTTAGTGGCGATAACAATATTTTTGGTGATGACAACAATATTTTTAGTGGGGATAAAAATAATTTTAGTTGTGATGAAAATATTTTTAGTGACGATAACCATAACTATTTTATTAATACAAAATTACAATGCAAATAAACAAACTTTTTAGTTACGCTAATAATATCTGATAACAATAGTATGTTGCTTCTCGTTTATGGTTACCGCAAAAATACTTTTTCCCTGCGTGTATGACCGCAGAAACTCACTCTACTTCTTATCTAGATAAATTTTTAACCAAATTAGAAAAACGTGTGATATAATCCCACTGTAATTTCATTATATTTAAATTTTCAATTAATAATTTTAAAATTATTTTCCCCACATTTTACTCTTTAATTATTCTCCCACCAAATTTATTATTTATTGTTATTTAAAAAGCCAATTTTTATACACAAAATATATACATTTTGGCCAATTTATAAAGTCATAATTAATTGTAAAATACTTTTCGGTTTAATTTACCATTTAAATATTAATTTACACTTTCTGTTTTCATTATTAAAAATATATAAATATTTTTGTACAATTTATTTTATTCCTGTTTTGGGTTTTTGGCCAAATAAGTCCTTTAATTGGTTAATTTGTATGTCTGCTTATTTGTTATTTGTTTGTTTGCTTGTTTCAGTTGCAACCACCGCCAGTAATATTCATACTTGATATGTTGGTGTGTGGTTAATGCCACTATTTACAGCAACAAAAAATGTTAACTGCCTTATTTTATTTTACACTAACTGTTTGGTAATTCGGTTGCACAGCTGGACATTATGAAAGGAGTTTTTGGCTTTTTTCCCATACCAAAAAAAGAACAAAAAGTCGGCCTTTAAATTCATATTTTGTTGGCAGCATTTTTATAATATTAATTCTAATAAAGTTAATTTCAGGTAAATAGTAATTAATTCCTCCAAAAAAAATAATTCTTTTACATAAATTTGACCAACAACTTAATTTCCAAATCTAAATTAATTCTCTCGATTAAAAATTAAAATTTCTAAATTAAATTTCCAATTAGATTTTTTCTCATTTTCTATTGATTCCTTTCATTTATGTGTTCTTGTTTATCCTGTTTTATTTTTACCTAAAAAAGATATTTGCAAAAACTCCTGTAGACAAATAAATGAATCCAGATCCAATCAATTGCAGGGCATCATCATGACCACATAAACAACAAGAAAAAGTAAAAAAGACAAAAAAACTAAAAAAAAGGAGCAAAATATATGGTTAAAACTGAAAGAGGAAATGGAAAAGGAAAACAAAATGTGATTGTGTGCTCATGAGCCAAAACACACAAATACACTGAAAATGGTCAAAATTTAACAAAGATATCAGAGGAATCAAATAAACGAATTAAGCAAACGCTATAAATTAGTACCAGTACTAAATGAATCTAGATTCTTGATTATAAATCAGAATAGAGTTTAGATTATAAACTCAACCAGAGTCTAGATCACAAAATAGACCCAAGTCTACATTATAATTAAACCAGGAAGTTTCCAATAAATTGACAAGAATTTGTATTATAACCAGATCAGATTCTAGATTAAAACAGGAGTCAAGATTTTGAACAAGGAAAGAGTCTTTACTATTAATCTAACGAGAGTTTTAAAAATAAACCAGATCAGAGTTCAGATTAGAAACCAAATCAGAACCGCGTTTATGAGCTAGACTATAGTCTTCATAGAACACTAGACTAGATTAACAAACTAAGACTAGAGTCTAGTTAATAAACTAAGTCTAGAGTCTAGTTAATAAACTAAGACTAGAGTCTAGTTAATAAACTAAGACTAGAGTCTAGTTAATAAACTAAGACTAGAGTCTAGTTAATAAACTAAGACTAGAGTCTAGTTAATAAACTAAGACTAGAGTCTAGTTAATAAACTAAGACTAGAGTCTAGTTAATAAACTAAGACTAGAGTCTAGTTAATAAACTAAGACTAGAGTCTAGTTAATAAACTAAGTCTAGAGTCTAGTTAATAAACTAAGACTAGAGTCTAGTTAATAAACTAAGTCTAGAGTCTAGTTAATAAACTAAGACTAGAGTCTAGTTAATAAACTAAGACTAGAGTCTAGTTAATAACTAAGACTAGAGGTCTAGTTAATAAACTAAGACTAGAGTCTAGTTAATAAACTAAGTCTAGAGTCTAGTTAATAAACTAAGACTAGAGTCTAGTTAATAAACTAAGACTAGAGTCTAGTTAATAAACTAAGTCTAGAGTCTAGTTAATAAACTAAGACTAGAGTCTAGTTAATAAACTAAGACTAGAGTCTAGTTAATAAACTAAGACTAGAGTCTAGTTAATAAACTAAGACTAGAGTCTAGTTAATAAACTAAGACTAGAGTCTAGTTAATAAACTAAGACTAGAGTCTAGTTAATAAACTAAGACTAGAGTCTAGTCTAGTTAATAACTAAGACTAGAGTCTAGTTAATAAACTAGACTAGAGTCTAGTTAATAAACTAGACTAGAGTCTAGTTAATAAACTAGATTAGAGTCTAGTTAATAAACTAGATTAGAGTCTAGTTAATAAACTAAACTAATTCTAATTAATCAACTAGATTAAAGTTTAAACTATAACATAGTTTTGTGTCTAGACTATATCGTAGTCTGTTGTTTAGATCATAACGTTATATATATGTACTAAAACACAGTCTATAGTCTAGACTATAGTGTAGTTCTTGTTTCAAGGTCTCCAATCCTTTAATAATTTCAAAGTATCACCGTATTTCGTAGTTACTTTCATATACAAATGCAATGAAAACTATTATATGAACAATAGCTAACATGCATTTAATGTGTGACCGTGTGAAGTTAGTTTTATTTGGACCATAGAGTTTTAACACCATAATAGAACGAGCAACAACAACAAAGTGAAAAAATAAAAACATTATGCACATTTATATACACACACGTGTATGAAAACTGAGCAACAAAAGTATACGAACGCTAGAGAATAGAAATATGGAACATATATTTGATTTCTTTTTTTTTTTTAGTTTATAAGACAAACAAATCGGAAGAAAGAAGAAACGTTGGAATATATCTTAAAGGTCGGTGGGTAAAAAAAGTTATATTAATTTATTTCATCGATACAAATAAAATCATTAATTTCATGAATTTTTCAGTAGTTTTCTTAATTTATCAAGGAAATTTTATAACATATTTTGAGGGGCATTTTAATTAGTGTTAGTGTTGGTCAATGTAAGTTTTCATCTATTCCTATTGGGATTTAATTTTTATGGTTGTTTGGACGAAATAATCTTTATATGGACAATGGCACGGTCACGTTCGAATACATATTTCATGTACCTTCAATTTTCTATTTATTTCTTTTAGATTTTCTTTATTTTTCCTGTTTCTTTTTTTTGGTCTTCATCATGTGTCTGCTTTTGTGGCACGAGTATCTAACAGAAAAAGTTTTGTGTATGTGTGTGTTTTTGTTGTTGTTGTTGTTGTTTCTTTCAAAGTTTATTCGTTTTGTTTGTTTATTTGTGTTTTATAAAAATTGCATTGAATGTGAGAATTGGGAATTATTTTCTGTGGCCAGTTGATGCTGCTGATGTGGTTTTAAGGACGTGTGCATGTTGGCAATTGAACAGGGAAGGAGAGAAGTATAAGCCACAAATAGAGACTGAAATTTTTTTTGTTTTACTTTTTTTCCG
>PYHX02000495.1:13500501-13521442 GCA_004302925.2 Cochliomyia hominivorax
ATATTATATTATATTATATTTATATATTATATATATTATATTATATTATATATTATATTATATATATTATATTATATTATATTATATTATATTATTATATTATATTATATTATATTATATTATATTATATTATATAATTATATTATATTATATTTATATTATATTATATTATATTATATTATATTATATTATATATATATTATATATTATATTATTATTATATTAATATTTATATTATATTATATTATATTATATTATATTATATTATATTATATTATATTTATATTATATTATATTATATTATATTTATATATATTATATATTAATATTATATATTTATTATATTATATTATATTATATAATTATATATATTATATTATATAGAAAATAGGAATGTAGTCTGAAATATAACATTTCTAAAGTCTATATTATAAAGTAGACTTAGGTCTGTACTATAATTGGACTATAGTCTAGATTATAAATTATACTAGAATCTGAAATGTAAAGTAGACTAGAGTCTTTAGTATAAAGAGTCTCTAATGTAAGTTAGACTATATTCTGGATTATAAACAAGGCTGGAGTTTATATTTTATACTTAACAATATCTGAATTATACAGTGGACTATGGTCTTTAATATGATCAAGATTAAATTCTATGATCAAGATTATAGTCTATATATAAATAATTAGTGTCTGGGTTATAAACCATGCTGACATTGGCAATAGATTCTAGACTTGAGTTTGAATTGATTAAATTATATATATATGTAAGAGGCTCAACTAGAGTCTGGAATGTGTAATAGATTAGGCATATAAGGCTTAAATTTGTATTTTAATCTACACTAGAATTAAGATTGTAAACTGGACTATAGGCTCAACTATAAACGGAAGTTTAAAATAGACCATATTCAGGATTAGGAACAAGATTGTAGTCTCCATTATAAGTTATACTAATGTCTGTATTGTAATTAAATTACCTACACGTAAATTAGGATTAATAAACATAAAATTTGGCTACTGAGAAGCTGGTCTAAGGTCCATATGATGACCCAGACTAGTGTCAAGATTGTTAACTAAATTATAATGTCGACTAGAAACAGGATAATAATCTAGACTAGCAACAGGTTTAAGAATATAGACTACAATCTAGATTATAAACTAAACTTGCTAAGCTTAGCTAAAGTCTGAATTATAAACTACACTTAACTTAATATTTAAACAAAACTAAAATTTTATATATCCTTATCCGAATAAAGCCGGGAATATAAATTAACCAGAGGATAAATTTTTAATGAGTCTATTCTAAATTATTTGTGCCACCAATTTTTTCTTCAGCATTGCAGGACCTTCTTCACAACTTTAAAACATATTGAACATATCCTTACATGACATTAACATTTCATATGTATATGTGTGAGGGGCGTTAAGAGTATTTTTTGGATTTTTCTTTTGCATTTTTCCGTTTAAATGCTGTTTAGGTCAGATTTTAAAAATGTTTAGTAAATTTTTATTTCATTAAAAAAAAAAAATTGGAAAAAATATTCCAAATCTCTGCACGAATTTTGTGGGTGGAGGAGGTAAACAATACACTTTTATATTTTTCTATTTTTAAACGCAAAACTCAAATGCAGTTGTAAACAAGAAAAATTATTTCTCCAGTGAGAACTCAGCAGGATAACATTAAGGACCTGTCTAAGTTTCCCTTAAAAAAGTAAATAGGGATTTTATTTTTAACTAAAATCTCTCTCTCTCTCTCTCAATAGAAGTGAGAATATTGTTTGCAATTTTTTTCTTCTTTTCCATATAAAACATTTAAAATATCCAGTTGTCTGGTTGTATTTTATGTTCTTGTGGTCAAGATAAATGTGTCCTATTAAGCTGTAAACAGTTTAAATTGCGAAAATGAAGATTTTTTAAAAAGGAGTACAGAAATGAGGGGAATGAAAGAAAAAACTGTTAAAGACAATTGAAAATTTGCCAGGTTTCTAAGTAACATTTTTTTTTAAAAAGCACTAACAAACATACAAACTTAAATATCTAATTTTTATATTGCTTTTCCTGTTTTTAAGGGATTCTAAAGGTATTGTTTATCAAATACAGGGATGGGATTTTCTAATTTAATAATTAAGATCCATTGAATATTTTTAAAATTCTGGATAATAATTTTAAAAAGTTTAAATTCAAATATTTAATTGTTGAAGTTTTCATATTTTTTTCTGTCTCATATTTACCTTCTCTGCATTTTATTTTATTATACTTAACTCTCTTCCATTTCCTGTATTCCATGCAGTTGAACTCAAATGGCCGACAATATTCTTGCACAATGCCATACATGTTCACATGCACACACATATGTTCATACGTACACACATGAATACAAACCCTGGGGGAAATTTGTAAAAAATGCAATGAGAGGTAAAAGTGATTTTTTCACTATTTTTCTGGAAAACTACTATTTTAAACTAAATTAAAGAAAAACTAGTTACTTTTTCGTTTTCTCTCTCTCTCTCTCTCTCTTTCTTTTTAAAGTCGAAACAAGAAAAATAAAGAATTTTTATTTTACTGGTTTTACATCAGTATCTTTAACCGAATCAACTTGTCTTAATGTCCACCTACTGTTCTACTTTTATTCTAAATATTTAAACGCCTTTTTCGAAGATTAGAATTTTAAGGTTAAAATTCATTAAAAGAATAAAATTTCAGGATTTATTTAAATAAAAAAAATTCGCAATTTAATCATAAATTGACATTTTGGAAAAAAGTCACTAAAAATCTAAATTTTTTACTAAATTTAAAATTTTTACCAAAAACTCCAATTTAAACTAAATTCCAATTTTTCACTAAAAAATCAATTTTTCACTAAAAATTCAATTTTTCACTAAAAATTCAATTTTTCACTAAAAATTCAATTTTTCACTAAAAATTCAATTTTTCACTAAAATTCAATTTTTCACTAAAAATTCAATTTTTCACTAAAAATTCAAATTTTCACTAAAAATTCAAATTTTCACTAAAAATTCAATTTTTCACTAAAAATTCAAATTTTCACTAAAAATTCAATTTTTCACTAAAAATTCAATTTTTCACTAAAAATTCAATTTTTCACTAAAAATTCAATTTTTCACTAAAAATTCAATTTTTCACTAAAAATTAAATTTTTCATTAAAAATTGAATTTCTCATTAAAAATTTAATTTTTCACTAAAAATTTAATTTTTCACTAAAAATTAAATTTTTCACTAAAAATTAAAATTTTCACTAAAAATTAAAATTTTCACTAAAAATTAAATTTTCACTAAAAATTAAAATTTTCACTAAAAATTAAAATTTTCACTAAAAATTAAAATTTTCACTAAAAATTAAAATTTTCACTAAAAATTAAATTTTTCACTAAAAATTAAATTTTTCACTAAAAATTAAATTTTCACTAAAAATTAAATTTTTCACTAAAAATTAAATTTTTCACTAAAATTAAATTTTTCACTAAAAATTAAATTTTTCACTAAATAAATTTAAATTAATTTTCACTAAAAATTCAATTTTTCACTAAAAAATTGAATTTTTCACTAAAAATTGAATTTTTCACTAAAAATTGAATTTTTCACTAAAAATTGAATTTTTCACTAAAAAATTGAATTTTTCACTAAAAAATTGAATTTTTCACTAAAAATTGAATTTTTCACTAAAAAATTGAATTTTTCACTAAAAATTGAATTTTTCACTAAAAAATTGAATTTTTCACTAAAAAATTGAATTTTTCACTAAAAATTGAATTTTTCACTAAAAATTGAATTTTTCACTAAAAATTGAATTTTTCACTAAAAATTGAATTTTTCATTAAAAATTGAATTTTTCACTAAAAATTGAATTTTTCACTAAAAATTGAATTTTTCACTAAAAATTGAATTTTTCACTAAAGTTGAACTTTTCACAAAAAATTTAATTTTTCACTAAAAATTGAATTTTTCACTAAAATTTAATTTTTCACTAAAAAAATTCAAAATAAATTCTCCGAAAAGTATATGACCATCTGTAAGCAAACAATCGAAAATTTAAGACGAAATAACTAAATGAAATAATAATAAAAAAGTGTTGTAAATGATGTCAGGTAAATTCTTTAACTTTGATTTGATGTTTTTTTCTTCGTATTAAATCCGATAAGAATCATTTAGTTTTGACCAAACTGTTGCATTTTTTACCCTCTTTCTCTGTGACTGTGACTAAACTGTACAAATGGTTTTATTTTGTCAGTCCACAAAACAAAGAAAGAAACAAATAAAAATCACTATAGAGAGTTAGAAAAAAATCTGCGAGAAGAAAATACTTATAGATGGAAACCAAACCGAATTGTAAACTTCGGTAAACTGTCAAAGTTGTCACTTTTAAGTTTTACAGACAGTTGGTTGCTTCGTTACATTGTGTCGTCGTTACACATGAATGCAATACGTATTTGGCTGTGTGAGAATAATTTTTTATACCCTCCACCACCACAAGCGGTGAAAAGGGTATATTAATTTTGTCATTCCGATTGTGGCACTATGAAGAAATCATCTAGGGCCATATAATATACATATATAAACTTTTGCATCAAATCAAAATATGAGTCGTCTGCCTGTCTGCTCTTAACACGTTCACGTCCACAATAATTGATAGAGCTCAATGAAATTTGGTTTAAGTATTTGCTATAGTCCTGAGAAGTCTATTTCATTATCGTAGAAAAAAGCTAACGAGCTAATTTTATAACTCATTAAGTGTCCCTTTGTTGCATTGAAGAAAAAATGTATATATTGTATACGTGTATGTGTAAGTGTATTTGTAAGTATATATTTACGATGTATAACGCACTTGTGGTGGAGAGCATTAAAGATTCGGCATAGTCGAATACAGCATTCTTACTTGTTTATTATTTGAATTAGTTTTTATGACTGTGTGTGTGTGTGGCATGAGTATGTGTGTGGCATGAGTATGTGTGTGCATGAGTGTGTAAGTGTTATGCATATTGTGTATTTTTCTATGTCTGGCCAAATGGAAAATTGCTTTGTAACATTTATTTACATATCCTTCCATTTCCTTAACTCTCTCCTTCCCGTTTTCATTGTTCATTCTTCTTTTTTATTTCCATTTTATTCTTTTGCTAATCGTTTGTTTGGAATTATTGCAGCGCCCGTTTGTCTCGTTTATTTGCCAAAGAAACTTTTTTTTATGGAATATTTACAATATTTGTTTCTTTTTATCTTCAAATTCTCTTTTTTTTTTTGTTTTTTTATTTTATTTGTTTATTTTTCTTTGTAGAAAAAGTTTTTCTTTTTTTTGTCGTTTTCTTGAGAATGCAAAAATTGTATGTTGTTGTTGCTGTCTTTATTGTTGTTACTTTAAAACAAATAATTCTACTCTTGTGCCTACTTTATGGTTTAATGCAGGATCCCAAACAGAGTTGTGGTTATTTGAGAAAATTAACCTAAAGGATGTTGAAACTAATAAATTTGAAAGGAGGTATTTTAAAGAAGTTCAGAGTTTTTAACTTTAATTTTATAATTATTTTTTTTTTTAGAATTTCTTTACTTTTAAATGTCCTACAACAACGTCTCTGTAATTTCGCTTATGCTTCCGAATTTAAAGAGTTTTATAATATTTTACGATATTTTTCTTTTTGCATTTTTTCTGTGAGAAAAATTTTCTTGGTAAAATTTATTTGTATGAGTCCCAAGATAATGTCACACATATAAACCAGGCATACAAATTTAATGCACCACATACTGACAACAGTCAAACGAACATATTTTGCTGCGTTTTTCAAGTTATTAAGGTGACACATACATTTTCGTTGTAAATTTCAATTAATTTCAATTTAGTGAAAATGTAAATTTTAAATGAATATTAAAATTTTTTCTATGATAAATTGAAATTCTAACGAATTTGTGTGATTCATATTCACTTTTAGTGAAAATGTGAAGTTTTTTTCTTAAATTTAAATTTAAAATTCTTAATGGAAATAGAGATTTTTAGTTAAAATGTGAACTTTTGATGGAAATGTGAATTTTTAAATAAAAATCCTTCCATTTACCAATTAATAAGGTTTTCTGTCACTTTCCTCGAATATATAGTCCATCACCATTTAAAATCTAACACATGGGCCCAATATTTCTCCACTGGGCGTACCTCTGAATGACTTGGAGGAGTTGCCTCTATTGACACATATACCGCATTATTTTTCTTGTAACACACAGAGGTTAGTTTACCACAGTGACAGGATAAAAAAATTGGACACATTAGAAATCTTTTGAATTAAATCAGGCTTTTTTTTGGTAAACATTTATTAATGTCAACTTCGGTATTTGTAGAGCCCGTTGTAACAAATGATTGGCTTCTTTTAACACAACTGCTTATCACTCACGAATTTTTGGGAGATTTTGAATGCTTTTGGATCCTTAACTTTCCTTAAACATTCTCTCCAGTATTAGCAACGTAAAATTGTTGATGAGGAACATACGTTTCGTCATTCAAAAGTATTGTTTTTATAAAATTTGACTTAAATTTTCGTACTCTCTTTTTGGCCTCTAAATGTTTAGAAGCATTTCTGTCAGGAACTTTTGAACCCTGTTTGTTTTATTGACATCTGCATTAGCTCTATTTTTTCGAAACAAGTGTTCAAACTATGAACACTGAGCTAACCGGGCTGCTTTCCTACTGAATGTATTGGGAGTTCTATAAAAGCTTATCATGTGGACCATTCTTTCTACCTGAGCCAGATTTTCTAACAACGCACAAGTTGGAAATAATCTGACGTCAGATCTTTTAATGCTTGTCCATTCACAAGACCAAGTTTGGTTTTTTTCGAAAGTGTTTCATAGTTTTAATACACAATTTCTTCCGGTCACTCATTTTAATCAGATTAATGATATGTTTTACAAGAGTAACTTCTTCGAAGGAAAAATTAAACAATACTTGGGTGAAAAGCTTTAAAGAAAAATGTATGTTTTGAAATTTTTATATCACTCCTTACATTGGTAATGAAATTTTACCTTTCTTAGTTCAGTTTCTGGTTCATTCCCTGATTCAGTTCTTAGTTCTGTTAAGCTTAATTCTATTTCAATTTCTAACTTAGTTCCTATTTCAGTTCTAGCTCGGTTCTTGTTTAATTCAAGTTTAATTGCAAGTTTAATTCTACGTTGCTTTCCAGATCAAAATTTCTTGTTCTGAATCTGCTTCAGAATTTAGTTACCAGTTAAGTTACATATAATTTTTTAACTTAGTTCCTATTTCAGATCTATTTCGGTTATTGTTCAGTTCGAAAGGAATTATTTGTTAAGTGGTATTTCAATTTTAGATCAGTCTTATTTCAGTTTTTAGTTCAGAATCTGATTCAGTTCCTAGTTTAGTTAAGTTTCTAGTTCAATTTAGTTCCTATTTCAGCTTCTTGTTCAGTTCTAATTCTTTTGTAATTCAGTTCATTGGTGAGGTCCTAGTTCAATATCTTTGTTCAGTTCCTATTTTAATTTCAGTTCCTATTTTAATTTCTTGTTCTGTTCCTAGTTTTTTCGTAGTTCAGTTCTAGTTCAGCTCGTAGTTCAGTTCGTAGGTTAATTCCTTGATCAAATCCTAGTTCCTATTAAGGTCCTTGTTCAGTTTCTATTTAAATTATTATACAGTTAATAGTTCAGTTTAAAATTCAGTTTCTAGTTCAATTCGTTGCCCATTCCTAATTCGGTTCTAGTTAAATTCTTAGTTCAGTTTTTAGTTTAATTCTAGTTCAGTTCTAATTGACTTCTATTATAGTTCTTCCTCAGTTTTAGATTTAAAGCGACTGCCCTAATATTCTTGAGTTGCAAGTATTTATAACACTTATATGCTTTGACGCTTTAGAAACTTCCTTTTATTTTTATACCAAAGTTGTTCGCGTGTATGCAACGAAACAAATGCATTTAAGAACAAAAACATCAACCTAAAAGATTCAAAAAGAAATCACAAAACTGCAACGAAATTTTTCACACACTACAATAATTCTTTAAGAATTCTGAAAAAATCATTTAAATGTAACATTTATTTCATTAATTTAATTTGTTATTGAAAGCTTTCTAAAAGCTTTGGTATTGCTTAAAGCTATAGAAGTATTGAATGACGAACAGACGGAAAAAGTTAAAGATTTTTTCGTATTTAAATTTTTCTTTCAAATTACAAATCATTTATTTAACTTAAAATATCCACAATTTTGAAAATCCTATGGAAACAGAAAAACTATCGTATGTGTGTATCGTTTTGGTAGAAATGACGCTAAGCTCTTACTGGCAACATGCAATTATGAGAATATATATATAAAAATAACAAAAACAATAAGAAAAATGAAAATTTTTTAAAAAGAACTCATAAAAAAGTTTCTTGACTTTTGAATGACTTTTGCGCCCCTTTGGAAACAGGAATAAAACACACATACAAATAACTAAAAACTACCAGCAAAACAATAAATTAACTATTATTTTAGTACGAACATTTTGTTTATACAAAAACAAAAATTTCATATAAAAATATTTTTTTCCTCGTTTATGTTTTAAAATATTTAATTTTGATTTGTGTGTGTGTAATATTTCTTATATTTATATTTAATTTTTGTCATGTTTAAATTCTCATTCACACACACACATAAAAATAGACTTATGGAATTTTTCTTAACTTCAACCAGAGTTTTGTTGCAACAACCTCAAAACACTTAAGATACAAATTTAGATAATAAGAAAATAAATATATACACAAGCAACATACACACATACACTTGCCTGTTGTTGTAATCACACGTATGTATTTTGTTTAAAAATATACTTAAACATACAAACATAATCATTCTATATATAGTGGCACAACACAGACGCTTTATAGTTAAGTTGAGTGGCAACACCACTTGATCTCAAATGCGTGCATTTGTCTTTGACTCTCTTAGTCTTTGTGTTTGTATGTTGTTGTAATTATATGTATTTTCGTTTTTATTTCTGCATCATTTGTGTTTATTTGTATGTGTTTAGTGTTTTTCTTGGCATCTTATACATTCCAAACATACCTACTTACAACATGTTGTCATTAACACGCATTATCATACAACACAGCAGCAACAACAACAACAGAGTTGGCATATGTAACAGCAATAGCAACAGCAGTTGCTTTAATGGCAGCAACAGCAATAATATGAGAAAAAGTTGTAAGAAGATATAAAAAAAATGTTTGAACAATTTTAATGAGCAGGTTAGTGAACATATCCTTTACACTTTACATACGCACACATTTACATTATTTCATTTTATAGAATATACTCCAACTCTTTTATAAACTCCTTGCCAACGAATTTTTAAACCATATTATTTTTATACAGACAAGATGAGAAAAATAGCAGCTCAAAGGAAATTTAAGAAAAGCATTAGTTCTAATTCAGTTCTAGTTCAGTTCTGGTTCAGTTTTAGTTCAGTTCTAGTTCTGTTCTAGTTCAGTTCTAGTTCAGTTCTAGTTCAGTTCTGGTTCGGTTCTAGTTCAGTTCTAGTTCAGTTTTACTACAGTTCTAGTTCAGTTCTGGTTCAGTTCTAGTTTAGTTCTAGTTCAGTTCTGGTTCAGTTTTACTACAGTTCTAGTTCAGTTCTAGTTCAGTTCTAGTTCAGTTCTGGTTCAGTTCTAGTTCAGTTCTGGTTCAGTTCTAGTTCAGTTCTACTTCAGTTTTAGTTCTGTTCTAGTTCAGTTCTGGTTCAGTTCTACTTTGGTTCTAAGTCTGTTCAGGTTCAGTTCTAATCTAGTTCTAGTTCAGTTCAGTTCTCCTTCAGTTCTCCTTCAGTTCTAGTTCAGTTCTCCTTCAGTTCTAGTTCAGTTTTAGTTCAGTTCAGGTTCAGTTCTAATTCAGTTCTAGTTCAGTTCTACTTCAGTTTTAGTTCAGTTCTAGTTCTGTTCTAGTTCAGTTCTAGTTCAGTTCTAGTTCAGTTCTAGTTCAGTTCTAGTTCAGTTCTGGTTCAGTTCTAGTTCATTTATAGTTCAGTTTTACTGCAGTTCTTGTTCAGTTCTACTTCAGTTTTAGTTCAGTTCTAGTTCTGTTCTAGTTCAGTTCTAGTTCAGTTCTGGTTCAGTTCTAGTTCATTTATAGTTCAGTTTTACTGCAGTTCTAGTTCAGTTCTGGTTCAGTTCTAGTTCAGTTTTACTACAGTTCTAGTTCAGTTCTAGTTCAGTTCTAGTTCAGTTCTACTTCAGTTCTAGTTCAGTTCTAGTTCAGTTCTAGTTCAGTTCTAGTTCAGTTCTAGTTCAGTTCTGGTTCAGTTCTAGTTCATTTATAGTTCAGTTTTACTGCAGTTCTAGTTCAGTTCTAGTTCAGTTCTACTTCAGTTCTAGTTCAGTTCTAGTTCAGTTCTAGTTCAGTTCTAGTTCATTCTAGTTCACTTCTGGTTCAGTTCTAGTTCAGCTCTAGTTCAGTTCTGGTTCAGTTCTAGTTCAGTTCTAGTTCAGTTCTAGTTCAGTTCTAGTTCAGTTCTACTTTAGTTCAAATTCTAGTTCAGTTTTTGTTTTTCAGTTCAATTCCAGTTCTAGCTTAGTTCAGTCAGAATGCTGATATTTCGATTTAAAATTTATAGTTCCATGTATGAAAGTTTTAAAAGTTTTAAGTAGCGAATTATATTTTTAGCTTTATTTTGTCAAAATCTTTGGAACTATAAAAAAATTAAAAAGATTCCCTTTCGCTTCAATAATTTTAATTCTGCTCAACTGTCGTCACTTTCATTTAGGTTGCAATGCAACTTTATTTTATTGTTACTTTTCCTAAAGATTCCTTTTTTAAATTCCTGCTGCATCATTGCAACACAACGAGAATTAAAATAAAAATTCTGTTTTCATAATAAGGATGATAATAATAGTTATTGCTGAATATCATTAGCCTGGCTTAAAGTTTTTTTGGCATTATATAGTAATGGAAAATCTGCTAGCTCCTAGCGATGAGTTTCCACTCTTCTCATCATCATATTACTTTAACCCATAACAGTCATATTTAATTCTTAACACAGTTCCCCCGTTGTCTTTATAATTCTTTATCTACTTTTTTGCATTACAATGACAAGTAAGATGAACAAAAAAAGAAAATATGCTCCAAACATCTAAGCAGGCAACCAACCTCCTTCTCTAATTGCTCTTAGGAAATGGAGCACACATGTTCAAGTGTTAATATTTTTGCTTCATATAAAAATAAAATGAGAAGAGAATAATATAACAAAAGCAACAACAACAAGAACAAAGAATATATATATTTTATTATAATGCCCTCTTCTTAACAAAATATGGTGCTATATCGCTTCAGCAATAGCAACAATAACAACTACAACATAAAAGACATTATGGAAACAAAAAAGAATTAAAATGCTCCTTTTCCTTAAAGGACCCGTCATTACAATAAACTGGGGGAACTTTATACCAGGAAAGTGAAATGTAAAAACAATAAAATTATAAAGAGAAAATGATGTTCCGGTGAGAAGAAACTTTGATACCCTTCATAAGGGGAAAACAAATTTTACATTATTTGTTCTCTATGAGAGATATATGTAACAGTAATCAGCCGTCCGAGATTTTTTAAATAATAAGTCGATTCATGATGAAAAATTTTATACAATTGGAATAACATTGATGCCGAAAAATGTTTAAACCTTTCGGCGACAGGAATTATACATGAAGTGGAAAACCTATAAAGTTGAGTTATCCTGCTTCACCGCAAGACCATTATACAATTCCAAATTGACTTGAGGCGTTGGATATAGTGTTTTCTCGAACGACCTTAAAATAAAATTCCATATCAATTTCGGATGAATATCCATGGGAAAATAAGAATTTATAGCGACAATTAAGTGGCTCTTTTATCATTCAGAGCTCACGCAACAAACTCTCTTATGTGTTTTTGTGCAAAGAAAAGCTCCGGTTTTGTGAACGTATAGTCCATACGTTTGGTATTGAACAGTAGCGGGGAAGTTCTCCATCCAATATATCTAATGCGGAATTTGTAAAAATTCCTTTAGGAAAATTATCTTCAACCTCGATAAATCTTAGTTCTATGGTTTAATAGATCAGATATTGAACTATAACTTACTATCGGTTAAACCTCTATTCGACCGATATTGGTCAACTTAATAAAGTATGTTCAAGATAAATAATAATTCTGCTGAGTATCGAAAGAATTGGTTTAAGGCTTTCTAATGCTTAAAACTGTTTTGCGGGAAATTTCATAAAATGAATCCATATTTAGTAGATTTTTAAGCTTAAAACCATATTCCGGAAAAGGTCTCATCTGTTGATCCGATTTTTATAATTTTTTTGTACGATAATGAAGTATTTACAACCATGTGTTATGGTTAAATTCTGTTTAAATTCACTTTTTGTTTGAAAATTAAGAATTTTTTTTCGAAATTTTTAAGTTGTCTCAGATATCGTTTTATAACATTCCCGCTAATAAAACATATAGCTGGTTTTAAATAGGAAACAACAAACAATGTGGCCAAGTTCCATTGAATACGGAATTTATTATTTGCGTGAGAATGGTAACAACAGATATAAGGACATTCACGAAAAATTTACAAAATTTGAGGACCATTATAGAATTTGGGATATACGTATATAAGAAATCTACTACAATTGATCTGATTTTGGAAAATGGGTATTATATGGGAGCTGTAGGAAGCTGTGAACCGATATTATCAAATTTTATTCATTATACTAAAATTGACTAAAATATGTCGATTTTTTTACGAAAATTGGGGCTGTATAAGACCGATATTTATACACCATTTGTATTTATAAGAACAGTCAGCTGGCAAACGGACATACATCGTTAAATCGATTCAGAAAATAAATCCGTATAACAAGACTAAATAAGATTAGAATTATCTATATAAAATTAATCTGTGTTTATTTGTCTGTTTGTTTGGGATGATCCCCATATATCCGAAAATAACATAAGCTATAGCACTTGGGGGGAGAGGTACCCCCATACAAAGCAAATATTGATTATCGAATATCTAAAATTTTAAATTTGGCTCCAATCATTTTTTGAAGGAACTATTTTACAAGACAAAATATGTGGCGGATAGAATCAGGGAAGAGGTAACACTTATATTAGGCAAATATTGATCAACGAATATTTAAAAAACTATAACGTCGAGAATTTTGATTCCAACCACTTTATCAAAGATCTGTTTAATTAAAATAAATGAAGAACATTTTCCATGTGGTCTTGTTCGATGCCACCTCTTCGTTTGGTCACATGGCCAAAATCCTGGACAGACCCCCCTCTATACTCTAACTTGAGATTTTGAAAATTTTTTTAAAATCTCACAAACTCAATTCAGATATACCACCTATAAATGCGGATAGCGGAGACCCTTTGCCTTCCCTTCCATGTGGTCTCGTTTGATGCCACCTCTTTGTTTGGCCACAATGGCCAAAATTCTGGACAGACCCCTCTCTACTCTAACTTGAGATTTTGAAAATTTTTTTAAAATCTCACAAACTCAATTCAGATATACCACCTATAAGTGCGGATAGCAGAGACCCTTGGCCTTCGATTCCATGTGGTCTCGTTTGATGCCACCTCTTCGTTTGGCCACAATGGCCAAAATCCTGGACAGACCCCTCTCTACTCTAACTTGAGATTTTGAATTTTTTTTTTAAATCTCACAAACTCAATTCAGATATACCACCTATAAATGCGGATAGCAGGGACCCTTGGCCTTCCATTCCTTGTGGTCTCGTTTGATGCCACCTCTTTGTTTGGCCACAAAGGCCAAAATCCTTGATTAACCTCCCAATGCTTTTATATACACAAAGTAAGCATCTTGAAAATGTGTCAAAAACTTACACTTTATTCGGAAAATCTTTCATTTTTGGTATTTTTACTTTAAAAAACTTAGTCCGATGTTCAAAAACTTTTGAAAAAGATGAAGAAAATCACAAAAATATATTCTATGTTAAATTCGAATTTATCTTCACACTCTGCTAACTGCTCTGTTAACATTGTTGGTTTTTGTCTTTGCTAGTTAAATTCGAATTTAACTTCACACACATTAGGATCAGGGGGAGTGGTAGCATCCATACAAAGAAAATGCTGATAATCGATTATCAAAAGAACTGTAAAAGCGGGAGTATTCGATTTTTTTTCAACTACTTTCTCTAAGTCAAAATGTGGGACGAATTGACACATATACTTTATAAGGGCGGTAAAACGCATCGAATCTTGGGTATAAAATTTACCAAATTACTTTTTTATAACCAAATTGTGGTGGATTCCTGGTAAACTTAAAAAAATTTGGATAAATCAGAATTTGATTTGATTTTAAATTATACACAATTCATGAGGCTTTAATTGACTTGATTGAAGATCACAAACAATATGCCGAATTTAATTAACCTATTGTAGCTCTAGGGAATATATAAAAAATCGTTTTAAAACATTGAATTATACTTTAGCTAGAATTTTGATAATATATGTTTTAATTATAAATACACGCACACACACACACACACAATCTTCAACAGCACTTGTTTTCCATAAATATATCCAAAGGAATGATGGCAGGATGGAATAAAGATTATTTTGACTTTATAACTGAATTTATGTTCATCATAAAAGTAAAAATTATTAATTTCTTTTCTTTTGAATTCCTCCTTCCAAATATTTGTCAGGGGAATTTATTAGCTGGAGCAGATTTAATATTCATCTTAAGATACACAGAAGAGGGTGCATCTATAATGCAATTTTATAAAAGAATTCTACAACAACCAACCAGAGGTGATAATAAACGTAATTTTGTTGTATTGTGTCCCTGTGTGAGGGAGTGTCTTTGTCATGTTTTATACTCATTAGTTGCTTCTTTGTTTGTAATTGTAAGATTTATAGAATAAATCATGGAATTGCATTTATGTTGAAGTCAAATTTCCAAGAATCATAATTTCCAATTAACTCTAAATGAACTGTTGATTGTTGAATGAAGGAAAAAGCCTTCAAGCCTTTTGTGAACGGCTTTTTTCTTTTATTGAAAATAAAATCGTAAAGACTCTTTAGAAAATGATGTGTGGGCCGATGTTGAGAGTTTTGAAACGATAAAAAATTTTTAAATTTCTAAGAAATTAAGGCATAAAACAATATGACAATCAATCCTACAATTTTAATCCTCACAAGGGTTTAAGAATTGCTGCAAAAAATCTCTTGGAATAGTATAATTGTTCCTTTACCTTAATCCACAAACATTATGTAATGGGAAGAATTGAAACCATATTGAAGATAAGAGTTATTGTGGAATAAAAATAATATTTTTGTAATTTTCACTGTTCGAAACTTAAGTAACTTTTAACTTTTTGTATTATCCTTTTAATCCTATGATCACAGTGAATTTTTTTCAAATTAGATCAAATGTGTACGTACTTTCCCACTTTAATTTTAGTCATTTCACATCCAACTACTTTTTTCTGGGTACAACGGTGGCAATTCCAAAACTGGTAACCTTAAGCTGGAAACTAATCAGAGGAGTTTGAAATTAAAACTTTAGTACTTTGGACCCTTTTGTGGCTCTATGGCGAAGTTATAGTTTTATCCTTTATCTTCATCTTTTAAACTTTGGACACATTTTGAGCAAGTTTTTTAATACAAGTTTTTTAATACAACAGCGATTCCGATAAATGTTCTCTATAAAATGACGTGAAATATGGTAAAATATTTTTAAAATAACCCCTAAATATGTATAGATTTAGATTTCAATGGTAACACTCTACCGGGAATTGGGACTACAAGGGAGTTATAATGAAATTAGATTCAAATATTTCAAAGGAAACAATAGCAAAACATATTCCGATATTCATCAAAAAAGCTGGAACAATAATACTTTAGATTCTTAACAGGGTCTTTGATAATTACTTTTTGATGTTTCATACAGAGTGACAAAGTGAACTTCTTTAGCACCGGTTAGCTCCGTGCTCCGTACGATTTGGTACCAAATGTTAAAACTAATGCAGGTTTAAAAACATACAAGACTCAAAAAGTTCCTGACAGGAATTACGTAAAATAATTTAGAGGCCAAAAATAGAACACTAAAATGTTCTTGTCGATTTATCTTAACTTTCTGGTCAAAAATTTTATGTTGCTGAAGCTCAAAGGAATGTTGATGAAAAGTTTAGGATCTAAAAGAAGTCAAAATAACCAAAAAGTTCTTGGTATTGCAAGCAATATGCATTTGCTGCAAAAGAAGGGAATCATCTGATACAACGAGCTCAAATACCGGAATTTACTTGAATAATTGTTTACAAAAAAAGCTGTTTCACTTGTGATTAAAATTATAAAAAAAATATTTTTTTATTAAAATTTATGTATGTTAATAATTTTTCGATCGCACTCATTATGTGAAAAATCATGCAAACCGTTAACTTCTTCTAGCAATCGATAACTTTCTATGTGTCCATGGCGATTAACTTGTATATCCAATATAACCCTCATATTGCAATAAAGTCAATTTACATTTAAAGAAGAAAAAAAATTAAATTACAGCGAATATTCAGAACAATTAAAAGAGTTAACAAGATCAACTAGTCAACACTTTTACTGCCAACGACAGTAGTAACAGCAACAACAATTATATTAACAATAAAACTATAACAAGCAACAAACAAGAACAACAAAACAACAAAAACTTCTCTCAACATAACACATACTTAACACAATAAATACAAACACACACACACATACACATATGAACAAAACACTAACAAACAACTGAAAATAACTAAAATACACTTCAGATAATACAAATATTATGGAAGAGTGTTGAGAATAATAACCAACTAAGAATGCTTTATTCGGCTGTGCCGAATTTTAAATACCCTCTATTACTAATGTCAAGCAAAAATTATCATTAAAAAATCTCTGGAACTGGTTCATATTTTGGAAGCTTTTAAGCCTAAAACATTATTCCGATAAGTGGGATAATTGTCAAACTGGATTCATATACTAAAGACAGACTAAATTGGATCAAATTTAGAACACTTTTCTGGGTAGGGACCTTAAATAAATTACATATATTTATAAGTTTAAAGTTCTTTTTCCGGAAACGACACATAAACGGCAGCTGTAGCAAAATATCGAAAGAAAATACTATATTTTCGATATAAACTCAAACCTGTTTTCCGGGAAGTGGTGTTATATGGGAGCTTTATCAAAATATAGATCGTTATAAAATTAATTTTGCCAAAATTTCAATCGATATTCCGGGAAAGGACCCTTTATGGGCGCTAGGTCAAATAATTATTGTATTGTATTGTATTAAATTAATTTTGACCCGAAAAAATTTGAAGTGTAACAAAATTATTCATACTTCAGTCTATAACTTTTTCTATTGATCTGATTTTGATAATTATTTTGTACGAAGAAATCCAGTCACTTATACGAAGATGAAGGACATGTGTTTTATAGTTAAATTCTTGTTAAAATCCATATATATTTTTTTTTTAATTAAGAAATATTCTCAGATATCGGTCTATAATTTTTTGCCAATGAACCGATAAGCTGGTTTTAAAAAGGAAATAATTACAATAACAAATAATGTGGCCAAATTTCGTTTAAATCTTTAGCCATGAGAATATTTCCAACAGACAGATGGACATAGATCAATCGACTATGATTTTGATTTGATGCAACTATATATATACTTCTTGGGGTCTGAGATGATTCCTTCTAGGTGTTACACACAGAATGACAAAGTTATTATACCCTTATCACCACTTGTGGTGGTGGAGGGTGTAAAAATGGATTCAATTGGTGCGCTAAAATATTAAGGAAATATTTTCCATATAAATTAAATTTTAGTTCAATTCGAAGAAATTGATTTAAGGAAGAAATGTTTTCATTTTTTTGTATCTGATTATAAGGATCCTTATATTTGTATTAGACAATAATAGTGGTAAATTCGTGATCCGTTAGTTAAGTTGAAAAATTAAATATTTCTTGTGAAAATTTTATCTAAAGATCGAACAACCAACTAGTTCCATGCCGGAGCCGAATATCCAAGACTCCAAGAACGTACGTCTTGTGAAATCAGGAGGGTATTTTGTATTTTGAGCTTTTTAAATTGTTTCAGGCGATACTTTTTCGAGGGCAATTTAAAAGAGGAATCAATGAAAAATTACAAGAATATTCGACCAAACACGAGGCCATTATCTTTCAACATAACAACTTTCAGCCACAAAAATGACCTCAGAGGATACGTTAAAGGTTAAAATTCGATCATGTCGAAGATAGCCTATAGACTAACAACTACTACTTAAATTCTAAATATGTGTATATGTATGTATACAAAATATATATGCTCACGTACATATACATGTGTATGAGTGTTGTTGTAACTGTAAAACCAAAAGTGAAAATTTAATTTTGTCAAATTCGCACTTGAATGGTCATTGATACAAACACATACACACTTCTATGGTTTAACAAATATATACACAAACTTATCGATATACATATATAAACTGACATAAATATATATATACACACATAAACAATTTATATACATACATACAAATAGCTTGATATAATATATTATAACACACATACATATATGAAAAATTTCTTTAAAACATTTTTTATATGTGACTCTTTCTGTCTATAAGTATGTATGTGTATACGAAAAAACGTAAATTCATATACATATGTATAGGTCACACACACCACACAGCCTCAAACATTTGGGTGTAAAATATAAACACTTACCCATAGATCCACATACATATTAAAATTGCAATAGATGCCAAGGACATGTTTATACATTCACAAAGCTAACACACATTTACCAATACATATATTAGTGCATACATACATATATGTTTGCATATAAAAAATATACATGAATATTATGTATGAGAGAATTTTAAGGAAAAAAATTGTAATAGTTAAAAGAAAATTGTATCTGCCAAGAAAAAAAGGACTAATGTGTGTATGTGTGTGTGTAGATAGAAAAGTAGATATTTTTAGATTCACTTTTTGCAAAAAAAATCAAGTCAAATGTAAATATCTTTGAAACATTTATGCAATTACTTACACATACATTTATATGACTAAAAGTATATTTGTTAAGGGAAATAGTGTTCAAAAGGATATTTAATAATAATTCGCCTGATCAATTTCTTAGTCTTTCAGACTTTTCAAAAATCAATATTTGGATGAATTTGGAGATTTCATTCTGTATTAACTTTAGATTCAAAGGAGGGCACTGAAAGCATTTTTAATACAAAAACAAGTTGGACAGAAAATACGTAGGCCAAGATCCACATTTCGCTAATCAGAGTGCAAAATTTATTGAATTAAACGGACCACTTGAATTGATCGGTCGATGGAGTCAATATTGCCGTAGTATGCAGTATCTAAAATGAGTAATCCATATAACCACTCTTACAAAAGTTCCCATGAGCTTTCTGTAATTCGAAATTTATGTGAAAATTTCCAAGTTTAAGAGATTGTCAGTCTAGAGATTATCAGTCTATAAAAATATATCTGCTGAATCAGTTTTGTTAGTCTAAAATCTATATATCAGTGATTCCTTATTGACAAGCTTACAAGGTTTAATTGACTAAAAACTAAAGTCTACTAAGGCTGGTCAATATGCATTGTTCGCTTTGGTTCACAGTAAGAAGTCACTAGCAGGAAATTAGTTTATCCCTTTACCAATCTAATTTCTAGAAAACCATAGTGATTGAAATTACTTATACACATACAGATACATATACATACAAACACTATAGCAACATTCATAACATGCAATAATAATAAACACACCCATAGTGCAAAGTCTTAAGTAACATGTTGCATGTTTTATTTTACTTCCTTCATGATCCCTAGCAAATTTATATGAATAAATGTGCGTGTGCGTGTGTGTGTATGTGTCTGTATTTCCTTTTTTGTAAAATTTTAAGATTTAATTACAAGTAAAACTGATTTCAATAAAAATGAAAATCGTTTTAATTCATGTCCCTGTGTTAAAATGTTAAATGATATAGAGATTTTCTCTAAGCTCTTCAGCTGCCTTAACACACTTACACACATGGAAAAATGTCCTTTTTTCTGGTCTACAAAATAAATGTTCATAATAATGTCTACAAATGTGAGTATGAGTGTGTGTGTGTGTATGTGAATGTATATGTTTAAACTTTAATCAAAAAGTCAAATAAATATTTGGTTTGACTTAAAGTTATAGGACATGGAAAAGATTTCTATACAGAAACCAAAAAAAAAAAAAAAAAACAAACTGGACTAAAACTAAACTTAACGAAAGAAAAACATTGAAACAATTTTTTTTATTATTTTTCTTCTCAAAATTTAGTAGAGTTCAATTTAGTTCAATACACTCCAAAATAATGTGCAGCTGGAGTTTTCTATGACATTTAGGACCAATTTTTTCTCTCTTTTTTCTCTGGTTTATAAATATTTATGTTTGAATAACAATGGAAAGTGTTTCATACTGAGGGGAATAGAAATTATATTCAAGAGTCCTTGCAAAATAGAAAAAGAGGAGTTTATGCACTTTGTTACTTAAATACTTAAGTTGTTTCCATGTTATTTTTTATACCCTACACCAGCATAGGTGAAGGGGATATTATGCGTTTGTGCAGATATTTGCAACAGGCAGAAAAAATAGTCCTGTCACCACTTATAGGTATTGCGTTCGCCTAAGAATCACTTCCTTAATCAATTTACAGATCGCAGTTTTAAAGATATCTACCTTGGACGTACTATTATTTTGGTCCAAGGACGATGACTATTGAAATATGTTATGATGGTTCTAATGTCCCCCGAAATGAGGTTCTTAGTCTATAAAAATTATGAATAAAAAACGATTTTATACTATTTTATTTTGGTGGAAATAAGTCTAAAACTATATGCCAAATTATACGAGAGTCGGTTCATTATT
>PYHX02000495.1:13521542-13559430 GCA_004302925.2 Cochliomyia hominivorax
TTTTCTGTCTCATATTTACCTTCTCTGCATTTTATTTTAATATACTTAACTCTCTTCCATTTCCTGTATTCCATACAATTTGAACTCAAATGGCCGACAATTATTCTTGCACAATGCCATACATATATGTTCACATGCACACACATATGTTCATACGTACACACATGAATACAAACCCTGGGAAAATTTGTTAAAAATGCAATGAGAGGTAAAAGTGATTTTTTCACTATTTTTCTGGAAAACTACTATTTTTAAACTAAATTAAAGAAAAACTAGTTTACTTTTTCGTTTTCTCTCTCTCTCTCTCTCTCTCTCTTTCTCTTTTAAAGTCGAAAACAAGAAAAAAATAAAGAGGAACTTTATTTTACTGGCTTTACATTTCAACTATCTTAAACCGAATTAACTTGTCTTAATGTCACCACTGCTTCTACTTTTATTCTAAATATTTAAACGCCTTTTTCGAAGATTAGAAATTTTAAGGTTAAAATTAATAAATGAATTAAATTTCAAGATTTGTTTTAATAAAAAAAATTCGCAATTTAATCATAAATTGACATTGGAAAAAAGTCACTAAAAATCTAAATTTTTGACTAAATTTAAAATTTTACCAAAAAACTCCCAATTAAACTAAATTTTTTCACTAAATTTTAAATTACTAAAAAAAATCAATTTTCACTAAAAATTCAATTTTTCACAAAAATTCAATTTTTTTTCTCAATAAAAAATTCAAATTTTCCACTAAAAATTCAATTTTTCAATAAAAATTCAATTTTCACTAAAAATTCAATTTTTCACTAAAAAATTCAATTTTTCACTAAAAATTCAATTTTCACTAAAAATTTCAATTTTCACTAAAAATTCAATTTTTCACTAAAAATTCAATTTTCACTAAAATTCAATTTTTCACTAAAAAATCAATTTTTCACTAAAAAATTCAATTTTTCACTAAAATTTTCAATTTTTTCACTAAAAATTCAATTTTTCACTTAAAATTCAATTTTTCACTAAAATTCAATTTTTCACTTAAAAATTCAATTTTTCACTAAAAATTCAATTTTTCACTAAAAATTCAATTTTTCACTAAAAATTCAATTTTTCCACTAAAAATTCAATTTTTCACTAAAAAAATTGAATTTTTCCACTAAAAATTGAATATTTCACTAAAAAAAAATTGAATTTTTTTCACTAAAAATTGAATTTTCACTACAAAAAAATTGAATTTTTCACTAAAATTGAATTTTTCACTAAAAATTGATTTTTCACTAAAATTGAATTTTTCACTAAAAATTGAATTTCACTAAAAATTGAATTTTTCACTAAAATTCAATTTTCACTAAAAATTGAATTTTTCACTTAAAATTGAATTTTTCACTAAAAATTGAATTTTCACTAAAAATTGAATTTTTCACTAAAATTCAATTTTTCACTAAAAATTCAAAAAATAAATTTCTCTGAAAAGTTATATGACCATCTGTAAGCAAATAATCGAAAATTTAAGATGAATAACTAAATGAAATAATAATAAAAAAGTGTTGTAAATGATGTCAGGTAAATTCTTTAACTTTGATTTGATGTTTTTTTTCTTCGTATTAAATCCGATAAGAATCATTTAGTTTTGACCAAACTGTTGCATTTTTTACCCTCTTTCTCTGTGACTGTGACTAAACTGTACAAATGGTTTTATTTTGTCAGTCCACAAACAAAGAAAGAAACAAATAAAAATCACTATAGAGAGTTAGAAAAAATCTCGCGAGAAGAAAATACTTATAGATTGGAAACCAAACCGAATTGTAAAACTTCGGTAAACTGTCAAAGTTGTCACTTTTAAGTTTTACAGACAGTTGGTTGCTTCGTTACATTGTGTCGTCGTTACACATGAATGCAATACGTATTTGGCTGTGTGAGAATAATTTTTATACCCTCCACCACCACAAGCGGTGAAAAGGGTATATTAATTTTGTCATTCCGATTGTGGCACTATGAAGAAATCATCTAGGGCATATAATATACATATATAAACTTTTGCATCAAATCAAAAATATGAGTCGTCTGCCTGTCTGCTCTTAACACGTTCACGTCCACAATATTGATAGAAGCTCAATGAAATTTGGTTTAAAGTAATTTGCTATAGTCCTGAGAAGTCTATTTCATTATCGTAGAAAAAAGCTAACGAGCTAATTTTATAACTCATTAAGTGTCCCTTTGTTGCATTGAAGAAAAAATGTATATATTGTATACGTGTATGTGTAAGTGTATTTGTAAGTATATATTTACGATGTATAACGCACTTGTGGTGGAGAGCATTAAAGATTCGGCCATAGTCGAATACAGCATTCTTACTTGTTTATTTATTTGAATTAGTTTTTATGACTGTGTGTGTGTGTGGCATGAGTATGTGTGTGGCATGAGTATGTGTGTGCATGAGTGTGTAAGTGTTATGCATATTGTGTATTTTTCTATGTCTGGCCAAATGGAAAATTGCTTTGTAACATTTATTTACATATCCTTCCATTTCCTTAACTCTCTCCTTCCCGTTTTCATTGTTCATTCTTCTTTTTATTTCCATTTTATTCTTTTGCTAATCGTTTGTTTGGAATTATTGCAGCGCCCGTTTGTCTCGTTTATTTGCCAAAGAAACTTTTTTTTATGGAATATTTACAATATTTGTTTCTTTTTATCTTCAAATTCTCTTTTTTTTTTTGTTTTTTTTATTTTATTTGTTTATTTTTCTTTGTAGAAAAAGTTTTTCTTTTTTTTGTCGTTTTCTTGAGAATGCAAAAATTGTATGTTGTTGTTGCTGTCTTTATTGTTGTTACTTTAAAACAAATAATTCTACTCTTGTGCCTACTTTATGGTTTAATGCAGGATCCCAAACAGAGTTGTGGTTATTTGAGAAAATTAACCTAAATGATGTTGAAACTAATAAATTTGAAAGGAGGTATTTTAAAGAAGTTCAGAGTTTTAACTTTAATTTATAATTATTTTTTTTTTAGAATTTCTTTACTTTTAAATGTCCTACAACAACGTCTCTGTAATTTCGCTTATGCTTCCGAATTTAAAGAGTTTTATAATATTTTACGATATTTTTCTTTTTGCATTTTTTCTGTGAGAAAAAATTTTCTTGGTAAAATTTATTTGTATGAGTCCCAAGATAATGTCACACATATAAACCAGGCATACAAATTTAATGCACCACATACTGACAACAGTCAAACGAACATATTTTGCTGCGTTTTTCAAGTTTATTAAGGTGACACATACATTTTCGTTGTAAATTTCAATTAATTTCAATTTAGTGAAAATGTAAATTTTAAATGAATATTAAAATTTTTTCTATGATAAATTGAAATTCTAACGAATTTGTGTGATTCATATTCACTTTTAGTGAAAATGTGAAGTTTTTTTCTTAAATTTAAATTTAAAATTCTTAATGGAAATAGAGATTTTTAGTTAAAATGTGAACTTTTGATGGAAATGTGAATTTTTAAAATAAAAATCCTTCCATTTACCAATTAATAAGGTTTTCTGTCACTTTCCTCGAATATATAGTCCATCACCATTTAAAATCTAACACATGGGCCCAATATTTCTCCACTGGGCGTACCTCTGAATGACTTGGAGGAGTTGCCTCTATTGACACATATACCGCATTATTTTTCTTGTAACACACAGAGGTTAGTTTACCACAGTGCCAGGATAAAAGAAATTGGACACATTAGAAATCTTTTGAATTAAATCAGGCTTTTTTTTGGTAAACATTTATTAATGTCAACTTCGGTATTTGTAGAGCCCGTTGTAACAAATGATTGGCTTCTTTTAACACAACTGCTTATCACTCACGAATTTTTGGGAGATTTTGAATGCTTTTGGATCCTTAACTTTCCTTAAACATTCTCTCCAGTATTAGCAACGTAAAATTGTTGATGAGGAACATACGTTTCGTCATTCAAAAGTATTGTTTTTATAAAATTTGACTTAAATTTTCGTACTCTCTTTTTGGCCTCTAAATGTTTAGAAGCATTTCTGTCAGGAACTTTTGAACCCTGTTTGTTTTATTGACATCTGCATTAGCTCTATTTTTTCGAAACAAGTGTTCAAACTATGAACACTGAGCTAACCGGGCTGCTTTCCTACTGAATGTATTGGGAGTTCTATAAAAGCTTATCATGTGGACCATTCCTTCTACCTGAGCCAGATTTTTCTAACAACGCACAAGTTGGAAATAATCTGACGTCAGATCTTTTAATGCTTGTCCATTCACAAGACCAAGTTTGGTTTTTTTCGAAAGTGTTTCATAGTTTTAATACACAATTTCTTCCGGTCACTCATTTTAATCAGATTAATGATATGTTTTACAAGAGTAACTTCTTCGAAGGAAAAATTAAACAATACTTGGGTGAAAAGCTTTAAAGAAAAATGTATGTTTTGAAATTTTTATATCACTCCTTACATTGGTAATGAAATTTTACCTTTCTTAGTTCAGTTTCTGGTTCATTCCCTGATTCAGTTCTTAGTTCTGTTAAGCTTAATTCTATTTCAATTTCTAACTTAGTTCCTATTTCAGTTCTAGCTCGGTTCTTGTTTAATTCAAGTTTAATTGCAAGTTTAATTCTACGTTGCTTTCCAGATCAAAATTTCTTGTTCTGAATCTGCCTTCATAATTTAGTTACCAGTTAAGTTACATATAATTTTTAACTTAGTTCCTATTTCAGATCTATTTCGGTTATTGTTCAGTTCGAAAGGAATTATTTGTTAAGTGGTATTTCAATTTTAGATCAGTCTTATTTCAGTTTTTAGTTCAGAATCTGATTCAGTTCCTAGTTTAGTTAAGTTTCTAGTTCAATTTAGTTCCTATTTCAGCTTCTTGTTCAGTTCTAATTCTTTTGTAATTCAGTTCATTGGTGAGGTCCTAGTTCAATATCTATTGAAATTCCTTGTTCAGTTTCTATTTTAATTTCTTGTTCTGTTCTTAGTTTTTTCGTAGTTCAGTTCTAGTTCAGTTCGTAGTTCAGTTCGTAGGTAAATTCCTTGATCAAATCCAAGTTCCTATTAAGGTCCTTGTTTAGTTTCAATTTAAATTATTATACAGTTAATAGTTCAGTTTAAAAATTCAGTTTCTAGTTCAATTTGTTGCCCATTCCTAATTCGGTTCTAGTTAAATACTTAGTTCAGTTTTTAGTTTAATTCTAGTTCAGTTCTAATTGACTTCTATTATAGTTCTTCCTCAGTTTTAGATTTAAAGCGACTGCCTTAATATTCTTGAGTTGTAAGTATTTATAACACTTATATGCTTTGACGCTTTAGAAACTTCCTTTTATTTTTTATACCAAAGTTGTTCGCGTGTATGCAACGAAACAAATGCATTTAAGAACAAAAATATCAACCTAAAAGATTTTAAAAGAAATCACAAAACTGCAACGAAATTTTAAACACACTACAATAATCTTTTATAAATTCTGAGAAAAATCATTTAAATGTAACATTTATTTAATTAATTCAATTAATTTATTGAAAGCTTTCTAAAAGCTTTGGTGTTGGTTAAAGCTATAGAAATATTGAATGACAAACAGACGGAAAAAGTTAAAGATTTTTTTGTATTTAAATTTTTCTTTTAAATTACAAATCATTTATTTAACTTAAAATATCCACAATTTTGAAAATCCTATGTGTGTATGTGTGTATCATTTTGGTAGAAATGACGCTAAGCTCTTACTGGCAACATGCAATTATGAAAATATATATATATATAAAAATAACAAAAACAATAAGAAAAATGAAAATTTTTTAAAAAGAACTCATAAAAAAGTTTCTTGACTTTTGAATGACTTTTGCGCCCCTTTGGAAACAGGAATAAAACAACAACAACACACACATACAAATAACTAAAAACTACCAGCAAAACAATAAATTAACTATTATTTTAGTAACGAACATTTTGTTGTTACAAAAAACAACATTTTTATTTACATTTTTCTCCATTTATGTTTTAAAATATTTAATTTTGATTTGTGTGTGTGTAATATTTCTTATATTTATATTTAATTTTTGTCATGTTTAAATTCTCATTCACACACACACACACATAAAATAGACTTATGGAATTTTTCTTAACTTCAACCAGAGTTTTGTTGCAACAACCTCAAAACACTTAAGATACAAATTTAGATAATAAGAAAATAAATATATACACAAGCAACATACACACATACACTTGCCTGTTGTTGTAATCACACGTATGTATTTTGTTTAAAAATATACTTAAACATACAAACATATTCATTCTATATATAGTGGCACAACACAGACGCTTTATAGTTAAGTTGAGTGGCAACACCACTTGATCTCAAATGCGTGCATTTGTCTTTGACTCTCTTATTCTTTGTGTTTGTATGTTGTTGTAATTATATGTATTTTCGTTTTTATTTCTGCATCATTTGTGTTAATTTGTATGTGTTTAGTGTTTTTCTTGGCATCTTATACATTCCAAACATACCTACTTACAACATGTTGTCATTAACACGCATTATCATACAACACAGCAGCAACAACAACAACAGAGTTGGCATATGTAACAGCAATAGCAACAGCAGTTGCTTTAATGGCAGCAACAGCAATAATATGAGAAAAAGTTGTAAGAAGATATAAAAAAAATGTTTGAACAATTTTAATGAGCAGGTTAGTGAACATATCCTTTACACTTTACATACGCACACATTTACATTATTTCATTTTATAGAATATACTCCAACTCTTTTATAAACTCCTTGCCAACGAATTTTTAAACCATATTATTTTTATACAGACAAGATGAGAAAAATAGCAGCTCAAAGGAAATTTAAGAAAAGCATTAGTTCTAATTCAGTTCTAGTTCAGTTCTGGTTCAGTTTTAGTTCAGTTCTAGTTTTAGTTCAGTTCTACTTCAGTTCTATTTCAGCTCTAGTTCAGTTCTGGTTCAGTTCTATTTCAGTTTTAGTTCTGTTCTAGTTCAGTTCTGGTTCAGTTCTACTTCGGTTCTAAGTCAGTTCAGGTTCAGTTCTAATTCAGTTGTAGTTCAGTTCTAGTTCAGTTCTAATTCAGTTCTGGTTCAGTTCAAGTTCAGTTTTACTACAGTTCTAGTTCAGTTCTACGTCAGTTTTAGTTCAGCTCTAGTTCAGTTTTACTGCAGTTCTAGTTCAGTTCGTATTCAGTTCTAGTTCAGTTTTACTACAGTTGTAGTTCAGTTCTGGTTCAGTTCTGGTTCAGTTCTAGTTCAGTTCTAGTTCAGTTCTAGTTCAGTTCTAGTTCAGTTCTGGTTCAGTTTTACTATAGTTCTAGTTCAGTTCTGGTTCATTTCTGGTTCAGTTCTAGTTCAAGTTCAGTTCTAGTTCTGTTCTAGTTCAGTTCTAGTTCAGTTCTAATTCAGTTCTAGTTCAGTTCAGTTCTGGCTCAGTTCTAGTTCAGTCCTGGTACAGTTCTAATTCAGTTCTAGTTCAGTTCTACTTCAGTTCTAGTTTAGTTCAAATTCTAGTTAAGTTCTAGTTCAGTTTTTGTTTGATTCTAGTTCAGTTCTTTTTTAGTTCAATTCCAGTTCTAGCTTAGTTCAGTCAGAATGCTGATATTACGATTTAAAATTTATAGTTCCATGTATGAAAGTTTTAAAAGTTTTAAGTAGCAAATTATATTTTCAGCATTATTTTTTCAAAGTCTTTGGAACTATAAAGAAATTAAAAAGATTCTTTTTCACTTCAATAATTTTAATTCTGCTCAACTGTCGTCACTTTCATTTAGGTTGCAATGCAACTTCTTTTTATTGTTACTTTTCCTAAAGATTCCTTTTTTAAATTCCTGCTGCATCATTGCAACACAACGAGAATTAAAATAAAAATTCTGTTTTCATAATAAGAATGATAATAATAGTTATTGCTGAATATCATTATCCTGGCTTAAAGTTTTTTTGGCATTATATAGTAATGGAAAATCTGCTAGCTCCTAGCGATGAGTTTCCACTCTTCTCATCATCATATTACTTTAACCCATAACAGTCATATTTAATTCTTAACACAGTCCCCCGTTGTCTTTATAATTCTTTATCTACTTTTTTGCATTACAATGACAAGTAAGATGAACAAAAAAAGAAAATATGCTCCAAACATCTAAGCAGGCAACCAACCTCCTTCTCTAATTGCACTTAGGAAATGGAGCACACATGTTCAAGTGTTAATATTTTGGCTTCATATAAAAATAAAATGAGAAGAGAATAATAAAACAAAAACAACAACAACAACAAAGAATATATATTTTATTATAATGCCCTCTTCTTAACAAAATATTGTGCTATATCGCTTCAGCAATAGCAACAACAACAACTACAACATAAAAGACATTATGGAAACAAAAAAGAATTAAAATGCTCCTTTTCCTTAAAGGACCCGTCATTACAATAAACTGGGGGAACTTTATACCAGAAAAGTGAAATGTAAAAACAATAAAATTGTGAAGAGAAAATGATGTTCCGGTGAGAAGAAACTTTGATACCCTTCATAGGGGAAAACAAATTTTACATTATTTGTTCTCTAAGAGAGATATATGTAACAGTAATCAGCCGTCCGAGATTTTTTAAATAATAAGTCGATTCATGATGAAAAATTTTTAAACCTTTCGGCGACAAGGATTATACATGAAGTGGAAAACCTAAAAAGTTGAGTTATCCTGCTTCACCGCAAGACGCTTATACAATTCCAAATTGACTTGAGGCGTTGGATATAGTGTTTTCTCGAACGACCTTAAAATAAAATATCAATTTCGGATGAATATCCAAGGGAAAATAGGAATTTATATCTACAATTAAGTGGCTCTTTTATCATTTAGAGCTCACGCAACAAACTCTCTTATGTGTTTTTGTGCAAAGAAAAGCTCCGGTTTTGTGAACGTATAGTCCATACGTTTGGTATTGAACAGTAGCGGGGAAGTTCTCCATCCAATATATCTAATGCGGAATTTGTAATAATTCCTTTAGGAAAATTATCTTCAACCTCGATAAATCTTGGTTCTATGGTTTAATAGATCAGATATTGAACTATAACTTACTATCGGCTAAACCTCTATACGACCAATATTGGTCAAATTAATAAAGTATGTTCAAGATAATAGTAATTCTGCCGAGTATCGAAAGAATTGGTTTAAGGCTTTCTTATGCTTAAAACTGTTTTGCGGGAAATTCCATAAAATGAATCCATATTTAGTAGATTTTTAAGCTTAAAACCATATTCCGAAAAAAAGGTCTCATCTGTTGATCCGATTTTTATAATTTTTTGTACGATAATGAAGTATTTACAACCATGTGTTATGGTTAAATTCTGTTTAAATTCACTTTTTGTTTGAAAATTTAGATTTTTTTCGAAATTTTTAGGTTGTCTCAGATATCGTTTTATAACTTTTCCGCTAATAAAACATATATAAACAATGTGGCCAAATTCCATTGAATACGGAATTTATTCTTTGCGTGAGAATGGTAACAACAGACAGACGGACATTTACGAAGACGCAAAATGAACAAGTTTTTAGGACCATTATAGAATTTGGGATATACGTATATAAGAAATCTACTACAATTGATGTGATTTTGGAAAATGGGTGTTATATGGAAGCTGTGAACCGATCTTATCAAATTTTATTCATCATACTAAAATTGACTAAAATTTGTCGATATTTATACGAAAATTGGGGCTGTATAAGACCGATATTTATACACCATTTGTATTTATAAGAACAGTCAGCTGGCAAACGGACATACATCGTTAAATCGATTCAGAAAATAAATCCGTATAGCAAGACTAAATAAGATTAGAATTATCTATATAAAATTAATCTGTGTTTATTTGTCTGTTTGTTTGGGATGATCCCCATATATCCGAAAATAACATAAGCTATAGCACTTGGGGGGAGAGGTACCCCCATACAAAGCAAATATTGATTATCGAATATCTAAAATTTTAAATTTGGCTCCAATCATTTTTTGAAGGAACTATTTTACAAGACAAAATATGTGGCGGATAGAATCAGGGAAGAGGTAACACTTATATTAGGCAAATATTGATCATCGAATATTTAAAGAACTATAACGTCGAGAATTTGATTCCAACCACTTTATCAAGGATCTGTTTAATTAGACAAAATATCTAAAGAACAGTAAAAGCGGGAGTAATCGAATTTGTTTCAATTACTTTCCCTAAGTCAAAATGTTTTTGATCATATATTTTATAAGGGCGGTAAAACGCATCGAATCTCAGGTATAAAATTTACCAAATTATTTTTTATAACCAAATTGTGCTGGATTTCGGGTAAACTTAAAAGAATTTGAATAACTCAGAATTCGACTTGATCATGATTATGCTCAATTCATCAGTCTTTAATTGACTTGATTGAAGATCACAAACAATATGCCAAATTTATCTCACCTATTGTAGCGCTGGAGAATATAAAAAAATCGTTTTAAAACATTGAATTATACTTTAGCTAGAATTTTGATAATATATGTTTTAATTATAAATACACGCACACACACACACAATCTTCAACAGCACTTGTTTTCCATAAATATATCCAAAGGAATGATGGCAGGATGGAATAAAGATTATTTTGACTTTATAACTGAATTTATGTGCATCATAAAAGTAAAAATTATTAATTTCTCTTCTTTTGAATTCCTCCTTCCAAATATTTGTCAGGGGAATTTATTAGCTGGAGCAGATTTATCAGATTCATCTTAAGATACACAGAAGAGGGTGCATCTGTAATGCAATTTTATAAAAGAATTCTACAACAACCAACCAGGGGTGATAATAAACGTAAATTTGTTGTATTGTGTCCCTTGTGTGAGGGAGTGTCTTTGTCATGTTTTATACTCATTAGTTGCTTCTTTGTTTGTAATTGTAAGATTTATAGAATAAATCATGGAATTGCATTTAAGTTGAAGTCAAATTTCCCAAAATCATATTTTCCAATTAACTCTAAATGAACTGTTGATTGTTGAATGAAGGAAAAAGCCTTCAAGCCTTTTGTGAACGGCTTTTTTCTTTTATTGAAAATAAAATCGTAAAGACTCTTTAGAAAATGATGTGTGGGCCGATGTTGAGAGTTTTGAAACGATTACAAATTTTTAAATTTCTAAGAATTTTAGTCATAAAACAATACGAAAATCAGTCATACAATTTTAATTTACAAAAGGGTTTAAGAATTGCTGCAAAAAATCTCTTGGAATAGTATAATTGTTCCTTTACCTTAATCCACAAACATTATGTAATGGGAAGAATTGAAACCATATTGAAGATAAGAGTTATTGTGGAATAAAAATAATATTTTTGTAATATTGGCTGTTCGAAACTCAAGTAACTTTTAACTTTTTGTATTATCCTTTTAATCCTATGATCTCAGTAAATTTTTGGGCATGAATTGTTTAAGATTCCCTAGATCAAACATGAACATACTTTCCCACATTAATTTTAGTCATTTCACATCCAACTACTTTTTTCTGGGTACAACGGTGGCAATTCCAAAACTGGTAACCTTAAGCTGGAAACTAATCAGAGGAGTTTGAAATTAAAACTTTAGTACTTTGGACCCTTTTGTGGCTCTATGGCGAAGTTATAGTTTTATCCTTTATCTTCATCTTTTAAAATTTGGACACATTTTGAGCAAGTTTTTTAATACATTTCCAAAAGTACTGCCATGATCTTAGCATAAACAGCGATTCCGATAAATGTTCTCTATAAAAATGACGTGAAATATGGTAAAATATTTTTAAAATAACCCCTAAATATGTAAAGATTTAGATTTCAATGGTAACACTCTACCGGGAATTGGGACTACAAGGGAGTTATAATGAAATTAGATTCAAATATTTCAAAGGAAACAATAGCAAAACATATTCCGATATTCATCAAAAAAGCTGGAACAATAATACTTTAGATTCTTAACAGGGTCTTTGATAATTACTTTCTGATGTTTCATACAGAGTGACAAAGTTAACTTCTTTAGCACACGTACGATTTGGTGCCAAATGTTAAAGCTAATGCAGGTTTAAAAACTTTCAAGACTCCAAAAGTTCCTGACAGGAATTACGTAAAAAAATGTAGAGGTCAAAAATAGAATACTAAAATGTTCTTGTCGATTTATCTTAACTTTCTGGTCAAAAATTTTATGTTGCTGAAGCTCAAAGGAATGTTGATGAAAAGTTTAGGATCTAAAAGAAGTCAAAATAACCAAAAAGTTCTTGGTATTGCAAGCAATATGCATTTGCTGCAAAAGAAGGGAATCATCTGTTACAACGAGCTCAAATACCGGAATTTACTTGAATAATTGTTTACAAAAAAGCTGTTTCCATTCAAAAGTCTTTATAATCAGTTTACTTACTTTTGGCCTGACTTGTTATTTTGACACAGTGGTAGAGAAGAATTTGAGTGGACAAGAACAATAATGTGGATATTTGTATTAAGAGAGGTAAATCCTCCAAACTGCCTCGAGCTAAGGCTAGTTGAGAGATATTGGGCTCTTGTAAAAGAATTTAAGAGCACAAAAAAGATGTCAAAATATGTGGTAGATTTTAAATTGAGTTGGACTAACTGTTCGAGTTAAGTGACAAAGAGCACTATAAAAACGTTATTGGAAAGGTTTCCGAAAAAATTCAAAATTGCATCACTTGTGATTAAAATTATAAAAATATTTTTTTATTAATATTTATGTATGTTAAGAATTTTTCGATCGCACTCATTATGTGAAAAATCATGCAAACCGTTAACTTTTTCTACCAATCGATAACTTTCTATGTGTCCATGGCGATTAACTTGTATATCCAATAAAACCCTCATATTGCAATAAAGTCATTTTACATTTAAAGAAGAAAAAAAATTAAATTACAGCGAATATTCAGAACAATTAAAAAAGTTAACAAGATCAACTAGTCAACACTTTTACTGCCAACGACAGTAGTAACAGCAACAACAATTATATCAACAATAAAACTATAACAAGCAACAAACAAGAACAACAAAACAACAAAAACTTCTCTCAACATAACACATACTTAACACAATAAATACAAACACACACACACATACACATATGAACAAAACACTAACAAACAACTGAAAATAACTAAAATACACTTCAGATAATACAAATATTATGGAAGAATGTTGAGAATAATAACCAACTAAGAATGCTTTATTCGGCTGTGCCGAATCGGAACTACCCTCCACCACTAATATTATGCAAACATTATTATGAAAAAGATCTCTGGAACTTGTTCATATTTTGGAAGCCTAAAACACTATTCCGATAAGTGGGATAATTGTCAAACTGGATTCATATACTAAAGACAGACTAAATTGGAACAAATTTAGAACACTTTTCTGGGTAGGGACCTTAAATAAATAACATATATTTATAAGTTTAAAGTTCTTTTTCCGAAAACGACACATAAACGGCAGCTGTAGCAAAATATCGATATTCGTAAAGAAAATACTATATTTTCGATATAAACTCAAATCTGTTTTCCGGGAAGTGGTGTTATATGGGAGCTTTATCAAAATATAGATCGTTATAAAATTAATTTTCCAAATTTTAATCGATATTCCGGGAAAGGGCCCCTTATGGGCGCTAGTTCAAATAATTACACCAGTATAATCTAGTTTCTTTGGGTTTATTATTGTATAGTATTAAATTAATTTTGACCCATAAAGCACAAAGATTTTGAAGTGTAAAAAAATTATTCATACTTCAGTCTATAACTTTTTCTATTGATCTGATTTTGATAATTATTTTGTACGAAGAAATCCAGTTACTTATACGAAGATGAAGGACATGTGTTTTATAGTAAAATTCTTGTTAAAATCCATATAATTTTTTTTTTATTAAGAAATATTCTCAGATATCGGTCTATAATTTTTTGCCAATGAACCGATAAGCTGGTTTTAAAAAGGAAATAATTACAATAACAATAACAAATAATGTGGCCAAATTTCGTTTAATTCTTTAGCCATGAGAACATTTCCAACAGACAGATGGACATAGATCAATCGACTATGAACTATATATTGGGGTCTGAGATGATTCCTTCTAGGTGTTACACACAGAATGACAAAGTTATTATACCCTTATCACCACTTGTGGTGGTGGAGGGTGTAAAAATGGATTAAATTGGTGCGCTAAAATATTAAGGAAATATTTTCCATATAAATTTAATTTCAGTTCAATTCACAGAAATAGATTTTAGAAAGAAATGTTTGTATTTTCTTTTGTATCTGATTATAATGATCCTTATATTTGTATTAGGTAATAATAATGGTAAATTCGTGATCCATTAGTTAAGTTGAAAATTAAATTATATCTAAAGATCGAACAACCAACTAGTTCCATGCCGGAGCCGAATATCCAAGACTCCAAGGACGTACGTATTGTGGAATCAGGAGGGTATTTTGTATTATGAGCTTTTTAAATTGTTTCAGATCATACTTTTTTGAGGACAATTTAAGAGAGGAATCAATGAAGAATTACAAGAATATTCGACCAAACACGAGGCCATTATCTTTCAACATAACAACTTTCAGCCACAAAAATGATCTCAGAGGATACGTTAGGTTAAAATTCGATCATGTCGGAGATAGCCTATAGACTAACAACTACTACTTAAATTCTAAATATGTGTATATGTATGTATACAAAATACATATGCTCACGTACATATACATGTGTATGAGTGTTGTTGTAACTGTAAAGCCAAAAGTGAAAATTTAATTTTGTCAAATTCGCACTTGAATGGTCATTGATACAAACACATACACACTTCTATGGTTTAACAAATATATACACAAACTCATCGAATTTATACTGACACAAATATATATACACACATAAACAATATATACACATACATATATAAAATATTTCTTTAAAACATTTTTTATATGAGACTCTTTCTATCTATAAGTATGTATGTGTATATAAAAAAACGTAAATTTATATACATATGTATAGGTCACACACACCACACAGCCTCAAACATTTGGGTGTAAAATATAAACACTTACCCATAGATCCACATACATATTAAAATTGCAATAGATGCCAAGGACATGTTTATACATTCACAAAGCTAACACACATTTACCAATACATATATTAGTGCATACATACATACATATATATTTGCATATAAAAAATATACATGAATATTATGTATGAGAGAATTTTAAGGAAAAAAAATTGTAATAGTTAAAAGAAAATTGTATCTGCCAAGAAAAAAAGGACTAATGTGTATATGTGTGTGTAGATAGAAAAGTAGATATTTTTAGATTCACTTTTTGCAAAAAAAAAATCAAGTCAAATGTAAATATCTTTGAAACATTTATGCAATTACTTACACATACATTTAGACTAAAAGTATATTTGTTAAGGGAAATAGTAACAGAATAAAAAAGGATATTTAATAATAATTCGCTTGATCAATTCCTCAGTCTTTCAGACTTTTCAAAAATCAATATTTGGATGAATTTGGAGATTTCATTCTGAATTAACTTTAGATTCAAAGGAGGGCACTGAAAGCATTTTTAATACAAAAACAAGTTGGCCATAAAATACGTAAGAAAAGATCCACATTTCGTTAATCAGAGTTCAAAATTCGTTGAATTAAATGGACAACTGGAATTGTTCGGTTGATGGAGTCAATATTTTTGTAGTATGCAGTACCTACAAATGAGTAATCCACATAACCACTCTTACATAAGTTCCCATGAGCTTTCTGTAATTCGAAATTTATGTGAAAATTTCCAAGTTTAAGAGATTGTCAGTATAGAGATTATCAGTCTATAAAGATATATCTGCTGAATCAGTTTTGTTGTCTAAACTCGATAAAAAAGTGATTCCTTATTGAAATCTCTTTATATAGTCTCATATTCCAAGATATTAAAATTATTTGTAGTGTTTCATGACACTTGTTCAATTTGATCATATAATGACATTAAAAGCTTTCTTGAATGTTGGATAATGTTTGATCTTTACCAAAAAATAATAATTCAAGGGTAAAATTGGATTCATATTCCTAAAAATCTAACAAAAAATGGATTATATCTACTCATGAAGGGAATTAGTGAAAAATTTTTACTACCTAGGAAAAAATCGAAAATGGAAAAGTGCTACCACCATTTTCAGTATACCGTTCCACTCATAATCCTGTCTTAACGATATCCTTCCGCTTAGTGAGCTATATGACAAATAATATATATGTTCCAATGCTTCTGATTAAGAACGAAGTCTGTTGAAATTGTTAGCTGAATATCAAAAATTTCAGATAGATACCAAACAAATTTGGTTTCAACTTCGCAAATTTTTATATATGAAAACATTTAAGCTAAATTTCACGAAGATCGATCCACATAATACAAGACTCAACTTTGAAAATCATACTAAAGTAAATGAATTTATAAAATATTTAAGTCCATTTAAAGCTTTTAGAATCACACGATACTAGAGATTTATAATAATTGTTCCGAAAATTCTTTATATTTCTTGCACTTTGGAAAATCATAAATCTAACAGAAATATTTATATCAAGATATTAAGCATGTCGTAATAAATTGTATGTGAATTCATGATATTGCGTACCTTAAAATGTATAGTGAAAAGGGTATATATAATCTGGCATGATCGACTACTGCTTGGTAATTTAGATAATTATTAGCATTCTCTAAAGATACATTTGAAACTGCCATCTGAAACTGGTTCACAAAGTTTACATAGGCAGTCGATCAGTCTACCTGCCTGCCAGCCAGCCGAATGGATATCATTAAATCAACTCAGAAAGTGATAATGTTAAAACAGTTCTTTCTGCCCATCACAAAATTCTGCACATAATTTCATAACTACCTAAAGTTGTGCAGTTCAAAAGTCACAGAATTATTTCCAAGAAAGGATTTTGGCATCAGGAGTTAAGATCTAAATTCACAAGCTTACAAGGTCTAATTGACTAAAAACTAAAGTCTACTGGTCAATATGCATTGTTCGCTTTGGTTCACAGTAAGAATTCACTAGCAGGAAATTAGTTTATCCCTTCACCAATCTAATTTCTAGTAAACCATAGTGATTGAAATTACTTATACACATACAGATACATATACATACAAATACTATAGTAACATTCATAACATGCAATAATAATAAACACACCCATAGTGCAAAGTCTTAAGTAACATGTTGCATGTTTTATTTTACTTTCTTCATGATCCTTAGCAAATTTATATGAATATATGTGCGTGTGTGTGTGTGTATATGTCTGTATTTCCTTTTTTGTAAAATTTTAAGATTTAATTACAAGTAAAACTGATTTCAATAAAAATGAAAATCTTTTAATTCATGTCCCTGTGTTAAAATGTTAAATGATATAGAGATTTTCTCTAAGCTCTTCAGCTGCCTTAACACACTTACACACATGCAAAAATGTCCTTTTTTTCTGTTCTACAAAATAAATGTGCATAATAATGTCTACAAGTGTGAGTATGAATGTGTGTGAATGTATATGTTTAAACTTTAATCAAAAAGTCAAATAAATATTTGGTTTGACTTAAAGTTATAGGACATGGAAAAGATTTCTATACAGAAACCAAAAAAAAAAAAAAACAAACTGGACTAAAACTAAACTTAACGAAAGAAAAACATTGAAACAATTTTTTTTATTATTTTTCTTCTCAAAATTTAGTAGAGTTCAATTTAGTTCAATACACTCCAAAATAATGTGCAGCTGGAGTTTTCTATGACATTTAGGACCAATTTTTCTCTTTTTTTTCTCTGGTTTATAAATATTTATGTTTGAATAACAATGGAAAGTGTTTCATACTGAGGGGAATAGAAATTATATTCAAGAGTCCTTGCAAAATAGAAAAAGAGGAGTTTATGCACTTTGTTACTTAAATACTTAAGTTGTTTCCATGTTATTTTTTATACCCTACACCAGCATAGGTGAAGGGAATATTATGCGTTTGTGCAGATATTTGTAACAGGCAGAAAAAATAGTCCTGTCACCACTTATAGGTATTGCGTTCGCCTCAGAATCACTTCCTTAATGATATCAGCACGTACTATTATTTTGGTCCAAGGACGATGACTATTAAAATTTGTTATGATCGTTCTAATGTCCCCCGAAATGACATTAGAACGATTATTGCACACATATACACAAATAAGAAAAGCAAATTATACGAGGACCGTTCATTAATTTTTCGCCGCAGTCATTTGTAACTTATAATGTGGTGTAGAGTATAACAAAGTCGGGCTTGACTGACTTTAACTCTTTTATTTCTGGTATTTTTTCTTAGTTGATGCATATTTATGTTTTTAGAAGAATATTTTTAAGGATCTAATTTTGAATTGTTTTTTGGGGATTTTCATTAAAATTACAGTAAGTTATAGAAATAGTGGAAAGGAAGTTATTTGATGATGCAATAAGCTTACAGCCCAATTTGATTCTATCTATTGCATAATTTAGCCCAATTTATTATCTGCCGAGCATGGCTACATAAACCTTTTAAAAATCCCCCAAGCCATCACTTTTGTCACACACTGTTTAATTTTTCTTCTTAAATATTGGAAAAAATTGTACAAAATATAAATAAGAACTAGAAAAATATACAAAAACGAGAGTCAGTGAGTGAGTGAATGAGCTCACTTAAAGGTTACAGAATGAAATCCAATGAGATTTATGTGATCTAACCCCACTACAAAAACAATAACAACAAAAACATAAATATTTTTGTACTTTCTTCGGTTTCAGTAAGATTTGTTTCAAAATCATTCCAATGTAGTTGTTGGTTTTTACTTTTAAATCATATCTCCTCCAATTTCCCCTCGCTCTGCCTTCGACAACCACATGCAGTTTTCCCCCAAATTATCGATAACGAAAAAAGAAAGCAAAGAATAAAAGTTTTCTATTTTCTTTGTTATTTTTAAAAGCAAAATAGTGTCGTTGTGCAAATATGTGGAAAATATAGGACAACTTTTACTGATATTTCTCTCAAAATACTCAAATGTGGGTTTAAACTGCATAAAATAAAACCTAAAATAAAATCAAAATGTTGCAACAACACACTTTCACACAGGGGCATTTAAAGTAGCTGCATTGCACAGAAATGCTGAAAAAATAAATTTAAAATTCCAAAATCCATAGAAAAAAGTTTTCGTAAAAGCTTAAACAAGTTTACAAAGGTTATAAAATTGTAAATTTGTAGCATGTTGTAGCATGAAGAAAAACACGAAAGAGCAAAAGAATGAAAAAGAAAAAAACAAATATTCTAAACTCCCTACCTTTCAGTAACAGTTGAAACAGAGATTCTAGTACAGTCTTAGTGCAGTTTCAAGTTTAGTTCCTGGTACAGTTACAAGTTCAGGTCTTACTCATTTCTAGTTCAGTTGCAGTTCAGTTATAGTTTAGTTCTAGTTTAATTCCCAGCTTAGTTCCCAGTTCAATTCTTAATTTAATTCCTAGTTTAATTCCCAGTTCAGTTCCAGTTCTGTTTTAGTTTACTTCCAGGTTTAGTTCCAAGTTCTGTTTTATCTCAATTCTAGTTCATTTCCAAGATTAAGTCCAAGTTCAGTTCTATCTCAGTTCTCAGCTCAGTTCCTGATTCAGTTTCTAGTTCAGTTCCTAGCTAAGTTCTAGTTCTGTTCTAGTTCATTTTCAAGTTTAATTCCTAATTCTATTATAATACAGTTCTAGCTGAGTTCTTAGCTCAGTTTCTAGTTCAGTTTCCAATTTGGTTCATGGTTTAGTTGTTAATTAACTTTTTAGTTCAGTTTTAGTTATGTTCTATGTCAGTTCTTAGTTTTGTTTCTAGTTCGCTTCCTATTCTTCCATTACCTGTTCTAATTTGGTTCCTAGTAAGTTCCTAATTCTGTTCTAGTTCAGTTCGTTCCTCGTTCAGTTTCTAGTTTAGTTCCTAGTTCAGTCCTAGCTTAGTCCTTTATTCAGTTCTTTGTTCGGTTCATAGTATAGTTCTAGTTCAATTTTTTGTTAAGGTCCTGTCTTAGTTCCTTCTTTATTTGTTTAATTTAGTTCCTAATTTGGTTCGTAGTTTAGTTGCTAATTAATTCTTAAGTTCAGCTGTGTTCTACCTCAATTCTTAGTTTTGTTTTTAAGTTCACTTCCTATATCAGATTCTGTTTCTAGTTCAGTTCCTAGATCTATTCCTTGTTCAGTTCTTTTTTACATTCTGGTACAGTTCTAGTTCCATTCCAGTTCTGTCCCAGTTCAGTTCCTAATTAATTTCCTAGTTCAGTTCATACTTGAGTTCCTAGTTCGGTTACTAGTTCAGTTCATAGTAAAGTTCAAGTTAAATTTTTTATTCAGTTCCTAATTTCGTTCGTGCTTAAGTTGTTCATTTTTAGTTTAGTCTTTAGTTCATCTCTAGTTATGTTCTATCTTAGTTCACAGCTTTGTTTCTAGTTCACTTTCTACTTCGATTCCTTGTTCCGTTACTAGTTCTTCAATAGACTATCACCTCCTACTTACCGTTGTGTAGGGTATAAAATAAGGCAACATCGATTTGTTAAAAAGTAACCAAAAACTTCATTTACCAATTAGGAAATCGTTTTATATACAAAAAATTCTCTTAGGACCTCGTTATACTACAATTTGCAGTATAAGAGAATAATTCATTTTTAGTTTTAAATACTCTCATACATATGTACACTTACACTTACACTTACATTTATTACAAATGTCTATAAGCCAAAAGGTCAAATAGAGTGAGACAGAACACATAAACATAACAACAACAATTTTTATTTAGCATTCTAAATTTGTACAAAGTACCACAAATCGTCCACAAATGTTTGGCTCTTTTTTTAAAACAACACATGCAACAAACGATTTTTTTTAACAAAAAAAAACGTTATTGTAAAATTTATATTCCTGAACTATTTCCACTACCTCCCCCCTTCAACTTATCATTTCTTTCTCATGCAAAACATGGAAAATGGAATTAATGTATTTTTTGTTATTTATCGAAATTTGTATTTTTATTTGCGTAGTCAGTCGAAAAAGGATAATTTGTAATTACCGAGTAAAGAAGCTCGGGTACCCAACCTGGGGAAAGTATTTTAATGTCATGATTTTTAATAAAATATCATTTTTCAAAGAAAACGGATTTGACTCTGAAAAATATTTTAATTTAAGAATTTATTTATGAATTGAATTTTGTGAGGAATTTGTTCTCTAAATACTGTTGTTTTAAATGAGTCGAAGAAAGTTGAACGTTGAAAAGTGTTGGAGTGTTTTATTTTATTTCATTGGATATTTCGACCACCTCCCTCTTTCTAACACTACTGAAGTGTATTTTAATTACCATTTCATGCATTTGGCTTTAGTGTTTTTGAATAAAAATTCAAAATTTTTTGGAAAAATAAAACAATTCCACCACGGAAAGGGTGCCGTTGAAGGTTGTGTTTTCTTTCAAGTGTTTTTAAAATAATTTTAGTTAAGTTTCTAGTTCCGATCTGGTTCCGTTCTAGTTCAATTTCTAGTTCAGCTTCTAGATCAGTTCCTACTCAGTTCTAGTTCCGTTCTAGTTCAATTTCTAGTTCAGTTTCTAGTTCAGTTTCTAGTTCAGTTTCTAGTTCAGTCCAGTTCCTAGTTCAGTTCTAGTTCAGTTTTTACGTCAGTTACTAGTTAACTTACTAGTAAAGTTACTATCTCAGTTAATAGTTCATTTCCTAGTTCAGTTCCTTGTTCAGTTCTAGTGCAGTTAAATTCCTAGTTCAGCTTCTGGATCAGTTCCTACTCAGTTCTAGTTCCGTTCTAGTTCAATTTCTAGTTCAGTTTTAGCTCAGTTCCCAGTTCAGTTTCTAGTTCAGTCCAGTTCCTAGTTCAGTTCTAGTTCAGTTTTTACTTCAGTTACTAGTTCAGTTACTACTTCAGTTAATAGTTCATTTCCTAATTCAGTTCAGTTTTTAGTTCAGTTTATTAACTGAATTTCCTAGTTCAGTTCCTTGTTCAGTTCTAATGCAGTCCAGTTCCTAATTCAGTTGTAGTTCAGTTTTTAGTTCAGTTACTAGTTGAGCTACTAGTTCAGTTACTACTTCAGTTAATAGTTCAGTTCTAGTGCAGTTCTAGTTCAATTCCTAGTTCAGCTTCTGGATCAGTTCTAGTGCAGTTCTAGTTCAATTTCAAGTTCAGTTTTAGCTCAGTTCCCAGTTCAGTTTCTAGTTCAGTTTTTAGTTCAGTTTTAGCTCAGTTCCCAGTTCATTTCCTTGTTCAGTTCTAGTTCAGTTCTTTGTTTAGTACTAGATAAATTCCTAGTTCAGTTGCTAGTTTAATTTATTGTTCAGTTTCAAATTCAAATTTTAATTCAGTTTCTAGTTCAGAGTATCGTTCACTTTTTGTTCAGTTCCTGGTTCCGTTCTAGTTCTCTCCAAGATCAATGAAAGTCGAACCATTTTTTGGATCACTCTTTATTTGTGTATAAATTTTGTTGTTTCATATAAAATTTTCAACAACACTATCAGCCAACCGGAGTCGAAGCAACATTAGCCATTTTACATATGACATTTGACCAGAGCGTTTATTATTTCTCATTCAATAGCGGTGCTGGCTGCCATCAGTTTTTCGAAAAAAAAAAAAAAAATACATTTAAATTGGAATGAATAAACAAATGCCTGGACTTAACCACTTTTAAAAGTGAGAAATATTTCGACCACCAATGTTTTTGTCCTTTTTGCATTACGGCAATGGATATGAATACAAAATTAAATGGAGGGGCGAAAAAAAGAAAGAAGCAGACAAAAGTGAATAAAGTTTTGTGTTTGTATGTTTAGAATGGTTTAGAAATTTTTTTTCAGGTTTGAGTTCTTCCCCCACTTCCTATATACGTTTTGCCAGTTGATACAAGAGAAATTGTTTTAACGCGAATTTTTCATTTTTTTTTTTTTTTTTTTTAATTATGAGCAGGAAACAATTTAGAGGTGAAAATAGTTTTAAAGAATTTTTATCTTAATTCATCAATGATTTAAAAAAAAAAAACTTGTTTCTTAGAATTTTATAAAAATAGTTTTATTTAAATATGATTTTAATTTATTTACTGGGTTATCCGGTTGCATTTATGTGAATATGTGCGAAAATGCAATATCACTGTACTCATTCACTACAAGTGCTTGTATTAATAGTTAGACGTGTCCAAAATCGACTACTACATGTATTTCATATATAATACTAGCTTTTACCAGGTGCGATTTACTGCCTAAAATTCTCCTTAGTCCAAGATCTAGAAAGGAATTTGACAAATCGCGATGTGTATTAAACAATAAAAATTCTAATAAAACTGTTTCATAGGAAAGTGACAATATTTGGAAACTCTAGGTGAAATAGTTCTTCAGATATTCGATAATTAATAATTGGTATGTACTGGGTCAACTCTCCTGTTCTTTCTTGTATGACACGTAAATCTATTTTACGGAGAAACTATTGTGGCTAAATTTATGAATTCTGAATCTGCAAAAGTTGTATGTACAACTATTATTGGGACTTAATTTTATTAACTCTAGCTATAATATTTCGTCGGATAAAAGAAAGTTAATACTTGCATTGCATGAGGGCTACCCTTGCTTTGATCCTAACCATCCTGCATTTTGTACAGAACAACTGTTGCCTTAATTGTTATGGACTCTCACTTCAATACCATTTTAGATATTCAATGTCAAATATGTGTTTTTTATCCGAGCTACTTCTCCCCCTGATCCTATTTTGGCCAGTTTGTTCCTTGGGAAAGTAATTGGGATAAAATCTTAATACCCGCACTTCAAAAGTTCTTTAGATATTTTGTCCAGTAAAACAGTTCTAAGAGAAAGAAATTGTGATAAACTTTAAAACTCTCACGTCAATAGTTCTTTAGATATCCGGTAATCTTTATTTTCTTTGTATGGGGGCTACCTTTCCCCCTGATCCTATCCGTCCTATATTTTGTAAGACAGTATTTTGAAAAAGCAATTGGAACCAAATTTTAAAATTCTCTTTGTAGTAACTCTTTTGATATTCAATAATTAACATTTGCTTTTGTGGGGGATTGATCTCCCCTTAATCCTATTTGTCTTACCTTTTTTCCACTAACACAATTTCTTGAGGAAGTGATTGGGATCAAAATTTTAAATTTTCGTTGTAGTTGTTTAGATATTCAATAATTAGGATTTGCTTTGCATGGGAAGGTACCCCACTCCCTGGTCCTATCGTATCTTTTAATAGCCTATGTTATTTTTGGGTTTATTGCAATCATTCTGTGAAAACTACAGCAAAATGTATGTCCCAAACAAACACATATTCATTCTTATATATATAGATATATAATCAAATGATATGAAATTGAAAAATTCCAAAATAAAGAAAAAAACAACAAAAACTTAATATTCAACATGTGCATTTAAAGTCAATAGAATGACAACAACAACAAATAAAAAATTCTATAGCAAAAAAATGTCATTTACGATAAAATGTTTAAATATTTTTTCCAAAAACTTTTTCTTCAACATTAGAAAAGTTTAATGCAAAAATATAAAACAAAAAAATATGTATTCGAAAAATTGGAATCCAAACAAAAATTGTCAAAAACTTATTTAATGATTTCGCTTTTATGGAATCAAATTTAGAAAAAAGAAGAAAAAAAAAACCCAAAAAGCTGTTTAATTAAAATTGGAAGCAAAAGTATGCAAATTTTGAACATTAAATTAAATATTGATGAAACTACTTTTTATACTCTACACCAGCGTAGGTTGGTTTGGGTATTATGCGTTTGTGCTGATGTTTGTAACATGAAGAAAAAATGGTGTTTTATCCGAACTTTGAATTATTTTTGAGACTGAATTTTGTGCTTTTTAAACTTCTGAATCTAAATACTTTGATAAAATTTTTGAATTTACCACACACAACACAAAATAATGTGAATTGTTAGTGAAAATTTGAATTTTTGGTGAAAATTTGAATTTTAGTGAAAATTTGAATTTTTAGTGAAAATTTGAATTTTTAGTAAAAATTTGAATTTTTAGTGAAAATTTGAATTTTTAGTGAAAATTTGAATTTTTAGTGAAAATTTGAATTTTTAGTGAAAATTTGAATTTTTAGTGAAAATTTGAATTTTTAGTGAAAATTTGAATTGTTAATGAAAATTTGAATTTTTAGTGAAAATTTGAATTTTTAGTGAAAATTTGAATTTTTAGTGAAAATTTGAATTTTTAGTGAAAATTTGAATTTTTAGTGAAAATTTGAATTTTTAGTGAAAATTTGAATTTTAGTGAAAATTTGAATTTTTAGTGAAAATTTGAATTTTTAGTGAAAATTTGAATTTTTAGTGAAAATTTGAATTTTTGGTGAAAATTTGAATTTTTAGTGAAAATTTGAATTTTTAGTGAAAATTTGAATTTTTAGTGAAAATTTGAATTTTTAGTGAAAATTTGAATTTTTAGTGAAAATTTGAATTTTTAGTGAAAATTTGAATTTTTAGTGAAAATTTGAATTTTTAGTGAAAATTTGAATTTTTAGTGAAAATTTGAATTTTTAGTGAAAATTTGAATTTTAGTGAAAATTTGAATTCTTAGTGAAAATTTGAATTTTTAGTGAAAATTTGAATTTTTAGTGAAAATTTGAAGTTTTAGTGAAAATCTGAATTTTTTGTGAAAATTTGAATTTTTAGTGAAAATTTGAATTTTTAGTGAAAATTTGAATTTTTAGTGAAAATTTGAATTTTTAGTGAAAATTTGAATTTTTAGTGAAAATTTGAATTTTTAGTGAAAATTTGAATTTTTAGTGAAAATGTGAATTTTTAGTGAAAATGTGAATTTTTAGTGAAAATGTGAATTTTTAGTGAAAATGTGAATTTTTAGTGAAAATTTGAATTTTTAATAAAAATTTGAATTTTTAATAAAAATTTGAATTTTTAGTGTAAATTTGAATTTTTAGTGAAAATTTGAATTTTTAGTGAAAATTTGAATTTTTAGTGAAAATTTGAATTTTTAGTGAAAATTTGAATTTTTAGTGAAAATTTGAATTTTTAGTGAAAATTTGAATTTTTAGTGAAAATTTGAATTTTTAGTGAAAATGTGAATTTTTAGTGAAAATTTGAATTTTTAGTGAAAATTTGAATTTTTAGTGAAAATTTGAATTTTTAGTGAAAATTTGAATTTTTAGTGAAAATTTGAATTTTTAGTGAAAATTTGAATTTTTAGTGAAAATTTGAATTTTTAGTGAAAATTTGAATTTAGTGAAAATTAGAATTTTTAGTGAAAATTTGAATTTTTAGTGAAAATTAGAATTTTTAGTGAAAATTTGAATTTTTAGTGAAAATTTGAATTTTTAGTGAAAATTTGAATTTTTAGTGAAAATTTGAATTTTTAGTGAAAATTTGAATTTTTAGTGAAAATTTGAATTTTTAGTGAAAATTTGAATTTTTAGTGAAAATTTGAATTTTTAGTGAAAATTTGAATTTTTAGTGAAAATTTGAATTTTTAGAGAAAATTTAAATTTTTAGTGAAAATGTGAATTTTTAGTGAAAATGTGAATTTTTTGTGACTTAGAATAATTTTTTCAGTCGATTTAAACGTTGTGACCAATCTACAAGTCGCATTATCTTTCCGGAATAATTATTAAAATTTTGCCAAATGATGCGAGGGTCGGTCCATTGCTTCTCATGCAAGTTCCTTTCCAAATATTACTTTTAAGGGCATAAATCTCTCATTTAATCTCTTATTATACGAGGATCGGTCTGCAATTTCTTCTATCTACTTTATAACTCAAATGAATTCATTTCAAACGCATAAATTTCACATAAGTGTTATTGTCACAATTATGTACTATACACTTAAAGTACATCATAAAATCATATTATTCGAAGGTCGGCAATTATTTTTTCGTAACTATTATTTATATTGAACACTATGGTGTAGGTTATTACATAGTTGGGCTTGACCGACTATAACATTTTTTCTTGTTTTTCAGTTAAAAAGAGTTTAATTATGATAAATAGTTGGCCAAGACTCTTAACACATATGGACTATGAAACATTATAAATCTCTTATGATAGGAAATGCAATGGAAGCTGAAAATTTGGACTGATCTTTAATCTACCTTACACTATTGAGGTTTTTTAATTATGCACCTGAAGTGGTTATTTATGGACTCACATTGCTGTAATATGGGTCCATGCTTATTTATTACAAATTTATTGAAGACAAATTTATGAAAACATTTCGATATTTAAAAAGTTAATGAATTCAAAATTGACGAAATTATTTTGATATAGGCTGGGTATTATAGTGGATCCATTATAATCTATTTCCATATTCTATCTTTTGTAACGAAATAAACGTTAATATTTTCCAAATCACTTGCTGCATAAAAGAAAAGATCGCATAATTTCATCACTATTACTTCGTGATGAATCATAATTCCATATAATTCTAGATTTTGCACACTCAGGTAGTTAATTCGCTATATAAAAAACCTAAAATTAATCTCTAGTTAAAATGTAAAAATGACTGTAATAAAGTTATAAATTCGAATCATTTTTTATTTTACTTATTTCGTTCCCTTAAATTCTTCTACTAAAAATTAAAAACTAAACTTAATAATCATCATCATCGTAATCGGAAATGTAACGTTCTGGTTGACGTCTTTGCGGTTTGCGTTGATTACGTCTGCGTTTATTTTGGTATTGACGTTCATCGTCGTATTCAATATCATATTCGTATTCTTCCCAGTCGCGACGATTGTTTTGCTGTTGACGGCGACGTTTTTGTTGATCACCGCGTCTTTGTTGCTGCTGCTGTACGCGGCGACGATTGTTTTTATTGTTGGGGCGATTTTGACCATTACGACGTCTCTTTTGAGATTTTTGTTGTTGGACTTTCTTACTCTTATTCTTATTTTTATTCTTATTACGACGTTTACTATTGACACGACGTCTAGTTGGTTTCTTTTGTGTATCTAAATCTTCTTTATCTTCAGTTTCTTTATCGTCTTTATTATCATTTTCGGCAGGTTTGTTTTCTTGTTTGGCGGGTTGTTGATCTAGGGCAGGTTTATCATCTAATTCACTTACTTTAACATTAGTCACTTGTTCACAGGGAATATCACTGTACATAACAACAGCACCATAATTGCATATGTGTTGACTCTCATCTTCAGCTTGACGTGATTGAATTTTTCCTATGCCAGTGCCATTTTTAGTTTCAATTTCATAGATATCACCATTTCTGGTAATGAAACCGGTGACTGCCAAAGGTTTCGATTCCTCAGCTTGTAAAGGGTGATCTACAGTGGCGGGTTTTTGTATGGGTAAAACTTCAGGCATTTCTTTAGCCATGACCGATTTTTCAGAGGAATTCATTACTTCCTTTATGTTGGTGATTTTTGTATGTGATTTTTTAGTTTGAGGTTTGGAAGTAGTTTTGTTGACTGTAACTGATTTTGTGGGTGTCATTTGAATTTTAGGAGCTTTTGTGGGTGCTAAGGTGGAGGTCATAAGGGGTGCTGATGTTGGCTTAACAGCTGGTATGGTGGTTGTTGAGGAGGTTTTGCCATGTTGTTGTTCAGCCGTAAGTTTACCTATAAATTAAATATCAAACCAATCATCCATCCATCAATATATTTTGTAATCCTTAATTCAATTTCATGCTTAACTTACCATTTACTGCCTCAAAACTGACTGCTAAAAATGCTACACTAAGGAAAAGTGTAAGAAATTTCATTTTGATTTGATTTGATTTTTTCTCCTTTTCGTTTTTATTTTGCGTCCCTCCGGTAAGAATTTTTGCTAAGAACTAAACTCGCGCATTAATATCACGATGATCTTATATAATCTTCGTTTTAATGCTGAAAGTAAAGACAAGAGTGGAAGAAAAGAAGAAAATCAAATACCTTTAGAAAATAATAGCAAACAAATTTACATGATTGACCACCATGGATTTGTAATGAAATGATTTAAGAAAAAATAAACAGCAACACATACACACTCAATAGATAGAAGAAAGCAAAAGAAAGCATTAAATAACACCAAACTGTAGCATTTGGCCCACAGCGCAATATAAAAGCCAGCATTTCTAACATGACTTTAAGAATAAATCATTTTTTTTTATTCAGTTTTTGGCCAACACAAAAAGCATAACGAAAAACATTAAGAATCAAAAGACATAAAAAAACAAGGGAAAAAGATATTGGAGCTTAAGTCGAATTTGAAATACCCTACAATTGTCTCAAAGACAATATAAAGTAACTAATAAAATAATGTCAAGAGAGAATATTATATTCGGCTATGTTGAATCTTTAATACCATCACACCTGTAGGAACATATTGAAAACTCCGCACCTATCGAGGTGCCACTTCTCTGTACCCTACTATTCTAAAATTATAAAGTTTACAATATTTTGCTTTATCCAAATTTCATGAAATTTGCTTCAAAAGTTTCAAAAATATTTGATATTAAACATTTCGTTTATTGGGAGGTTACTACTCCTCTGCGCCCTACCCGAAATTTTTGTAGTCTAAAATAATGTATTGTATAGTCTAAAATAATTGTATTCTTGGTACAATAACAAATAAAATTTGACCCAATTTCATTGAGCTTTCTCATTTTGAGCCAACAAAAACCGAACAGTCGGATGTAGCTAAACTTGAACGGAATTCGAGAGACGTTAAAAGATGACATTGCAACTCGGAAATGATGCTTGAACGACAATAAAAATATCAATTTGGATCTAATTTTTACAATTATTTGCTACAATCTAAAGCCCAAAATGTTATCTAAACATCCGGCAAAATAGTCCAATTAATATACAAGTTCTTCCACCTCAAGATAATACTTCGTATGTGGTGATATCATATGGTTGTTTTCTATTGTCGATTATTGAAATCGGACCTGACTATCTCAGATAATATTATGTTGCATAAGGTTCCACCATTTTGAAAGACCTATCAAAAACTATTATCAAAACTAATTAGAAATGTGCAGATAAGAACATTATTTCTTATGTCTGAAAGCCCAGATATTGCACATAAATCCCAGGCGATTTTTAAAGCTTTCACCTCGGAAACTATGATGAATGATACAAAATTTATAGAAACTGGTTTCATTGCTGTAAACCCAAGCCCAAAGTGAAATTAAAAAGTTCGGAAAAAATAGCCGAATTAATGCCCAACTATCCTGTGACTTCTAGGTACAGTTTTGTAGTTGATGGTATCAGACGGTTGTTTTCTATTGTCGACAATTAAAATCGGTTGTTTATGAACATGAGATTCCATCATGACAACATACGGCTACTTGAGAGACGCTCAGATATTGTCCCTCTAGGCAACTATAAGTTCCTTGATAGAAGGTGTTTACCATTGTACAGGGTACTAGTAACTGGCTGGATTAATTCTTTACTAAAAACCGGTGCAGCTGTTTTTTTTACCAAAATAGTAGAATAAAAATATTCGTAAGATTTAGAGATCCTTTCAGATATCGGACTATAGCTATGTGTTTAATTAAGCGACGAGCACTGTATTCCTGAAATACTTTTGTTCAGACCGAAAAATAGCAAATAATGATGCACATTAATGAGTCAACTAAGTTAGGAAGAAGGTCATATAATTAATATCAGTCGCAGGTTTTTTTTGAGGATCAAATCAAAAGCATTTCATGTCATTGTTTGTGTCAGTAATTGAAAATTGGGATTTTATGAAGTACACAGACAACGGTACATGCTTGGCTTCTTTGTTTTGTGGAGACCTTTAATCTCTAGTTTGCGACAGTGCTTAAGAAGATAAGCACTTTCTTCTGACACTTTGAAAAAATTTAGTAGTTTTAATCTGCCGTACTTTAGGTTCTGTTCGTGGAAAAAATTAATGATTTTCAAGTTTTCGCAGTGAAAAATTTCGAAAGAGAAATATAAATCATCTGTCAGCAATTTAGTGCGTTGGGTTCTTGTGGTTAAGCGCGAGAGTGATTTTGATATGATACAAAACCGTAATACTTTCTGGGAACTGAACCAATTGTGCTGGCTTAAAATGTCTAAATTATATTTAATTCAGATTGAAGACAGTGAACTACAAATGTCATATAAAAAACTCGAGAATTCGATTAGAATTTCCTATGGCCCAAAAATTGATCGGATAAAGACTCTTAACTCTTAAGTTGTAAAGTACAGTAAATCACAGGGAGCACCCACAAAAATTACATTAAACTTGGCCTTGAAATACCTGGTACAGACATTTAGACAAAAGTAATAATGTGATGTCATGTTTGAAAGGGTCCAAGAATATATATATTTTATGGACTTTAATTTTATATACCTTCATTTACTATTTATTTTAGTGAAGTGTATCTCAATAAAAGTTCAAAAAAGTTCAAAGAACGCAGAAACAAAATCGTCTTCGTTATCATTTATTTTATTTTTATTTATTTCTTCTTCTTTTCTTCGTATTTTTCTCCAAATGATCGTTAAACTATTTAAATTTTTTTTGTGTTTTTGTTTTCTTTAAACAAAAGATTTTAAATTTTCATTATAAAAAAGTTTTAATACAAAAATTGTCAGGGGTTTTCGTTTCGTTTTGACCATAAGCATTTTAGGTCAATGTTCTATGATTAAGTATGCTGCTGCTGCTGTTGCTTTAAGCACCCAAACTAATTTTAGATTAATAGATTCTGTTAGTTAGTTTCGCCTTTAAAACAAGTTAATATGATGACATTTAGTGTAAACTGCTGTCAAACGCCAAATATTAAATGAAATTCTTGAATGACTGATGATGTTTTCACAAGAAAAAAAACGGCAAAAGCTTTTAAATTGTGTCAAAGCTTTGGTAATAAGATGATTTGTATGTGAATCGAATTGTTTTCAGATTTATCTAAATATTTTTATGTTTAACTGAAATTTAAATCAGAAAAAGCTTAACAAAAAGTGATGTCAACTTTAAAATATTAACGGAGAAGAAATTTTATATTTTTATAGTCTCCACCACACCAAGTGGTGATTAGGTAACGCCAATCATCTCAGACCCCATAGTGTACATATATTTTCGCATTAAATCAAAAACTGAGTCGATTTAGCTATGCCAGTCTGTCCATCTGTCTGTTTTCCCAAACTCAATGAAATTTGGCCACATTTTTTGATAATTAAACCAGCTATGTCAGCTCATTGGTAGAAAAGGTATAGACCGATATGTGAAACAACCTAAAAATTTAGAAAAAAAGAAGAATCTTTTCAACAAGAGGTTTACTGTGTTTAAACAAAATTTGAACATATACAGCTGAAAAATATGAAAACTTTTGATACTATCCAAAATCTGTGGTCTGTTTGGGTCGCAATTTCATAGATAATTAATAAGAACTGATTCTACTGAAATATGGCACAATTAATTTTTTAACTGTCCTGAGTAAATGTTATTAATTTTACAAATATCCGTCTCATATTGCTATAGCTCCCATATAACGTTCCTTCCCGAAAAATAAGTTTGGGCTTATGAAACCATTAAAAATGGAGAAATAATATTCAAATCCATCAAAATTAATTATCTAGCTGTCGTCAGTATACGTTATAAATTTGAACAATATCGGTTTATATTTTATTTTAGCTCCCATGTAAGGCCCCTTCCCGATAAACGTATTTAAACTTAAAAAGCACTGAAATAGAGACCAATTCCATTGGCACAATTATTTTCCTAACTGTTTTTATTATATGTTATTAATTTCATCAATATCGTTATTTTGCTATTACTCCCATATAACGCCCAATTCCAGAAACGGGCTTGAGCTTATAAAACTCTTCAGTAAACCCCAATTGCGTTGAAATTTGAAACAATTATTGTTCTAACTAGCTTTAATATATAATACTTATTTGACCGATTTCGGTCCATATCTTCTAGGAAAACAGTTTAGTGATTATAAAACTGAATTACAGCTAAGTAATCTGTCCATATATGTTATATATGACCATTATCGGTTCATATTTTGCTATAGCTCTCACATTCATATCTAATTCCTTTTCCTTAATATTGTATTTTTTAATAAAATGGGCCTTTAAAATCTATAGCTTATCACTTCGATGAGTGTACGTTCATTTTTTCAAGTTACTAGTTACTAGACTACTCATCATTATTATTTACTCTTCTTGATGCACTTTCTAGAAGTGGAACTTATATTGACGGAAATTTCGGTGTATGTACTCGTCATGATTCGTTGTCAGAATAAACAACGGATAACATCATGCTGCAAGGCCAACCAGCTGAATACGTAGGAAGCTTCTTCTAAGAATGGTGAGATCTTCATTTAGACGACCACAATCAATTTGAAGATGCTCGCAAATATGCTGATAAACAAAGTCAGTATCAAACACCAATATGGCAAAAACTATAGGCCGACTATAGGTCACTTGATTAGGCTTGCAATTATATACAGAATATTCTGGTCTAATAACACCAACATATTTATAAATCTCTGGAACATTATGAGAAACACATAATAAAACAATTGAAACGTAGAAAATGGAGACGTTCGATACTCTTCGATCTAACACGGAAGCTACAAAAATAACTTCTGCAAACCGATTAAGATAAAGATGCTTTGTGGAAACGATTCCCTAAAAATGGGTAATGAAAAAAACTAGGCTTAGACGCTTTCTGATGAAATCATCACCCCCCCTGGATTGCTGACTAGAAGTCCCTGAAGTTGAGCTGAATAATTAGAGATTTTACCATACTGTCTTTGCTATTCTTCACTATATGTTCCATTATTCCATCTCCTTATAATTTGTATTTGTATCCGTTTCGAAAGAAACGATTGCTATTTATCACATGATTAAAACAGTGTGTGACTCTCGCTGTTCAACGCCGGTACTGGGATCTTTATTTGTTTTGCTTAAGAGAAAATTTCTTACGTAGATTTAGTTCTCGTCGTATGGAGCATGATCATATTGTATTTCCTTTATCCATAACGCTCCGAAAAATAAACACTTCCTGCGACGATTTCAGGATGTCAGTCTACTTAGAAATTTCTCTGCAATTTGAATACTCTAAAAGTCACAATTTTAGAAATATATCTATTTGGTGTAAGTGATAATTCTGAGCCAAGAACGAAGTCTATTGAAATTGGTGATTATCGGTTTTCATAAAACCATTAGCAATTAATATATTTTAATTAAATTTCGTCATAACTTAATTTGATATTATTCGCAATTTTGACGAGATCGGTCCAATCATACATACAGCTTCCATAAAGACCTTCTATCAAAAATCACCTTAAAAATACGTTATCAAATTTTACGATAATTAAACCATAATTTAACATACACTGATGAAATCCACTTCCCAAAATCATTTCTATGCCACCACAAATTATAGAATAAATTTCTTTGAGGGTATTAAGTATATGTTCGTTCTAAACCCGCTGTAACACTTTTACTTTTTTCTATTTGTGAGAACATCCGCTTTTGATCAACTTGAAGGTTTCGCCATTAAGAGGCTATTATTCCAATCTTATCTCCTTTTTATCTATCAAGTTTGTCTTCTAAAAGAGACCGGTACGAGGTGCTGTGGTTGGAGTACTCTGTATTTGTGCGGATATTTTTAATGCATAAAAAATAAAATAAAGTACACCGAAGCGATTAAGGAATTTTCTAAAATTATTTAATATTCATAAAAAATTATTTTATTAAGATTTAATACACTTTCTTTAACATTCCCTGTTATTAACATAAAACGCAAATTTTCTCTCTCTCTCTCTTAAGTTGCTAAAATTTAATTTTCGTCTATCCAATTCAATGTCTGCGACCTCCAAAAGGATCTTCCACACGTTTAATGATATCACTTAATCTAGGAATTTCCGAATTATTATCACTCCTAATAACCAGTTGTGAACTCAAACGTTCAAGAGCTTCACTAATTTTTTGCTGTTCCTGCTGCTCTTGAAGGCGGGCAAGATTTTTACACAATTGTTTTAGACGTTTACGATCTTTTTTGGAGCCAACTCTGCGATTACGTTTATTTTTCTCTCCTGAACTATTTTCCTCGGAACTATTCTTCTATTTCTGGCGTAATTTTTTACATTCTTTCGCGAGAGTTTTTAAATCTTCATCCATTTGTTTGGGTTTGGGAGTTGTTGTTGTGGAAAATTCTTCATTATTTTTAGAAGTTGCTGGACTGGGGTTTTTGGTAGTTGTTGTAGTAGTGGAGCCCTTCCTCATAACCACAGAATCTTCTTCATCATTCTCATTGTCATCATCTTCTTCATTTCTTTTAGTTGATTTTCATCTTCTTCATCATCTTTTTCTTCGGCTGCATCTTTTGGTTGACTTTTAGGTTTTTTTGGTGGAATTTTTTGGTTTTGCTGTCGTTGTAGTGGTTTTTGATTTCTTTGGTCGTTTTGTGGTAGTTGTCAGTTCTTCCTCTTCATCACTGTCTTTATTTGTATCTTCGTCTTTGTTTGTTTTCTCCCCCTTTTCCGGTTTTTTAACCATTTTTGATTTTGTGGTATTATTTTTAGGTTTTTTAGTTGTTGCTGTAGTAGTTTTTGATGACAACATCATGTCTTCATTGCTTTCCTCTTCTGTCTCATCTTGTTCATCCTCAATTGCTTCATCCGTTTGCATGGGCATCATGTCACTGGATGAAGGCTTCTGAGACATTTTTGCGGGTTTATTTTTGTCAGCAATACTTTTGGCTAAAATGAAGAAAAATATTTACAATTTAATGCAAATTTAATTCCATTTGATTTTAGTTAAGAAAAATTTATTACCATTTACTGTTAAATAAAATACTGTTAATAACAGCACTAACATACATGTTAACAGCCTCATTGAAAATTAATTTATTTGTTTAAATTTTAAACGTTTCTTTTAACTGTTTATTAGCCGGAAGCTAAATAAAACTAAAAGTAATTTTCCAATTTGTTGTAAATTTTATAGATTTTTTACATCTTTTCTATTGTGTGTTCACTTTTGTATATATTATATCCTACACCACGTTGTGAACAGTCTACAGTTCGCAAATTATTAGATATCTCGATGAATTGTGGTACAAATTATTATTTTAGCCTAAGAATGAAGCTTATTGAAATTGACCCAATATTTCAGGTACCTCCCATACAAATGTTCCCGGAATGGGGTTTTAAAGCCATAAAAGTCCTAAATATAAAGCGATTTTAAGTTATTTAGCACAAGTTAATCTTGGCATTGTAATAATAACTGATCAAATTAATATCAATATAAGCAAAAATCTATACGAGGGTCGGTCTATAATTTATTTTAGCTCTCATATAACTCTCCAGCAAAATTAATTTGAAAACGTATAAATTTTACATAAATATTAGTGTCACAATAATGTACTGCACAGTTAAGAATAAATCAGAAAATTAAATTATACGAGGGTGGTTTATTAATTTTTTGTGACTTCTACTTAAACCAACATTGTGTGTAGAGTATTACATAGTCGGACTTCACTCACTATTACATCATTACTTGTTTCCACTTTAGATGCTCTCTCTTGGGTGTTTGAATTGCGTTACAAATTTTTTAGTTTTTTTGTAAACCGGTTTTTTCATTTAGAATTTAATAAAAAAGTGGTTAAAATAGGGGATCTCTGTTCAGTTAATTTACAAAAGATATTTTTAAATATTGAAAAAATAATGTTTTACACTTTAAGAAATTATCAATTAAAAATAGCGATAAATCGACAGACATATTACATCAATTCAATGTACAGCTTTGAGTTTTATGTGGATGCTTGTAATGATCAGAAAAATTGCTGCATCTTGAAATGGAGTTTAAAATTGTTGAAGATGGAATATTTTTAATACAATTTGGACATATGAATTTTTGAATAGTCTTTGTGGCAAGAAGAAGATCCACAAATTGGTTGTAACTATCACACAGCCCACTTCTGAAACCCTTAAAAACTATTAGTACTGTAACATTTAGATATAGAAATTTAAGGCTACCAAATATAAATAGTGTGGCAGAGTTTTGCTTTAACCCAGTTTTTCGGACAGTGTAAATGATCCTTAAATAGAAATCCAAAAAAGTGGGGCCGCTTTAATTTTACAAAATTTTTGGCTACGTTGAGTGAAAAAACACCACACGGATGTTTGTTTTAGTTAAATTGGTTCGAAGATTAGTTACAAGTTAAGGTGGTCCAAGTTTTTTATTGGCCAGAAGTTACCGCAATCTTCTAATTTAAACCTCATAGCGAATTCTCTTTAGATTATAAAAGGCTGATCTTGATTTACGACCGCTGCTGAGATAACCTAGAGCTGAATAAATTGGCTATATTTTATGTTTCGTACATATACACTCATACATACACAGTTATATTTTGGATAAACTTTTTTTCTACTGAACCGATTTTTATAATTTTTAGAATGATAATGAAGGTTTTTTCGATTTTTTAAAGGACAATTATATGAAGTTCTTCACTTTCGAACTTTAAGGTTCACCTTCTGATGGGTGGCGGGTATAAAATGGGTTTAAAATATTTCCACATAAATATCTCAATTTAAAAACAATTAAAAAAAAACACACGTGGTGCACACATCTTAGCTTATATCGTATGAAATTTCATTTAGACTATATTTCAGTAGGGGTTCCCCCTACACAAAGTAAATATTGATTACCGAATTTCAAGAGCTATAACCATTAAGAACTCTAAATTTGATCCCAATCACTATCTCACAAAATGTTTACTGGACAAAAGTAGGACGGAAAGGTTTAGGGCAGAGATATTCATCATACAAGCAAACGTTGATAAGCAAATATCTTAAGAACTTCTACAATTAGAATTTACAAATTTATCACTTTTTTTGGACAAAAATATGGGGCAGATATCTAAAGAACTAAGAACTTTAGATCAAACAGGGTCAGAGG
>PYHX02000495.1:14191173-14219060 GCA_004302925.2 Cochliomyia hominivorax
TGTACAGTTCTAAATATTGTTCTGTTTTGCATTTGAAATTAATTACCCGTTACTTTCTAGTATTCTCATACTATTTTATTCAATACTGATTGCCAAAACATATACACATATATATGTTGTTCTATATGCTTACATACATATGCAGTTGTCTGTCGTACTCGTAACTATTAACCATGTAACCACACACACACTCGCTTCCAACTCTAACAAACGCCGTCTTATATGTTTTATCATTGTTTGTTGTAACACAGCAAAATTTGATATTGAAATTTGAATTGGGTTTATTCGTTATTAACATAGAGATCCATATTTTCATTAAATGGGACTGGAATCGAATTGAAATCACTGAGTTCTACTTATATTAGTTTATTTCTGGTACAGTTTTAGTTGGGCGGCATTGCTTTTTAGAAGTTCGAAGCAATATTTAATTAGCTGCAAGCTAGAAGAGAAGTATCGGGTGCAAAGTTTATTTTGCAATACCACTTTCTGAACTCACGATATGACGTATGAGCTGTTAGTGTCTCAGGTGTATCAATCAGAAAACATTAGGATTTTATGATCCACTTAATCCCACGGTTGGTTTATTGAGTACTTATTTCTAATCTTTTTGCTGGGTTCAACTAATATTGTTATTGTCAATGCAGTCTTTGTTGCACATTGGACATATCATTTTATTTCATCTATTGCTGGATAAACACATAAACTACAAAAAAATTCCAAACATCCATCCACTCAAAAGAAAGTGGAGGGGGGAGAGAGACATAACCACAAATCCATAACTATACAAACAAACAACAAACAAAACCCACTATGACATAAACTAATTTTGTTACTCACACTTTAGCGCAAATTGTTGTTCAATATTCGAAATATGATTGTTTAGTGTTGTTGTTATTGTTGCTGCTGCTGGTGGGCAAATAGATGTTGCAAACACCGTCCACACCATCTAATAGAAATATGTCCTTCGTAATATTAACAATTGCACAAACATACTGTTTCCCTCTTTCTGTCATACTAACATATATTGGAGTATAACGACAACAACAATAACAGCAACAGCAACACATCATCTAATCCTCTTGTTATTTTTTAAATATTTTGTATGACATTCAGTTGTTGCTGCTGTTGCTGCTGTTGCAATTTCTATTGCTGCTGCCATAGTTATCACAAACTCTTTGTTATTGTTATTATTGTTTATTTGGTCATTTGTTTGATGTATTGCATGCATTGTGTCCGGTATTTGTTAAAGTTCTTTTCTACGGAATAGACTATTATTTCTGTTTTTCTCTTTTTTCCATATTTTCATTTATTTTTCCTGTTGCCGCCTCTTTCCAGTGAAAATTCAATATTTATTTGTCGTTATTTTATTATTTTTCTTTTGCATGTTTTTCTAGTTTTAATAAATTAACATTTTTTTTAATATTCTCTCTTTCGTTCTTTTTTTTGTATTTTGCCTCCTTTGACAGTTTTAATTCCCTTTAAACTTTGACCATCACAAATAAAAGGCGAAAAGAAATTCAATATATTTTGATGTCGCATATTTGTAAATTTATTCCCTTTTTGTATCCTTTTCTCTTTTCTAGGATTATTATTTTTATACCCTCCACCATCACAGGTTGGTGGAGAGGGTATATTAACTTTGCCATTCCGCATGTAACGCTAAGAAGGAATCATTTGAGCCTCCATAATGTAAATATATATTCTTGCATCAAAATCTGAGCCGATTTAGTTATGCCCATCTGTCGGTCTCTCTGCCTGTCTCTATGTGTGTCTGTCTGTTGTTGACACTCTCACATCCCCAATATTTAACAGAGCTCAATGAAATTTGGCCTTAGTATTTGTTATAGTCCTACTAAGTTCCTATTAAAACCACTTAATTGAGTTAAGTATATTAAAAGATATAGACCGATATCTGAGGAAGCCTCTCTAAATTCAAGAGAAGATCATTATTCGAATTTTCAATCATAAGTTTACAAAATTGAAATGTAATTTTGCTGTAAGATTAAGTTATATGTACAACCGATCCTAAAATATCAATATCGGTTCAGTAGAAGAGAAGTTATAGCTAAAATTACTAGTAGTTTTAAGGCTCATTAAGGTTTCTTGTTAAATTTAAGAAAAACTTTCATATATTGTATGATTTTAGGAGTGTATATGTGAGTGTATACGTACGAAATACAATGTTTTTACTTTAGACGTATATGTGGTGAAGGTTTTTTAAAGATTCGGCCATAGCTGATTACAGCATTCCTACTCGTTATAGGATGTCCTTCTCAAATCACTTAAAGTTGAGGAGGGTATTCAAAAATTCGCACAGCCCAATATAGCATTCTCACTTGTTTGTTTCAATATTGTTTACAGAATTTCTTTTTATTAAATTATTTGTTATTTTATTGAATTTTTGTTTAATTTGAGCGATTTTTATTGGTTTTTTATCTGTTGGGGAAATTTGTGCAACAAAGTTTTTTAGTATTTTAGAATTTATTTCAAAAATTTTAATATAAAAAGTGGTAAAAAATTGTTTGTAGTTGAATCATATCCCTTCAAGGGATATTTAGAATTAGTTCCGGTACCTATAATACGTTTGGTGATTTCTCGAAAAAAGATGAAATAAATAACTGATTTAAAATAACAATTTTAACCATGAATTCCGAATTGTTGGTTAATAGATTTAAATGTAGAACTCCTACACATAAAAATGGTAAATTATATTAGGGACTGATACTAAGGTGAAACTACAAAGATGCTCATTCCTTTAAACGCATTTTATTTTCCTTCATTTTTGTTTTATATTTATTGCTCTCAACCAAAAGTTAACAGTTCTTCTTCGCCAATTATGGTGGAAGAGGGTATCAAAAATAAAATTAAATACAATAAAGTTTTTAGTTCACAATATTTTAAATAAAGTTTTAGTTGATTTAATTAAAAATATTATTTGCCCCCAAAATATTTTCTACTTTACTTCTTTTTTAATTCTTTAGTTTTTAATTCTTTAAATCTTTATCTGCGTGTATAGAAATAAGCACCAGTTAGTACTTTTATGAAAAGTAATTTAAAAACCTGCTGTGAATATGTCAGGTTTCTCTTAGTTTATTTTGAATTATTAAAGTCCTGATATGAATTATTCTTATATTTGTTTTATATTTCTTTACAGGTAACTCTATAATATATGGCTGTAAAGAGTTAAGGTAGGATTTTAAAAAAGCACTTAATATTTATTGAACTTAAAGTTTTTGGAAATATTTTTTTATAGGATTTTTTTTCTTTTTTTGCATTATCGATTTTTCTAAAGATATTTTTGGGTACAAATACAACATTATATTTTTTTGTACCACTCCAAAGCTTGTTTACTATGGTAACAGGATGTCAGGTTAAAAATAAGTAGACACATTATGAAGTCTTATGAATGCAAATTTCGGCTTCTTTTCCCGCAATTGCATATTGCTGGCCATACCAAGATGCTTTTAAGAAACTTTGACTACTTTTGGGTTCCAAACTATTTTTCAATATTCTTCCGAGCATCAGCAACCAGGAGGTTGCATAAAATCTGCCAGAACATGCGTTTCGTTATTCATAATGCTGATGAATATTTTTTTAGAAAACTTGATTTCAATTTCTGTGCTCCGTTTTCGGCCTTTAAATTTTTAGCACTATTCCAGCCAGAAATTTTTTTGAGCCTTATACGTTTTTAAATCAGCATTAGCATCAACATTTCGTAGCAACTAGTCCGAGCACTGTGCTAACCAGGCTGATATCCTGCCGAATGTGTTGGTGACTCCTTTGAAAATACTTTTTTTCTTTTTTGGCTTTCGAAAACTCATATGGACCATTCCTTTCACCTGATCCAGGTTATCTGTCAAGGGAAAAGTTCTTAAGTTATGTTTCATAATATTGGAAACAGTTTAGCGGAAAACCTTGAATGCTTGACCAACCTTTTGAAGGACCAAGTTGGGTTTTGTTGGAAATAATTAAAAAAATTTTTGACCACTGATTTTGATCAGTTTAACAATATATTTATTTGTTTGGCATTAAACATAATAACTGACATGTAAGTTATGGCAAGGTAATGAAAAAGGTGTGTTAAGTATTTTTCGATTTCACTCCTTAACTTAATTTTTCAAAATTCTAATTATTTAATATTTAAATGGTAATTAATTGAATTTTTTCTTCAAAATATATATTAATTAACCATAATATGTTTAAATAATTATCATAGTTAATGCAAAAATTTAATTTAATTTAATTTTGTTGTCACCATTTTTGTTTTGAACAAATCAATTACATATGAATTTCGTGCAACTCGAAATGAATAAATTAATTTTAATGATTCAAGATAAATAAATGGTGACATAAAATAAAATAAAGTAAAAAAAAATATTTCAAAAACCGAGAAAAACAGAGGAAAATTCAACATGAACATAAATTTTTCAAATACAACTTGATATTTTTGTAGGTATTTTCATATGTATGTGTGTATGCGTTCAGAGTGTAATTAACAACTTTGTTAAATATATTTTATGAATACATTCATTCATCCAAATGCATATAAATTGAACACAAAAAAATATATAATCAACAACAGAAACAACAACAAATATGCAGCCAATTAATGTTTGTTTATAATGTCATTTTAAAGTGACACTTAACTTTCAACTTAACTCTTGCAAATACACTTTAATCAAATGCACTTAAAACATGTTTATTGCAATACACATACATGTATGATATGTACATATGTATGATCAGACAGTTGGGTTATGAAGGTTAAGATATTTACAATCGATACAAATAAAATTACAAGCTAAAACTTAGATAAAATAGTTGGAATCAATTATAGAAAATACATTTGAAATGGAATTTAAAATCAGATAGATAAGACATATATTCAATCTGAAAACAAATTCTCTTATATCGGATTTACGTAAAACTTTATATAGCGAAAGCAGATATGTATAGCATTATACATATGTAAGGAAGACTCTATAGGTGATACACGGATTAAGGTTCCGGTTTTTAATAAACCTGTTAAGTTAATACATTTCGTATATTGAAAAAATCGGGGTTTTCCCCCCAAATAGCCGGTTTTCCCTAAAAGTGTGTGTAAAAGAATTTTGAGCGTATTAAAAGCTTTAAAAATGATTTTCTTTCAAAGTTCTAAATACTTTGAAAATATAATTCTTGATAAGACGATTCTATATATAATTTGGAATATGAACGAAATAATTATATTCTAAATCTTATTTTAGAATCTTCCGGACTATATGCGCTATAAGTACACTAATTTAAGATCATTTTCCTGATGAAGTTGTATTAAATCAAAGAAAAACATGTCAGAGTGTTATATTATGTACTTTCTACCACACTTTTGTATGTATGAAGTTTCAACAACATAAAAACAGACACATACACTCGAACGCACTTTACACACTAATACCATCAAACTTTTTTATATATAAAGCGTAATTTTGGATGCGCGTACATTGGGAGTTATAAACATTTACATATTTTTGACTAAAGCTCTCTTCTACTTATCCGATTTGGATGATTCTTGGAATAGAAATTGAATGTATTAAGCTTAACATCATAGTTAAATTTGATTTTAATCTAATAAATGTTTCTTGCAAAAATTTACAAAATTGTTCTCTTAAATTACAGTTTGTATCAGATAGCGGACTATAACTTCTCTGTTAGTAGACCGATTTTGCTGGTTTTAAACTGCTTAGGACAATAACAAAAAAATCTAAATCGACTCAAATTATGAAATACTTGAAGAATATATACAATTTTTTTTTGGTTTCAGATGATTCCTTGTTGGTGTTACATACCGAATGACAAAGTTAATATACCCACTATAAACACGTGTGATGGAGAAGGTTATAAAAGTAGTTATACTTCAATACATATAAACTGCGTTTTATTTCTAAAAATTATGTGAACTGTTTTTTAATTAATAAAACTCTTTAGTTATTATTTTGCAAAAAACCGATTAACCGGTTATTATTAAGAAACCGAAACCGGTTTATTTTAAATATAACTTTTCGAAGAAACCGAAAACCGGTTTCTAATAAATAACGAATAATTGATCATCCTAACATGGATGCTGTTCTGAGGGCAAAAACTATGGTGTCTTAAACATGAAACATTTTGCAAATCAAGCGCAATTCTATATCCTGTGCTCGGCTAGGTCGAATCTTTAGCAGCCTCCTTCATGCATACAGGGTGTAATATTCATATATCAACTAATTTTTTGTTAAATATAATACAAGAACTCTTAATGAGTAATAAAATTCTAGCTATAACTTTTTCCAACTGAACTGATTTTGATAATTTTTGGAGTGACAATGAAATGATGCCACTCAAGACATGCCGAATATCCGAAAACTCTATACAACAACATACTTAGGGAAAGAATTTCTAACAAATCTTAACGATTAAAATAAAGAGGCGAAAACGGCCCTTTATTAATCACGCCCTACGGCTGTAGCAATCGAAAGTAAGAAATCTGACCCGATCGGTAAAAACCGAAAACACAAATTTACTCTGTTAAGCATATGATTCGACTGGTTCATATATTTGATTTGTATTTAATTTTTACATGGTTTTATTATTAAAATACGTGTAACAAAACTCTCGGAAAGAAATCTGATATATAAATATAATTCATATTATTCTACTCCTAATAACTGTACACCCAACTGTTTAATATTTATTATTTTTTTATTTTATTTATAAAATGTAATCAATTGCAACTTATGTTTGTGTTTTAACACACAAGTGACAAATAAAAATTTCACAAATGTTTTGCAAACAAATAAATAGCATGTAAGAGTGCTTTAGTCGACAATGCCGAATTTTTAATACCCTCCACTATAATGCTTGCGAAGAAATGCGTTATTATTCGTATATAGACCCTCTCGTATTTAGTCACAGATGTCAAAAAAATTAGTTTTTTTGTATATAACTTTTTTATTCTGAACCGATTTTGATAATTTTTGCTTGAACTTAAAGGATGCTTTAGATTTCGGTCTATATCTTTTAATATATTAAACCGATTTCACTGGTCCTGGTAAATAAGAAACTACTCAGGATTATAACAAATTCTCAGATCAATTGGGCTCTGTAAATTATTATGGAGGTGAGCGTGCCAACAACAGACAGATAGACGACAGACATACGACAGACAGACGCAAGACAGACAAAGCTAAATCGACTCAGATTTTGATTTCATTCAAAAATATATTTATATACAATATGGAGTCTGTAATGATCACTTCTTACCGTTACACACGGAATGACAAAGTTAATAAAATCTTTACACCGCTTGTGGTGGTGAAGAGTATAAAAACACGAACAACAAAAGTCCAAAATAACATAAACAGAAAAAAACTCTATAAATAAATATAAAAGTGGTGATTATAACGCCCAAAATTATGTAATATAAAACGATGATTACATAAGTATTACTTGAACAATAATTTTAATATTGTTATTTACACATTTATTACAAATGTAATGTAATGTAATATAATGTAATGTAATGCAAACGTAAATGTTTGTAAATTTTGTGGTCTTTGGTTAAAATTCTATAGAAAATATTCCCAATATCTATTTATTCAAATACTTCAAAATACATACACTGGTGCATATTCCTATAAACGCACTAAGACTTTATTTAAGAGATGAACTTTATCAATCTCTGTTACATTATTAATATTGAGCGGATGATCCTTTGGTGTGGATTATCTTAAAAATATGGTCTGGTATCAAAAACCAAACTCCTCCCAAACGTGCTTTTTTGTTAGTGTTAGCTCTGTTAAGGTCATTATGGTTTCGTTGTAGGCATTATTTGAATAAACTTTACGGAACACAAGTTGTCTATTGGGTTAAAGTCCGGACTGCATGCCGATCAATCAAACAGAGATATTTTGTGTTCGTTAAACCATGATTTAAACAGCTTGAAAATATGTACAGCAGCATTATCCTGCTGCTATATGCAATATTCATCTGTTATTGCATCCATAAAAGAGGGAAGAGCATATTCTAGAAATTCGTTATAAATTGATCTCTTTATTTTTGCTAGAATAAAATAAATTTAAGATTTGTCAACTGCAAAAAATGCTGCACCAACCATAACACTACCACCGCCGAATTATGATTCGAACACCGTTTACCTCAAATCTTGCCGATAACACGAATAAGAAGTAAAATCGAAAATTTTTAGAAACGTTTTTCATTAACGTCATTTATCAATAACCCAATATTTCTCCACTGACCTTAGCTCTGGGCAGTTTGGACATTATAGTTCTTGCCAAGTCAGGCCAAAAATAAGTGGACACATTATGAAGTCGCATGAATGGAAGCAGCAATTTTTTTATACTCTTCTTGATATAAATTTCGGTATTTCTTTCGCCGCAACTGCATACTCCTTATCTTATTAAGAACATTTTGGAAAATTTCGACTGCTTTTGGATCCTAAACTTTTCCTTAATATTCCCTCCAGCATATGCAACATAAAAAAAATTTCGTCATCCATTAGGCATCAATGATACTTTTTTCATAAAACTTGACTTCATTTTCCGTACTCGGTTTTTGCCCTCTAAATTTTTTTGAGCAGCTTTCCTGTCAGGAACTTTTTGAGCCTTGTATACTTTTAAATCTGCATTAACTTTAACTTTTCGTTCCAAATAGTTCGAGCGCTGAACTAACCGGTCTGCTTTCCTACCGTATGATTTCGGACTTAAGAAACATTACGTGTACCATTCCTTCTACCTTAACCGGGATTACTATAGACGCCCAAATTCTTCCAGTAACCTTTTAAAAATATTGGAAACAGTTTGACGAAGTCCTTTGAATGCATGGCCAACATTTTGTTTTTTGTTGAAAATATAAAATAAATTTAGTGCGCACTTTTTTCTGGTCACTCATTTGTATGTTTACTTGTTTTCCGTTCAGCATAATAAATGAGATGTGAGCAACGTTTTTGAAAGTCACAGGAACATTAAGTTTGTTCTTTATTTGTGTAAAATTCAATTAATTGTGGCGATTATTATTTTAAAATATAAATCTTTCGATTTTGAATTTTGTGTTTCTCTCGAAAGCCATAATTCTGATCTTTATTAAAGAATTAATGCACCACACTTCCGGAACATTTCACTTTACGACCAATTTTTATATTCGAACACACATGGTCATGAAAAAAGATTCTTGATCGGTAATTTTTAAAAAGCAATTTTCACTTCTGCGCTTATAGAAATATTCTACATAAAATAGTATCAAGAAGATTTGATCGCATGAATAATTCAAATAACAAAACTAAGAAAAATTATTAAAAAACGTCAACTTAACTTTTGGATGAGAATAACGAAACATTTAAAATGGAGAAAAAATTAAATGCGTTTATATTAAAATGCATCAGTGTATAGTAAAATATATATAGATATTGGCATAGAGATACATTCAAGTATACATTTGTATATCTTTAATGGTCATTTATTGGTTTATCCAATTAATTTATTATATTTTGACAAAATTAACACACACACACACTCACACATACAAACTCACAAATATTTTACCTCTAAAATTTCATTATAAAATTTTGCACTCATTTCTAGTTACAACAAAATTCTCTTCTCCTGATACTAAAGTCTGAATATTTGGACATTTGTCAAAAAACTATTGGGTTAATATGTTTACAAGTTTAGTTGTTGTTGTTGTTGTTGCTGCTGCTGTTTATAGCCAAAATGATAAATATCTAGGAATATGTTCCATATATTTAAATGAAATATCTAACTGTGTTTTTGTGTCTGTATGTGTGTTTGAATATATAAGTATCTATAAGTATCACTCTCTCTCTCTCTATATGTATATCTAATGCCAAATTTATTTCAAAATTCAAATGACTTGGAAAATAAAGTGACATTAATAAATGACCGGATTGGCAAAAATTGCTGTAGTTTTACGTGATTTCTATTTCACAAAAAATAAATAAATAAAAAAAATAAATGAAATGAAATAAAATAAAATAATTTATAATAAAACACTCAAATAAGAAAATCTGAATTAATTTTCATAGATTTACGAGCATTAATGTCATGTGATATTAACGAATCGAATAACCAGTGATCTGGTGTTTTTGTCTTGTTCATTATTAGTGACTTAATGGATGTAATTAATTAGAAATTGTTTTTGCAAAAAAGGTGTAAGTGACAAAGTTGAGAAAAAATCTTATAGATTTTTTTTCTGAAATTTATTGGTTTAATAAAATCAAAATACAGAAATTTCAATAATTTTGAATTTGTTCACATTAATAGTTTTGATCAGACATGAATTAAGGTGTTTAGTTTAAGAATAATTTATTATACCCTACACCACTCTAGGATGTTAGGGTACTATGCGTTTGTAACATTCTAAATCATTTTCTAAGTCGATTTAACAATGTCCGTCCGTCTGTCTTTCTGTCCGGCTGGCTGTCCATGTAAACGTTGTGAACAGTCTACGGTCCGCAATTTTTGAGATATCTCGACGTATAAATTAAAAAATTTTTAAATTTAAAAATTTTTATGTCACAATAATGTACTGTACAGTTAAGAATAACTGAGATAATTAAATTATACGAGGGTCGTTCATTAATATTTCGTGACGTTGCGGTGTAGGGTATTACATAGTTAGACTTCATTGACTTTAACAACTGTAATTGTTTTAACGCATTTTTTAACAAGGTTGTTAAAAAATGCATATACACTTGCTCATATTCCTATAAAAGCACATAACATTTTTTTACGGAATTATAATAAATTAAATAAGAAAATATTTAGAAAGCAAATCATATTTTTATTAAATCAACTAAGACTTCATTTAAGTTGCATCATATCAAAATATGAGTGGAGTTTGCCAGATTCATCTCTCTGTCTGTTTGAAATAATATCACCGTCACAATAATAATAGGAATTCAATAAAAATCGGCCATTTTGTTTGTCATTACAATGAAGTTATAGGCCGATATCTAAAACAACGTGGAAATTCAAATAAAAAACTTTTGTAAAATTTTCAAAAATCAAGACGTTATATAAATATGAAATTTAACTATAATTTATATCTAATTACTCTCTCAATAATCATTTGAATCGTCTAAATCGTTTATAAAAAGTTAAAGTCAAAAATACACATATATGATATTTCACATTATATATAAAACAGTGGTGGAGGGTATTATAGATTCGGCATAGCCGGCTGTAGTATTCTTACTTGTTTAATAAAAATAATATTCGAACTTAAATAAATTGAAATGAATGAAAATATTGATTTGAGACTAAAGCACGATATATATATATATATGAACTTGTTCATTCCGGATGTTTACCTTACATATTCAGCTAAAGATAATTTAATTCAATTTAATTAATTTTAATTTAGTATACACGTTTCATGTACAGGCATGACAAATTATGGACTACATATTTGCGAGATTTATGTAATTAAAGGTTTAATTTTGGTAGGGCATTTTCTGATTTCATAAATTTTAAAAATACGAAATATCATCATAATATAAACATCTTTTGAGATTTATGCACTATAAAGTGAATTTCGGAATTGGTTCTCTATGAGAGTTACGGTCAATTATGAATCGATATTTTTGAAATTTTGCACTCGGATTTAAACAGATACAAGGCCTGTTTGTGCCAAACTTAACTAAATACAGGGAAGACAGTTGAACAGGAGCTACCTGAAACATTTGACCGAAAATAACCAATTTCAACAGGCTTTGTCACTGGGTTAAAACAGTAATTTATACCAAAATTTATCGAGATGTCTTAAAAAAATGTAGAACATTTACTTGAACAGCCAGCCGGACACAAACACAGATGGACGGACTGACATCTTTAAATCGACTCAGAAAGTGTCGGGTCAATTGACCTGAACCACCAGGTGCTGTAGGGTACAATTTTAAAGTTAGAATAAATGACTTTAACAGTGAATAATTTTAGCCACGTTTACCCAGATATTTTTTCATAAAATTTCAAATTCAGATGTACCTAAGTTTTGTTGTTACTTGTTAGCTCAGTGCTCGGACTTTTGGCTATTTTAAAGGTCCATTTAAAGGCCTTAAACAAGGCAAGAAAACTGAAGTTATGTTTTCTAAAAAATTTCATAATGAAAGACAAAACGCATGTTCTGTCAGATTGGGGAATGTTGAGAAAAAGTTTAGGAACCAAAAGCGGTCAAAAATTCCCAAAAAGTTCTTGGTTTGACAAGAAATATGCAGTTGCGGCAAAAGAAAAAAATCATTTCTTACAACGGATTCTATAAATACTGAAATTTATACCGAGGAATGTCTACAAAAAATGTTACTTCCCTTCATATGATGGGTCCACTTATTTTTGGCTTGACTTAGCACCCTGTCACTATGGTAAACAAGCCCAAGAGCAATAATGTGGTATTTGTATCAAGAGAGGCAAATCCTTCAAGCTGAAGTGATATTGGAGTCTTGTTTAAAGAAAATTGAGGAGAACAAAAAAAGTTGTCCAAAAATGTGGTCGATTTTAAAGGCAGCAAAGTTTCAAAAAGCACTATAAACATTTATATATTTTAAGAATATTTTTTTTTTATCGGAAAAGTCTTCTTTTTTGTAGATAATCTGTTTAAAGCACAATTATTTGAAAGGGACTTTAATTTAATAATTAAAAATATACAACTCATACCTGCCTAAATCATGCTCTCCAACATATCCTGTTCACATTCAAAATTTATCAAATTTTGTCAAACCTTATTTTGCAGGACACATTAAATCCTTTTTTCCCAAACACAATGAAATCTTCAACTACCAATAATTTTTTTATAAGTCTGACCAGTAGAAGTTTGATGCTTATGTATCGCAAATAAATTATAATCTTGTTGTTATTGTGGGCAGGCGTTGTTAATGCAAGACAACAACATCAACTTCAGTCCATGTCTGATTATACAAAAAGGCATAAATATGTTTTGGTTATTTTCTTTTATTATGCTCTCTTCAGACACTCAAAACACACATTCAAACACAATACAAGACAAACAATATAAATAAAAAATAAACAGTCATATATGTATCTGGATGTATGAATGCATGTAAGATGTTGAGGAGAGAAATGGTTGATGATGATAATAATGATTTATGAAGGTCTTTTTAACCAAACATCCAACCATGAACATCATCAGCATCATTTCAATGTTTAAAAGTGTTAAAAGAGTTCGAATGCCAAACACTATTTAAACAGGATGATAATGACGCACGAAGTCGGATGTCGCACAGTGTTTCAAATGTAAAATGAAATGGAAAAAAATCGGCAAAAAATCTTGAAATGTTAAATTAAATGCTTATTTCTTTTAACCCATGAAAATGGTTTCAAAATTTTCCCTCTAAATTTTTTTTTCAAAAGTTCTTAATAAAATGAAAGATATTTGAGAAATCGGTTAAATTTTGAACCCGCTATAGCATAAAAACTTCATCAAGATCGGTAAAATATAACTGTAAGAGATAGTCTACCCATACGTCTCATCGTCTTCATTAGAAGAATACACTCATATAAGAATCTGGATTGTTTTAAATATTTTTATGACCCGAGGTGACCAACTTTAGGATCCTGTGGACACTGTTATGTCCACAAACTCAAAACTTAAAGTCCCTTTTACTTTTACTATCACTATGTGAAAACTACTAAATTATGTGAAATCGGATTAGTCGTTCGAATGTTATACATTTATTACCTTTTCATTTTTTATTTGAGACACTGTGCGCTGACAACGATGATGAGAGGAGTCTTTGTTATCATAAACGCATGAAAATAGGTGTAGAGTGAGCGTTAGTGGTAGCAATTCTGCCGGTATTGTCCTGTCTGGTTTAAAGGGTTTTTTTCTGTTTATCTTTTTTCACTTATGTATACTTTACGACTATTAAGAGGATGAATTTTATTTCCTTTTTCTTTATTTTTATTTCATCTTTATCATCTCTTTTCTTTAAATATATAAATTTTTTCTCAATGAACTGCACGTTTAAAAGGTGAAAAATGTTAAAGATAAAAAAGAGAAAAAGAGTGTAAAGAAGATTATTTAAAAATCATTAAAGTGATTTAATGGAAGCGGTCAGAATACCTTGATTTTGTATTAAAGAGCAAAATTAAAGAAAGTGCAACCTTAAAGTAACGCTTGATTATTAGAAATTAGAGCATTTTTTTGTGGTTCCTAAACATTTTGATCATGTTTCCCTTATTTCTAGCTAAAATCTAAATAAATATGATTTTTTCTTTCTTTTATATTCTTTGGCGGTAAACTTCAATAAATTGTATGAGAACGTTTTACTTGGATATTTGATCATAAATACAATATTTAGGTTTTAATCCGGAAGTTAATCACTTTTTAAGAAAGTTAACGTTTAATTTGGTTCATAATTTAGCTTAAAAGCAACTTTTGCTTTGACGATTTTGATACCTTTGAAATTAGTGGTATTTAAAGTATTAATTAAATTAGCAATCAATTATAAGAAAAAAAATTTTAAAATTTGTTTCAAATCAAATGGTTCCCCTAATATATTCACAGCAATATCGTCAAACGGATATTGTTATTAATTTAAAAATTTTTGATTTGATAATAAGTTTTGAAAAATAACGTAAATTGAATTAAAAAAGTAAATAAAGAACGATGTTATTCTTATGGTATTTAAAAATTCACTAAAATTAAAATTTAAATTTTTCACTAAAAATTCAATTTTTCACTAAAAAATTCAATTTTTCACTAAAAAATTCAATTTTTCACTAAAAAATTCAATTTTTCACTAAAAATTCAATTTTTCACTAAAAAATTCAATTTTTCACTAAAAAATTCAATTTTTCACTAAAAAATTCAATTTTTTACTAAAAAATTCAATTTTTCACTAAAAAATTCAATTTTTCACTAAAAAATTCAATTTTTCACTAAAAAATTCAATTTTTCACTAAAAGTTAAATTTTTCACTAAAAATGCTATTTTTCACTAAAAATGCAATTTTTTACTAAAAAATTCAATTTTTCACTAAAAATGCAATTTTTCACTAAAAATGCAATTTTTCACTAAAAATGCAATTTTTCACTAAAAATGCAATTTTTCACTAAAAATTCAATTTTTCACTAAAAATTAAATTTTTCACTAAAAATTCAATTTTTCACTAAAAATTCAATTTTTCACTAAAAATTCAATTTTTCACTAAAAATTCAATTTTTCACTAGAAATTAAATTTTTCACTAAAAATTCAATTTTTCACTAAAAATTAATTTTTCACTAAGAATCCAATTCTGTAGTAAAATAATAATTTTCTTCACATTTGATACAGATTCACTGAAACCGGAATAAATGTTTTATAATAAATTTATATTACGTAACATTTTCACATAACTCTTAATTAGCACAAAGGTTCTACATTTATTTATGACCCTAGAAAAATGCTTTTAACACATATTTAAAAAAAATCTTTTAACTACAACTTATTTATTCTCAAAATTCATTTGAGAATATTATTTTACTATATAAAAAAGATCCCACTTCCGTTTAACAGCACCCTAAAATTTAATCTATAACATCATCTGGTCTTATTCCATCAACGGAAATCAATATCTCATGAAAGAACCAAAAATCTTTAAAATCACAAAAAACTTTTAAAATAATAAAAATGAGACAAAAAAGAAAAAATTCCATGCTTTAAATTTATTATTGACGAAAAGCCCTAATTAACCAACTCCCAAGGGTTTAAATTAAATATAAAGAAAAAAGAAGACTTAAATGAAAAGATCTCAAATAAAACTAAAAATTATATATTTTAATAAAGCCTTTGGCTCCACTATGTATATTCATACACATGTATATATAAAGAGATATACGGTGCCTCTTCCTATTAATCAATGATCATTGTTTTTTTCAAGCTTCTGTCTGGAAGCAACTCAACTCAAAAAAAATGTAATATAAAACATGTGTTTTAAACGACGGCCGTCTTTCAGACTGTCCGTCCATTTGTCTGTCCCTTAAGATAATTATAATTTGTAATAAAAGAAATAAAAAAACTGAAGTTTCTTCTTTTTTTAGATTTTTAGTTTAATAAAGTAAAAAAAAAAAACAGCCGACTAGTTAATGAAGTTGTGCTAGAGATCAGTCTCACTGACTGTCTATTTCGATGGCTGTTCAGCTACCTGTTTTAGAAATATTAAATATCTATTTCAAATAAATTTATGTTGAATACATTTTTTCATTTTTTTGTTTAGAGGTTTCATTATCGGTTGAATTATTTAAATAATTTTTTAATTTTGATTTTTATTTATTTGTCTACTTTTTTCAAAGATCTACATCGAAGATCTTTGTCAATTTGAAATTAGGAAAATTAATGCATTTTAAGCATTATAAAATATAAACAGTAGGGTTGTTCTAAAATAGAAGAAAGTTAAAAAACAAGTCTATGAAAAATTCTATGTTTACGTTTTTTAGATATTTTTATATTTTTCTAATTTATTTCATTGGAACTTTAAACTAATTTAGAAAATAGATCAACAACTTCTGTTTGTCATATGAAATTTTTCTAAAAAAATTCACGATCACAAAATTGTACGATCACTTTTAATGTAATTACATACTCATCTGAAATTTTAAAGAATTGTTTATACTGGGCCCGAATTGTTTATTGAGTAAGATCGAGGTAGACAGATCTCCACCTCAATGTCGCTTCCACGGATGATCTCTTCTTCGATGTCTTTGTTAGTTCCAGTTTTATTTATTTTTTATTGTCCTAGAACAAAACACAATATAAGAGGACGAAAGTTAATCCTCTAAAGAAGTTGCATAGAATCAGCGAACTGAATTTTTATTGAAGTCTTTTGAAATGCTAATCTTTGAACCTAGAAAATTTAAACTTGGACCTTGTAGATATGTAAATTCAATTGTGTATCCGTTTTCAATGAAGTTTGTGAGGTGTTTGATTACTGAACTAGACGAATTTGATGATTAATATCGATTATTTTGAACTACTCTGTACAGGGTAAAGGGTTCCAAAGTTGGCCACAATTACAATTTCCTCTCCCGGTATGAAAATTTAATCTATTTCACTTATTACAAAAGGTAATAAGTTAATTTCGGTGTTTTCACTGTCTCAATAATATCGCTTTTGTGGCAAGAAAGGTTATTTTGAAGAAAATATAAGTCTATTAAATTTGTACCTTTCAATCATTATTATATGTCCTATTAAAATCCCCCAGAATCATTTTAATATAAGGTTCTGACAAGGTTATGTGAGACGTTACGTTTTGTAGGATCTTTTTTTAGTTAGATATTTGGCAAAATCATGCAAAGAACAGAATATCAGTTATTGGAATCTCTTAGTTCGAATTTTTTGGTACAATCACAAGTTAAAGACATCTCACCTCCTGAAGACATACTGTAAGCTATGCGAGTTAAGAGCCCCAAATGTTAAGGTATTTCCAAAAAGACCTTTCAAGTAGATTTGGAATTTCATTCTAATTTTCTTTTCGGATCAGGTTTAATCAACCTTTATAAATATATTTATTGTACGTTCTTTTCTGTTCCATTAATGGATATTTGGAAGGTGTAATATCGTGTATATTTAAGTGATTGAAAATTTATATTTATAAGCAAATATTAATGAACTTGAATCGCAGGGGTACACAAAGAGACCTTTAGGTTCCAAGTGAGCCAAACCAGTTTCTTCAATCTTCTATGGAGAGTGATCACCTGCTGCAGAGAAATTTCTTAAAAACGGAAGAGATCAATACATACAATTCATTCCGCTAGTTAAAGAGCAAGAGATTATCTAAATACCTTTCGAAATGGATCTTCAAAGAACATTTGAAACTCTTTCAAATGTTTTAATCTTTTAATTGATTGCACATTTCATTTCTCATTCTATGGATGCCCGAGAGGAAGGTGTATTATTGAAAGTTCTCATTTATAAAAACATATCTAAGAGCTTCAAAAATAAATTTTATTTTAAATTACAGCAGATGTGAAAAGGGAAAGAAATAAAATAGCACATAGAAAATACAATAAATGACGTTCTTGCTTCCCTTGGTAGAAAAAAATCAATACCACAATGACACGCCCTGCAAGATAAAAATAACACGGGAATGCAAAATATCTATGAATACCTCTTAGGATCTTCTGATTTTCGCTGGACATTCACTTGCTTTAAATTTTTAAACGATCTATTTATTTCAAGATTGGGGCATATCCGGTCGTTGATTTAAACCTTTATAATTGCATATAATACTCCACAATTTAGTCTGTTAACCAGACTTAAGAGAGATTTAAATCTTATTTGTCAGTTTAAAAATTTGATGTTTTTCACTGAAATGATCAGACTGTCAATTATAGACCATCCGATGGAATAAAATTTTTGAATGTTTGCCTTTACATATATAGATGATGCCAGATTTACGATTTGAGAACTTTATAAAGTTCAGGACATGGCGATTTACAAGGACTATCAATATTATTTTTTTTAAACAATTCATAAATGAATTTTTGGCAAATTTTTGTGGTCAACTTTGAATGGTCACCGACTTCACCTCGACTCCTCCAAATCAACACGAAAACACATTTCTATTTATTTCATTAAAGTATCTCTAACGGTTTAAAAATTGCAGAGTTATTTGAAAAATATCGATTTGTTAATACTGTACATCCCTCGTATATATCTATAATTATCAGATACATTTATGTTAACTTAAAATGTATCTTTAAGCTGCATTTATTTCAACCTGCAGCTTCAATTATTTATATGGTTTTCACTTTTCTATACTCAAATCGAGGTAAATTTTCAATCTCTCAAATCCAATATTAATATTATTAACTCATTTGGTTTCTGCCAATATTTCTTTAGGTTAAAGAAATCTAATAATGACTTTATTATTTGTGGCTGATGAAGATGTTTTGCTTTAAGTTTCATTTTAAGCCAGCTGTTGGACGATATCTAATTGATTTATTCATGGCTTAATTAATACCCAAAAACAACAAAAATACATAACCAAAACATCAGCATCACAAGAAAACAAATTGCAGCAGAGAAAAAAATATTTTGTTTGAGGTTATAATAACACCAGGGGAAGGTTTCTTAGAAATCGTAATTGGAATTTCTGTTGTTTTTGTTTTTATTCATTTTGCAGATGATTTTTTGTATTTAAATGTAGAAAAGAAAAATGTTTTCAAAACTTTTTAATATTAAATTTTCTCAATTATATAGAACTTTCTGAACAAATTTTCATTGAATTATTTATCTGCCTTTTTAGCAAATAAAAAAAGAATTCAGAAGATTTTTATTCTTCAGAGAAATTGTAATAAAAGTTGATGAAAATTGGAATTTGAATCACTATGACGATCATAATTTTCCCAGGGCATTTGGTGGAAATGATTGGAAATTATTTTTTTAGATAAACTTTTAGGTATATTTCCCCTGTTTAAGCGGATTTCATTAAACTGCAAAGTTATATTTTATGATTTTTTAAATCATTTATGGCCTTAATAGATCAATATAAGTTAACATAAGCTTAAGATGTCTGAAGCCATGGGGTAGATTTTGTATATTTTAAAAACGACGATAAAAAAATTCACTTGTTTTTAAAGCTTTTCAAGTCTAATAATGCTGGTATTTCAAATGGAGTAATTTAATTTGTTTTAATATTCAATATTTTAAGCATTAAGAAAATCATTAAACAGAGATGTCCAACCAAAGCCCACAATACGCGAAAAATAATTTTGTCCGCACGATAATTAGATCCCCATTCTGGAACAAGCCAGCTACCAATCGATCAAAAATTGTGAACTCAATGAGAATTATATCAGCCGGAAGTTTTCCCCCAGGGAAGCAATTCCGACAATAGCGAAACTGTTACAACGACACTTGAGTCAGTAAAAGTTTATGAGAATTCAAACTCTTCTCAAGACCAAATTTACGAATCTAAAGTCAATAATATTTTACACAGAACTGTAGAAACAAACACGAGAGTTCTCACTTTTCAAATCGAATTTTCTAAGCTGAACCGTGGATATAAGGAGTGAAATTGAATAATCTCTTACATACATATATTAATAAAATGAAACCACTTAACTTGCAGTTTTATAAAAAAAATACAGTTTTAAATACTGGAGATACAATTTTGAACCTTTTTCAGAAACCTTTCCGTTCTTAAAAACAGGTAGCCCATCTCCGTTTAAAATCTACCACAATTTGGACACCTACGAGAATCGGTCTATTATCTTCTATAGCCCTATAATCACTTTGGAAAATTAGCTTAAAATTGTTTAAATTTTTCATATATGTTTCCTGAAAATAAGTGTGTTTATAAAAGTATGTTTATTATACAATCAAATTTTACAATGATCAGTCCATAATTTTTCGCATCTGAGTCAAGGTGTAAAGTATATTTAGCCGGTCTGATTTTTTGCTGCTTCATTCACAAAGGCAAATGTACAGTAGTTTGGATGCGCACCACTGCTTTAAAGAGGTGCATCTTTAAAACAGTCAATTTTCAGTAAATATATTATTTATGCCCACTGTAAAATTCGTTTTTAAAAACCGTTAAACCCTTTTTTCCCTTTTTAATTTGAAAAAAAAATTCTTTAAAATAAAATTTAAATATTTTTACAAATTCTTTGTCGTTTAATGTACTAAAATATTTGACCTATAAATTCTTCAAAATACTATAGAAAACCTACATACAAACAAACATCTCTTACACTAATACCCCGACGACTAAATTAGAATTTTTTCTCTATTTTTAGTTTTTGCGTTTTATTTTATTTTTATAATCCAAATAACAATCGAAACAACATAAATCTTTATTTTCATGATTTTAATACTTACACACACACAGAAACATCCACCAATATAAGGCCATTCACATACTTATGTAAATACATTTACACTAAAAAACAAAAATCACAGACATACACTCACATATACCATAATAGAAATTCATAGGAATGTTCTTTAACTGAGAATAATAGAATGAGAGCAAAATGTTAGAATTCTAGATTCATAGTTTTGATATCCTATAAATGGGTGTATTTGTCTGTGTGTGTTTGTGTGATTTTGTTAAGACTATACTTCCGTGTCCACTCAACCATAAATATATTTGTTTGTATTTGTATATGCTGCTCCTGTTCGTAATCTTCCAACTCCTGCTGCTGCTCGTTGTTGTTATTTTTGCAAACATTTTGGCATTTGCTGCCAACACCAAATAACTATTACAACAACAAATATAAAATATTCCAAATACAACAACTAAAACAAAAAATCAACATTTATGATTTATTACCCGAGTCAACTGTGATTGATTTCTGGTGTGTATATATGAGTATGTTTATGTGTGTGTGTGTGTGCTTGAGAATATGTGAGTATATGTTTTAGATTTTTTAATGCCACATTGAAATGAACAAAAGGATTACATACCATCACATACACTTGTAATAATACATATACAAACATATTTTTACAAATCTATGTGTATGTATGGGTGTAAGTGAAGTGATTAGTGTTGGAAACACAGTGGGGTATATAACTCTTACCAAAATTAAATTGAGAACTTTACACTTCTTATTTAAAAAATAAATAAAAAATATCGCTTAAGAACCGAAATAAAGGAGTGGTTCAATATGCATAAGCTTTTTAGTCCATTTAATCTTGATGGCGTTCAAAGGAAAGTAAAGAGGGTATTTGAATTCTGGCATATCGTGTCTTTTTCAAAAATCCGAATTCGATTTATAAATGTCCTTTCTCCTGTTGTTGGTAGGCTCACTTTTTTATACTAATAAAGTAACTCTCTATGCACTCTGCTAGATCTTTGAACTGCAAACATCATCAGAGGATTCTTGGTCGCACTTGGTATCAACTCTTGCTCTATCCAATAACCCCGTTTAAAAAACCATTCAAGTCGCAAAAAAGAGTCGAAAAGTGATGTGGTGTTGTATAGAACTAGATGCATCCTGACGATTCCAGATATATCAATAGTTTGTTAAAGCTCGTCCAGTAAATAGTTTCCTAGGAACCGTTTCTTCTTTGCATATATTGCAGCAGATCTGTTAGAAGATCTAGCCTTTTCCCACTTCTCCCAGCATTTATAGACAGCATTTAGGCGCTGATCATGACTAACATTTCAGCCAGTAAAGCACTGTATTCATCCGGAAGTCTATAAGATTTCTTATCATTGCCGAACATCATAATCTATAGTAGCCGTGTTTACCTTAAGCACAATATTCCCCTTCCTTAAACGCGATAGATTGAAAATAACTTGGACTATGTTGTAAATAGTACCAGTTTAGTTTTATCCGGATTAAATCCATCATTTTGACTTATCAGAAGACTTTTCGTTTTTTTGTGTCCAGGGATCGATATTCTTACACAAGAAAAAACAGAACTAACATTTTTAAAGATAACTGTACCATAAACTGATTTTCAGAAATGGCTCTGTATATTTTTGAAGTGATTTCTTGAAAATCGGAGCAAAGTTTAAGACTTATAAAACTTGAATTGTGTCGAATTAAGTTAAAATATTTTAATTTATTTTAATATGAGTTTAACGAGAATTATATCTGTACCTGGGAGGAATTGTCTGTAATAGCTACCTGAAATGTGAGATCGATCCTCATCAATTTCAAGAGATTTCGTACTTTTTTAAATAATTTATTAACCAGTTTTAAATATTTCACCGAGTACATGAACTGTCAGCCAAATGAATGGATGGATGATTGTGTTGTAGAGTATAATTGAGAAGTTTGGTAGAGGGTGTTTAAGATCAGATACATCCTTTTATATTATAATCGCTTCTTTTTATTTGACATATTTCCTTATTTCTCCTTATTCATCCCATTGTGCAATAACGATTTTTATTAAAATTGTGTAAATGGGTAAAATTAAAGTATAAAAGAATTCTTATTTCTTTTGTCTGCCAAAGTGTATATGAGCGAATGAATATTAGTATACATGTGTGTATGTATAAATGTGTATGTTAATATTTTTTCTCTATAAAATAGTTCGTTGTCAAACATACTGGCACGTGAGTGAATCAGTGATTTTTCCATTTTTATATTTAGTTTGTTTATGAAAATCCACGTTCTTTCAAATACATTTATACTCACATACACACTCACATAAATCAACAGTAACAATGGAAGCAAGGTCCTTCTCATCATTCATCTCTTCGAAGTCGTCATCATCATCAACAATATAACAAACAAAAAAGAGAAAATATTAATATTATTAACATTGTCATCATCATCATCATCCTCCTAAGCCATGAGTCAGCCAACCAACTATCAGGATATCATTTATTTAACTTCCAACTCTTTCCCTTTTCTTTCCTTTGGATAACAGTGTATTATTGTAATAGTGTTGGTTGGATGCTGCTGCTGTTGACTGTCGGGTCTGGCTCACTGACTGACTAACTAATGAAAACTGTGTTATGGTCACATGGTTTGTTTGAATTTTATAAGTTAAAAAAAATATCCAAAATATAAACTTGAATGAATTTGATTAAATTTGTTTGCTGGAAAAAAGTAACCAGACTGAAAGAATTTTACACCTAAAGAAATTTCTGGAGAAATCTGTTCTAAAGAAAAATAACATAATAATATCATTTTTCAAAAAAGTTAACAAAACAAAGCGTTAAAAACTAATAAGTAATGATCGGTTAAGCCGATTAAATAATACCCTACACCATGGCAAAGATGGATATGTAATTTTTCCAAAATTTGATTGGGACTTTTTTGGGACATAATTTATTTTAAGATTAAAAGAGAGTATTCATGATCACTAGTGATGAAGAGGGTATAATAATAATTGTGTTTTTTGATGTGCAACATCAGAAAAAACTTAGTCCTGTCGTATATATCCGAATAACTATCTTTATCTGAAATTTTAATACGATTTATATGAAATTGCTCTTTAAACAGCAAATTCAAAAGATTCCCACTTTTAAATGCAAATATACCCGAAATCTTAATCCGGGTAAATCATTAAAAAAAATATTTTTTCACTTAAATGATCCGAGCGATCATTTAGGTAATTACAAGAGCCGGCAGGCGAAAATACTTTTTTGAATGTTTATCTTTCATACTTAGAAAACTGAAAAATAAATAAAATTAATAATTTAATTGACAAATTTCCAATGGACCTTGTGGGCAGATCTTTGTCATAGTTCTACCAAATTTGGTATACACACATTTACATAAAATATAGTTTATTCAGTTTGGAAGAATTGCCTCCTCTTGTACAAAAATTGGGTCACATTATGAAGTCCTATGAAGGAGGCATCCTTTTTTAACATTTCCTGAGGTAAATTTTGGTATTTATAAAGGCCCGTTGTAACAAATAATGGCCCTCTTTTGCCGCAACTGCATATAACTTCACGCACCATGAAATTTTTGGAAATTTTGACAGTTTTTAGGTTCTGCACTTTTCTTCAACATTTCCTCCAGCATCAGCAAATTAAAATTTTTGAACAGGAAGTTGCGAAAAATCTATCAGAACATATGTTTCTTCATCCATTATGCAATCAAAATATATATTTTTTTTGGAAACTTCACTACAATTTCTGTGTAAAATTTTTAGCAGGGTTCCTGTCAGGAACCATAAATGTTTTTAAATCAGCATTATCGTTTACCTTTCGTAACAAATAGTCCGAATGTTGTGTTGGGATTTCTTTTGAAACTGCTGATTTTCTATCAACGAACAAGTTCTCCCGCTGCTGCTTAATGACATTGGAAATTTCGATACCCCAATTATCTTTGTAAGTCCCAGACCAGCTGGAATTTTTAATAAAAATCAAAGAGAAATTATCTCAGATCAAAAGTTTAGTTCAAAAGTTACAGAATTACTTGGATTATATCGTTTTAACTATTTTGTGTAGAAGTATAACTGCAACAATATGATACATATATCGAATAAGCGATAGTGATTGAGGAAAAGAGCTCCTCTTCTATTTGTGATTGTATAAGAAATCGGTCTTTAAGCTTTTGTCTGCCAAATTAATTTTGTTGGTTGAAAATGCCAAAGTTCTCAGTAAGACAATAAAAAATGTTTAAGTTTCATTGAGCTCTTAAAATTTCTTGGGATGTAAGAGAATCAACAACAAATAGAATCAAAATTAAATTTTGTTCAAAACTTTCTTTAACTTCCTCTGGCTTTAGGGATTTTAAATAAATATTTTTGCTTCTTTTGGAATCAAAATTCAAAGAAGGCCCCTTCTTAAGTAAAAATTTCAATGTTTACTAATACATTTAGTACCATGTTAAGTACCCGCATTTGGACGGATTTCCTACAGATTAATTTAGCGCCATTTTTAGTACGCTAAGTTGAACTGATTTTATTCTACACAATATTTTGTACAGTGTATACTTTTTTTTAACGATATTTGCTGTTTTATTCATGGATATAAATGTTACCAAATACAAAAAAAATTCTAACATTGGAACCATTTCATTATAATGACAAGATTTAACATAAATTCACCAACACATTGAAATAAATTTTACCTTAAAAGGAATCAATATGCATGAGTGTTTGAGAAGTGTTTGAAAATTGTCACGATATCAACTTTAAGGGTACATTAAGTTGTAGCATAACGTGTGTAAAAAAAATCATTTAAGACATTTAGGATCATATGAAAATCGGAGTCATCTACACTTTTAGTTCAGCAGACGGACAGATAACCGACAAGATATCGATAAAGAATGAATAATTTCTCACTTTATACGAAGGTTTATGATCTGATTTTGCTTTTAAATTTACTCGGCCAAGTTATATGAATCAAAGGAGGGTGTCTAGGATCCGTTGTATATTTTTTTCTTTCGATTTTTTTGTTGGTTTTTTAACACATATTAATTAGCAAAACGTCAAAATGTACAACAAAATGAAAAAGAGAACGAATAAAAACAAACACAGCAACACATGATCATAGAGTCATCAATATTAGATGTTATATTGAAAAAGTATAGGAAAACAAGGAACAGGAAATGAAATTTTTGTAAATGTAGAAACCTAAGAGTTATTAAGGTAACCTATACATGTGTATATAGGTATATATGTGTGTGTGTGAAAGTTAAAGAAAAATAGGTCATTATAGTTCCAATTTATATTTTAGTTTGCTCTTATTATCTTCTCCTTCTTTAGCTGGAATTTTATTATTCTTAAGCAAAATTATTGTTTACTTTGTAAGTGACGTAAAAATGCCATAAACTCTATAATTTGATTATGGAACAAAAACCAAAAAATAAATCGTAAGATGCGATTTATTCAATAAATCAATCAACAACCATATGAAAAACTAAAAATAGGTGGAATTTAATCTAAAATACCTCAAACTACAGATGACATGAATAATCATCAGCATCACATCATACAAGAGGTTGATAATGTTCATAACCAACAACAATCCATACATTCATGTTTTACGATTTACATACAAAACAATAAAATCATACTCATTTTATATGCCAAAAGCACTACTCGACTAAGAATTTCAGTTGAAAAAAAAATCATACGAACAAACAAAAAACCTAAAAGTAAAAGAACTTAAGAAAGAAATTTGAAATGAGAAGAAAAACAAACAAAGAAATAAGAATGTTAAATTTGATGAGAACGACTACATAATATGCTACAATATATAGCAGCTCTATCACGGTTGTTATGAGAAATCATGGATCCAAAGCTTATTAGTTTGTATTTCGAAGTCTGCGCTTGAGCAAATCTTTATTGAAAATCTATTATTTATGAGATTTAGGTTCCTTAAAGAGATTCGTCTGTGATGGTCTTTGTAGGGAAGCGTTGAGAAATTATGCAGTGATTCTTGCCAAAATTTGGACCTCCTGTCTCTTGTAGAAAATGCGCTTAATCTAAATTCAAATGAACAGGCTCATAAGCCCAATATATGGACACTTAAAAAAAGTATTTTTGGCCTGAGGGTTTTCATAACGACAGTGATTTAAGTGAAAAAAAATAAAATTCTTCATCATAATTTGCAAGGATTGAGATTTATCGAATTTTCCCATTGTAAACGGGAATCTTTTTATTTCCCAGAGTAATGGACAAGTTCATATATAAGTTAATTTCTGGAAAGAAATCTTATAAATAATTTTTCTTTCAAAGTTCCATCTTTAGACCAATTTAACCTTTAACGGATTCATATATTTATATGATAATTGCAGCAATATTTTTTAAAGAATATGAACTATTTTAAAACCTTTATAAAGTCCGCTAAAAATAAAACAGGGTAAAAATGGGTTAAATAATTATTTCTACCAAATTTCTACCAAAGGGTGACCAAATTTGTTATTAACTACGCCCATGATCAATATTTTGGCGTTTCATTTCTTCAAGTATACTCAAAACAAATCAGGTGTAACCAACTTAAAATCTCATTTAGATATTCACATATTTCAAATTTTTTAGAATTATTTCCAAAAAATCGATTTGGAACACTGTGCTCTGTACACAAGCCAGACTGATGGACACACATCTCTACATCGAATTAGAAAAATATTTATTCTCAATTGTTATACCCTAAGATATGTAGATCTATATTCTCCAAAATTGAACTATTTTTTTCCAGTAGTACTGGTAATAAGAGTTAATTAATATAAGTAATAATGACTATATTCTCCCGGAAGTGCACTATTTTTTCAGAAATCCACTAACATAATGATGGTGCCGAGTATAAAGCGGTAAAGAAGGATTGTTATATTTTAATATAGAATATTATAGATATATAAAAGCTAATATCCTTAAAATCTACACATGCAATAGATAATTGAGCTCAATATCTCTAATCCAGTTCAAAACTAATTAATTTCCATTTTAAATTTTAAAAAATTACGATTTTTGCTTAAAA
>PYHX02000495.1:14219160-14288809 GCA_004302925.2 Cochliomyia hominivorax
GATCACATTTAAGGGCATAAATCTAACATATAAGCAAAATTCTTTTTTAAACGTATAAATTTAAAAATTTTTATGTCACAATAATGTACTGTACAGTTAAGAATAACTGAGATAATTAAATTATACGAGGGTCGTTCATTAATATTTCGTGACGTTGCGGTGTAGGGTATTACATAGTCAGACTTCACTGACTTTAACAACTGTAATTGTTTTAACGCATTTTTTAACAAGGTTGTTAAAAAATGCATATACACTTGCTCATATTCCTATAAAAGCACATAACATTTTTTTACGGAATTATAATAAATTAAATAAGAAAATATTTAGTAAGCAAATCATATTTTTGTTAAATCAACTAAGACTTCATTTAAATTGCATCATATCAAAATATGAGTGGAGTTTGCCAGATCCATCTCTCTGTCTGTTTAAAATAATCCCACCGTCACAATAATAATAGGAATTCAATAAAAATTGGCTAATTTGTTTGTCATTACAATGAAGTTATAGGCCGATATCTAAAACAACGTGGAAATTTAGATAAACAACTTTTGTAAAATTTTCAAAAATCAAGACGTTATATAAATATGAAATTTAACTATAATTTTTATCTGATTACTCTCTCAATAATCATTTGAATCGTATAAATCGTATATAAAAAGTAAAATTCAAAAATACACATATATGATATTTCACATTATATATAAAACAGTGGTGGAGGGTATTATAGATTCGGCATAGCCGGCTGTAGTATTCTTACTTGTTTAATAAAAATAATATTCGAACTTAAATAAATTGAAATGAATGAAAATATTGATTTGAGACTAAAGCACGATATATATATGAACTTGTTCATTCCGGATGTTTACCTTAGATATTCAGCTAAAGATAATTTAATAAACTAATAATTTAATTCAATTTAATTAATTTTAATTTAGTATACACGTTTCATGTACAGGCATGACAAATTATGGACTACATATTTGCGAGATTTATGTAATTAAAGGTTTAATTTTGGTAGGGCATTTTATTATTTCATAAATTTTAAAAATACGAAATATCATTATAATATAAACATCTTTTGAGATTTATGCACTATAAAGTGAATTTCGGAATTGGTTCTCTATGAGAGTTACGGTCAATTATGAATCGATATTTTTGAAATTTTTCACTCGGATTTAGCCAGATACAAGGCCTGTTTGTGCCAAACTTAATTAAATACAGGGAAGACAGTTGAACAGGAGCTACCTGAAACATTTGACCGAAAATAACCAATTTCAACAGGCTTTGTCCTTGGGTTAAAACAGTAATTTATACCAAAATTCATCGAGATGTCTTAAAAAAATGTAGAACATATACTTGAACAGCCAGCCGGACACAAACACAGATGGACGGACTGACATCTTTAAATCGACTCAGAAAGTGTCGAGTCAATTGACCTGAATCACCAAGTGCTGTAGGGTACAATTGTAAAGTTAGAAAAAACGACTTTAACAGTGAATAATTTTAGCCACGTTTACCCAGATATTTTATCATAAAATTTCAAATTCAGATGTACCTAAGTTTTGTTGTTACTTGTTAGCTCAGTGCTCGGACTTTTGGCTATTTTAAAGGTCCATTTAGAGGCCTTAAACAAGGCAAGAAAACTGAAGTTATGTTTTCTAAAAAATTACATAATGGAAGACAAAACGCATGTTCTGTCAAATTGGGGAATGTTGAGAAAAAGTTTAGGACCCAAAAGCGGTCAAAAATTCCCAAAAAGTTCTTGGTATGAGAAGAAATATGCAGTTGCGGCAAAAGAAAAAAATAATTTCTTACAACGGATTCTATAAATACTGAAATTCACATCGAGGAATGTCTACAAAAAATGTTGCTTCCCTTCATATGATGTGTCCACTTATTTTTGGCTTGACTTGGCATCCTGTCACTATGGTAAACAAGCCCAAGAGCAATAATGTGGTATTTGTATCAAGAGAGGCAAATCCTTCAAGCTGAAGAGATATTGGAGTCTTGTTTAAAGAAAGTTGAGGAGAACAAAAAAGTTGTCCAAAAGTGTGTAGATTTTAAAGGGAGTAAAGTGGCAAAAAGCACTATAAACATTTATATATTTTAAGAATATTTTTTTTATCCGTGAAGTCTTCCTTTTTTAAAGATAATCTGTTTAGAGTATAATTATTTGAAAGGGACTTTAATTTAATAATATAAAATTTTGTTTAATAAATATTAAAAATATACAACTCATACCTGCCTAAATCATGCTCTCCAACATATTCTGTTCACATTCAAAATTTATCAAATTTTGTCAAACCTTATTTTGCAAGACACATTAAATCCTTTTTTCCCAAACACAATGAAATCTTCAACTACCAATAATTTTTTTTAAGTCTGACCAGTAGAAGTTTGATGCTTATGTATCGCAAATAAATTATAATCTCGTTGTTATTGTGGGCAGGCGTTGTTAATGCAAGACAACAACATCAACTTCAGTCCATGTCTGATTATACATAAAGGCATAAATATGTTTCGGTTATTTTTTTTATTATGCTCTCTTCAGACACTCAAAACACACATTCAAACACAATACAAGACAAACAAAATAAATAAAAAATAAACAGTCATATATGTATCTGGATGTATGAATGCGTGTATGATGTTGAGGAGAGAAATGGTTGATGATGATAATAATGATTTATGAAGGTCTTTTTAACCAAACATCCAACCATGAACATCATCAGCATCATTTCAATGTTTAAAAGTGTTAAAAGAGTTCGAATGCCAAACACTATTTAAACAGGATGATAATGACGCACGAAGTCGGATGTCGCACAGTGTTTCAAATGTAAAATGAAATGGAAAAAATCGGCAAAAATCTTGAAATGTCAAATTAAAGTTCTTAATAAAATGAAAGATATTTGAGAAATCGGTTAAATTTTGAACCCGCTATAGCATAAAAACTTCATCAAGATCGGTAAAATATCTTTTAAACTGTAAGAGATAGTCTACCCATACGTCTCATCGTCTTCATTAGAAGAATCCACTCATATAAAAATCTTAATTATTTTAAATATTTTTATGACCCGAGGTGACCAACTTTAGGACCCTGTGGACACCGTTATGTCCACAAACTCGAAACTTAAAGTCCCTTTTACTATCACTATGTGAAAACTACTAAATTATTTGAAATCGGATTAGCCGTTTGAATGTTATAAATTAATTACCTTTTCATTTTTTATTTGAGACACTGTGCGCTGACAATGATGATGAGCGGATTCTTTGTTATCATAAACGCATGAAAATAGGTGTAGAGTGAGCGTTAGTGGTAGCAATTCTGCCGGTATTGTCCTGTCTGGTTTAAAGGGTTTTTTCTGTTTATCTTTTTCACTTATGTATACTTTACGACTATTAAGAGGATGAATTTTATTTCCTTTTTCTTTATTTTTATTTCATCTTTATCATCTCTTTTCTTTAAATATATAAATTTTTTCTCAATGAACTGCACGTTTAAAAGGTGAGAAATGTTAAAGATAAAAAAGAGAAAAAGAGTGTAAAGAAGATTATTTAAAAATCATTAAAGTGATTTAATGGAAGCGGTCAGAATACCTTGATTTTGTATTAAAGAGCAAAATTAAAGAAAGTGCAACCTTAAAGTAACGCTTGATTATTAGAAATTAAAGCATTTTTTTGTGGTTCCTAAAAATTTTGATCATGTTTCCCTTATTTCTAGCTAAAATCTAATTAAATGTGAGTTTTTCTTTCTTTTATATTCTTTGGCGGTAAACTTCAATAAATTGTATGAGAACGTTTTTCTTGGATATTTGATCATTAATACAATATTTAGGTTTTAATCCGGAAGTTAATCACTTTTTAAGAAAGTTAACGTTTAATTTGGTTCATAATTTAGCTTAAAAGCAACTTTTCCTTTGAAGATTCTGATACCTTTGGAATTAGTCGTCTTTAAAGTATTAATTAAATTAGCAATCAATTATAAGAAAAAAACACTAGAAAATTGGTTTCAAATCAAATGGTTCTCATTATATTCACAGCGATATCGTCAAACAGATATTGTTATTAATTTAAACATTTATGATTAGATAATAAGTTTTGAAAAATAACGTTAATTGAATTAAAAAAGTAAATAAAGAACGATGTTATTCTTATCGAATTTAAAAATTCACTAAAATGAAAATTTAAATTTTTCACTAAAAATTCAATTTTTCACTAAAAATTCAATTTTTCACTAAAAATTCAATTTTTCACTAAAAATTCAATTTTTCACTAAAAAATTCAATTTTTCACTAAAAAATTCAATTTTTCACTAAAAAATTCAATTTTTCACTAAAAAATTCAATTTTTCACTAAAAATTCAATTTTCACTAAAAAATTCAATTTTTCACTAAAAAATTCAATTTTTCACTAAAAAATTCAATTTTTCACTAAAAAATTCAATTTTTCACTAAAAAATTCAATTTTTCACTAAAAAATTCAATTTTTCACTAAAAAATTCAATTTTTCACTAAAAAATTCAATTTTTCACTAAAAAATTCAATTTTTCACTAAAAAATTCAATTTTTCACTAAAAAATTCAATTTTTCACTAAAAAATTCAATTTTCACTAAAAATTCAATTTTCACTAAAAAATTCAATTTTTCACTAAAAAATTCAATTTTTCACTAAAAAATTCAATTTTTCACTAAAAATTCAATTTTTCACTAAAAATTCAATTTTTCACTAAAAAATTCAATTTTTCACTAAAAATTCAATTTTTCACAAAAAATTCAATTTTTCACTAAAAAATTCAATTTTTCACTAAAAATTCAAATTTTCACTAAAAATTCAAATTTTCACTAAAAATTCAAATTTTCACTAAAATTCAAATTTTCACTAAAAATTCAAATTTTCACTAAAAATTCAAATTTTCACTAAAAATTCAATTTTTCACTAAAAATTCAATTTTTCACTAAAAATTCAATTTTTCACTAAAAATTCAATTTTTTACTAAAAATTCAATTTTTCACTAAAAATTCAATTTTTCACTAAAAATTCAATTTTTTACTAAAAATTCAATTTTTCACTAAAAATTCAATTTTTCACTAAAAATTCAATTTTTCACTAAAAATTCAAATTTTCACTAGAAATTAAATTTTTAGTAAAATAATAATTTTCTTCACATTTGATACAGATTCACTGAAACCGGAATAAATGTTTTATAATAAATTTATATTACGTAACATTTTCACATAACTCTTAATTAGCACAAAGGTTCTACATTTATTTATGACCCTAGAAAAATGCTTTTAACACATATTTAAAAAAAATCTTTTAACTACAACTTATTTATTCTCAAAATTCATTTGAGAATATTATTTTACTATATAAAAAAGATCCCACTTCCGTTTAACAGCACCCTAAAATTTAATCTATAACATCATCTGGTCTTATTCCATCAACGGAAATCAATATCTCATGAAAGAACCAAAAATCTTTAAAATCACAAAAAACCTTTAAAAATAATAAAAATGAGACAAAAAAGAAAAAATTCCATGCTTTAAATTTATTATTGACGAAAAGCCCTAATTAACCAACTCCCAAGGGTTTAAATTAAATATAAAGAAGAAGAAGACTTAAATGAAAAGATCTCAAATAAAACTAAAAATTATATATTTTAATAAAGCCTTTGGCTCCACTACGTATATTCATACACATGTATATATAAAGAGATATACGGTGCCTCTTCCTATTAATCAATGATCATTGTTTTTTTCAAGCTTCTGTCTGGAAGCAACTCAACTCAAAGAAATCAAAAATATAATATAAAACATGTGTTTTAAACGACGGCCGTCTTTCAGACTGTCCGTCCATTTGTCTGTCCCTTAAGATAATTATAATTTGTAGTTAAAGAAATAAAAAAAACTGAAGCTTCTTCTTTCTTTAGATTTTTAGTTTATTAAAGTAAAAAAAAAACAGCCGACTAGTTAATGAAGTTGTGCTAGAGATCAGTCTAACTGACTGTCTATTTCGATGGCTGTTCAGCTACCTGTTTTAGAAATATTAAATATCTATTTCAAAAAAATTTATGTTGAATATATTTTTTTTTAATTTTTTGTTTAGAGGTTTCATTATCGGTTGAATTATTTAAATAATTTTTTGATTTTGATTTTTATTTATTTGTCTAATTTTTTCAAAGATCTACATCGAAGATCTTTGTCAATTTGAAATTAGGAAAATTAATGCATTTTAAGCATTATAAAATATAAACAGTAGGGTTGTTCTAAAATAGAAGAAGGTTAAAAAACAAGTCTAGGAAAAATTCTACGTTTACGTTTTTTAGATCTTTTTATATTTTTCTAATTTATTTTATTGGAACTTTAAACTAATTTAGAAAATAAATCAACAACTTCTGTTTGTCATATGAAATTTTTCTATAAAAAATTCACGATCACAAAAAGGTACGATCACTTTTAATATAATTTTATACTCATTTGAAATTTTAAAGAATTTTCTTATATTAGAAGCATTCGATAAAGTTATGTTTATACTGGACCCGACCAGAATTGTTTATTGAGTATTACAAATATATAAACCCTAATTTCTCCTCAAAAGATCAAGGTAGACAGATCTCCACCTCAATGTCGCTTCCACGGATGATCTCTTCTTCAATGGCTTTGTTAGTTCCAGTTTTATTTATTTTTTTATTGTTCTAGACCAAAACATAATATAAGAGGACAAATGTTAATATATAAGGTTATAGAATAAAGGTTAAACAATTGAGATCGGGATGGAGCAATAGGCTCAATGCCTTCTGGTCACGCATTGACAGTGCCATCCCAAACCTATGTCCTGCATGTGGTCAAGGACCACATAATACACGACATCTATTCAACTGCCAGTCCAATCCAACCTTACTTAGTCCTGAAGATCTTTGGACACAACCAGTCGAGGTTGCCAGATTCTTAGACCTGGAGTTGAGCAATAACATGAACCAAAATTGATTGATAAATGTACTATTTATTTCCAGCTGTTACAACAACAACAGCAACAAAGGTTAATCTTCTAAAGAAGTTGCATAGAATCAGTGAACTGAATTTTTATTGAAGTCTTTTGAAATGCTAATCTTTGAACCTAGAAAGTTTAAACTTGGACCTTGTACATGTGTAAATTCAATTGTGTATTCCAAATTCGTTTTCAATGAACTTTGTGTGTTGTTTGATTGTTGAGCTTGACAACTGGACTAATTTGATGGCTCGTAATTAATATCGATTATTTTGAACTACTCTGTACAGGGTAAAGGGTTCCAAAGTTGGCCACAATTACAATTTCCTCTCCCGGTATGAAAATTAAATCTATTTCACCCTTTACAAAAGGTAATAAGTTAATTTCGGTGTTTTCACTGTCTCAATAATATCGCTTTTGTGGCAAGAAAAATTATTTTGAAGAAGGTAAAAGTCTATTAAATTTGCTATGGAACACTTTCTAAATTTGCACCTTTCAATCATTATTATATGTCTTATTAAAATCCGCCAGAATCATTTTTATATAAGGTTCTGTCAAGGTTATGTGAGACGTTACATTTTGTAGGATCTTTTTTTAGTTAGATATTTGGCAAAATCATGCAAAGAACAGAACATCAGTTATTGGAATCTATTAGTTCGAATTTTTTGGTAAAATCACAAGTTAAAGACATCTCAACTCCTGAAGACATACTCTAAGCTTTGCGAGTTTTGAGTCCCAAATGTTAAGGTATTTCCAAAAAGACCTTTCAAGTAGATTTGGAATTTCATTCTAATTTTCTTTTCGGATCAGGTTTAATCAACCTTTATAAATATAGTTATTGTACATTATTTTTTCTGTTCCATTAACGGACATTTGTAAGGTGTAACATCATGTATATTTAAGTGATTGAAAATTTTGATTTATAAGCAAATATTAATGAACTTGAATCGCAGAGGTACACAGAGACACCTTTAGGATCCAAGTGAGCCAAATCAGTTTCTTCAATATTGTATGGAGAGTGATCACCTGTTGCAGAGGAATTTCTTAAAAACGGAAGAGATCAATACATACAATTCATTCCGCTTCTTTTGGAAGTTAAAGAGATTATCTAAAGACCTTTCGAGATGGATCTTCAAAGTACATTTGAAACTCTTTCAAATGTTTTAATCTTTTCATTGATTGCACATTCCATTTCTCATTCTATGGATGCCTGAAAGGAAGGTGTATTGTTGAAAGTTCTCATTTATAAAAACATATCTAAGAGCTTCAAAAATAAATTTTATTTTAAATTACAGCAGATGTGAAAAGGGAAAGAAATAAAATAGCACATAGAAAATACAATAAATGACGTTCTTGCTTCCTTTGGAAGAAAAAGTCAATACCACAATGACACGCCCTGCAAGATAAAAATAACTCGGGAATGCAGAATATCTATGAATACCTCTTAGGATCTTCTGATTTTCGCTGGACATTCACTTGCTTTAAATTTTTAAACGATCTATTTATTTCAAGATTGGGGCATTTCCGGTCGTTGATTTAAACCTTTATAATTGCATATAATACTCCACAATTTAGTCTGTTAACCAGACTTAAGGGAGATTTAAATCTTATTTGTCAGTTTAAAAATTTGATGTTTTTCACTGAAATGATCAGACTGTCAATTATAGACCATCCGATGGAATACAATTTTTGAATGTTTGCCTTTACATATATAGATGATGCCAGATTTACGATTTGAGAACTTTATAAAGTTCAGGACATGGCGATTTACAAGGACTATCAATATTATTTTTTTTAAACAATTCATAAATGAATTTTTGGCAAATTTTTGTGGTCAACTTTGAATGGTCACCGACTTCACCTCGACTCCTCCAAATCAACACGAAAACACATTTCTATTTATTTCATTAAGTATCTCTAACGGTTTAAAAATTGCAGAGTTATTTGAAAAATATCGATTTGTTAATACTGTACATCCCTCGTATATATCTATAATTATCAGATACATTTATGTTAACTTAAAATGTATCTTTAAGCTGCATTTATTTCAACCTGCAGCTTCAAGTATTTATATGGTTTTCATTTTTTCTATACTCAAATCGAGGTAAATTTTCAATCTCTCAAATCGAATGTTAATATTATTAACTCATTTGGTTTCTGCCAATATTTCTTTAGGTTAAAGAAATCTAATAATGACTTTATTATTTGAGGCTGATGAAGATGTTTTGCTTTAAGTTTTATTTTAAGCCAGCTGTTGGACGATATCTAATTGATTTATTCATGGCTTAATTAATACCCAAAAACAACAAAAATACATAACCAAAACATCAGCATCACAAGAAAACAAATTGCAGCAGAGGAAAAAAGTTTTTGTTTGAGGTTATAATAACAACAGGGGAAGGTTTCTTAGAAATCGTAATTGGAATTTCTGTTGCTTTTGTTTTTATTTATTTTGCAGATGATTTTTTGTATTTAAATGTAGAAAAGAAAAATGTTTTCAAAACTTTTTAAATTAAATTTTCTCAATTATATAGAACTTTCTGAACAAATTTTCATTGAATTATTTATCTGCCTTTTTAGCAAATAAGAAAAGAATTCAGAAGATTTTTATTCTTTAGAGAAATTGTAATAAAAGTTGATGAAAATTGAAACAGGAATTTAAATCACTATGACGTTCATAATTTTCCCTGGGCATTTGGAGGAAATGATTGGAAATTATTGTTTTAGATAAACTTTTAGGTATATTTCCCCTGTTTAAGCGGATTTCATTAAACTGCAAAGTTATATTTTATGATTTTTTTAATCACGTATGGGCTTAATAGATCAATATAAGTTTACATTAAGCTTAGGATGTCTGAAGCCATGGGGTAGATTTTGTATATTTTAAAAACGACGATAATAAAATTCACTTGTTTTTGAAGCTTTTCAAGACTATAATGCTGGTATTTCAAATGGAGTAATTTAATTTGTTTTAATATTCAAGATTTTAAGCATTAAGAAAATCATTAAACAGAGATGTCCAACCAAAGCCCACAACACGCGAAATACAATTTCGTCCGCACAACTACCAAATGACAAAAAATTATCAACTCAATGAAAATTGTATCCAGCGGAAGTTTTCCCCCAGGGAAGCAATTCCAACAATAGCGAAACTGTTACAGCGCCACTTGAGTCAGTAAAACTTTACGAGAATTCATACTCTTCTCAAGACAAAATCTTCAATTATTTAGCACCAAATTTACGAATCTAACGTAAATAATATTTTTCACAGAACTGTAGAAGCAAACACGGGAGTTCTCACTTCTCAAATCGAATTTTCTAAGCTGAATCGTGGATATAAGTAGTGAAATTGAATAATCCCTTACATACGTATATTAATAAAATGAAACCACTTAACTTGTAGTTTTATAAAAACAATCCAGTTTTAAATACTGGCGATACAATTTTGAACCTTTTCCAGAAACCTTTCCGTTAACGTTCTTAAAAACAGGTAGCCCATCTCCGTTTAAAATCTACCACAATTTGGACACCGTTTTGCGTAATCTTCAATTCTCTTTTAACAAGGATCCAACATGTCTCTGCTGCCCTGAGCTCAGGGCAGTTTGATAGTAGTACATATACCAAATTTTTTTACCTCTCAAGGCCGTGTTTACTGCAGTGACAGGAGATCAAAGGAGGACAAAAAAGTGAATAGACTATGAGGTCCTATGAATGGCTTTTTTGAGTGTTTTTGGTCCTAAACTTTTCTTCGACATTCCATTCAGTAATATAACATTTTGGACCAGGCAGTTGCGAAATATCTACCAGTAGCTTCGTCATCCATTATGCAGAAAGAATATTTTTTGAGAAAACTTGACGTCAATTTCCTTGCTCTGTTTTTGGACTCACTTTAGAGTGCCTAAATCTCACTAAGATAAATTTGAGTGTTGTTATTGTTTTTTATATGTTTAAAAACATGCCGATTCTACTCGGTCTATTATCTTCTATAGCCCTATAATCACTTTGGAAAATTAGCTTAAAATTGTTGAAATTTCTCATATATGTTTCCTGAAAATAAGTGTGTTTATAAAAGTATGTTTATTATACAATCAAATTTTACAATGATCAGTCCATAATTTTTCGCATCTGAGTCAAGGTGTAAAGTATATTTAGCCGGTCTGATTTTTTGCTGCTTCATTCACAAAGGCAAATGTACAGTAGTGTGGATGCGCACCACTGCTTTAAAGAGGTGCATCTTTAAAACAGTCAATTTTTAGTAAATATATTATTTATGCCCACTGTAAAATTCGTTTTTAAAAATCGTTAAACCCTTTTTTCACTTTTTAATTTGAAAAAAAAAATCCTTTAAAATAAAATTTAAATATTTTTACAAATTCTTTGTCGTTTTATGTACTAAAATATTTGACCTATAAATTCTTCAAAATACTATAGAAAACCTACATACAAACAAACATCTCTTACACTAATACCCCGACGACTAAATTAGAATTTTTTCTCTATTTTTAGTTTTTGCGCTTTATTTTTTATAATCCAAATAACAATCGAAACAACATAAATCTTTATTTTCATGATTTTAATACTTAGACACACACAGAAACATCCACCAATATAAGGCCATTCACATACTTATGTAAATACATTTACACTAAAAAAACAAAAATCACAGACATACACTCACATATACCATAATAGAAATTCATAGGAATGTTCTTTAACTGAGAAAAATAGAATGAGAGCAAAATGTTAGAATTCTAGATTCATAGTTTTGATATCCTATAAATGGGTGTATTTGTCTGTGTGTGTTTGTGTGATTTTGTTAAGACTATACTTCCGTGTCCACTCAACCATAAATATATTTGTTTGTATTTGTATATGCTGCTCCTGTTCGTAATCTTCCAACTCCTGCTGCTGCTCGTTGTTGTTATTTTTGCAAACATTTTGGCATTTGCTGCCAACACCAAATAACTATTACAACAACAAATATAAAATATTCCAAATACAACAAATAAAACAAAAAATCAACATTTATGATTTATTACCCGAGTCAACTGTGATTGATTTCTGGTGTGTATATATGAGTATGTTATGTGTGTGTGTGTGTGCTTGAGAATATGTGAGTATATGTTTTAGATTTTTTAATGCCACATTGAAATGAACAAAAGGATTACATACCATCACATACACTTGTAATAATACATATACAAACATATTTATACAAATGTATGTGTATGTATGGGTGTAAGTGAAGTGATTAGTGTTGGAAACACAGTGGGCTATATAACTCTTACCAAAATTAAATTGAGAACTTTACACTTCTTATTTAAAAAATAAATGAAAAATATCGCTTAAGAGCCAAAATAAAGGAGTGGTTCAGTATGCATAAGCTTTTGAGTCCATTTAACCTTGATCGTGTTCAAAGGAAAGCAAAGAGGGTATTTGAATTCTGGCATATCGTGTCTTTTTCAAAAATCCGAATTCGATTTATAAATGTCCGTCCCTTTGTTGTTGGTAGGCTCACTTTTTTATACTAATAAAGTAACTCTCTATGCACTCTGCTAGATCTTTGAACTGCAAACATCATCAGAGGATTCTTGGTCGCACTTGGTATCAACTCTTGCTCTATCCAATAACCCCGTTTAAAAAACCATTCAAGTCGCAAAAAAGAGTCGAAAAGTGATGTGGTGTTGTATAGAACTAGATGCATCCTGACGATTCCAGATATATCAATAGTTTGTTAAAGCTCGTCCAGTAAATAGTTTCCTAGGAACCGTTTCTTCTTTGCATATATTGCAGCAGATCTGTTAGAAGATCTAGCCTTTTCCCACTCCTCCCAGCATTTAGGCGCTGATCATGACTAATATTTCAGCCAGTAAAGCACTGTATTCATCTTCGAACCATCCGAGTAAATTCTGATGTTATATCTCTCCTATTCGATCACTTCTAGATGGAATAAGAATTTCAAAACTCGTCAATATGGATAATATGTAAATGTCATCCGATGATAAGATTTGTATAACCAATTTACGATAAACCTTCTCCTTGTTGCAATCCAATTTAACAATGATTCGTAGGTGGGGATGAAAAGCACCATAGTAATTTCGCGAAATTAGGGTGAAGCCCCCATTTCATGCCGAACATCATAATTTATAGTAGCCGTGTTTACCTTAAGCACCTTAATCGCGGTAGTCTGATAATATCTTGGACTATGTTGTAAATAGTACCAGTTTAGTTTTATCCGGATTAAATCCATCATTTTGACTTATCAGAAGACTTTTCGTTTTTTGTGTCCAGGGATCGATATTCTTACACAAGAAAAACAGAACTAACATTTTTAAAGATAACTGTACCATAAACTGATTTTCAGAAATGGCTCTGTATATTTTTGAAGTGATTTCTTGAAAATCGGAGCAAAGTTTAAGACTTATAAAACTTGAATTGTGTCGAATTAAGTTAAAATATTTTAATTTATTTTAATATGAGTTTAACGAGAATTATATCTGTACCTGGGAGGAATTGTCTGTAATAGCTACCTGAAATGTGAGATCGATCCTCATCAATTTCAAGAGATTTCGTACTTTTTTAAATAATTTATTAACCAGTTTTAAATATTTCACCGAGTACATGAACTGTCAGCCAAATGAATGGATGGATGATTGTGTTGTAGAGTATAATTGAGAAGTTTGGTAGAGGGTGTTTAAGATCAGATACATCCTTTTATATTATAATCGCTTCTTTTTATTTGACATATTTCCTTATTTCTTCTTATTCATCCCATTGTGCAATAACGATTTTTATTAAAATTGTGTAAATGGGTAAAATTAAAGTATAAAAGAATTCTTATTTCTTTTGTCTGCCAAAGTGTATATGAGCGAATGAATATTAGTATACATGTGTGTATGTATAAATGTGTATGTTAATATTTTTCTCTATAAATAGTTCGTTGTCAAACATACTGGCACGTGAGTGAATCAGTGATTTTTCCATTTTTATATTTAGTTTGTTTATGAAAATCCACGTTCTTTCAAATACATTTATACTCACATACACACTCACATAAATCAACAGTAACAATGGAAGCAAGGTCCTTCTCATCATTCATCTCTTCGAAGTCGTCATCATCATCAACAATATAACAAACAAAAAGAGAAAATATTAATATTATTAACATTGTCATCATCATCATCATCCTCCTAAGCCATGAGTCAGCCAACCAACTATCAGGATATCATTTATTTAACTTTCAACTCTTTCCCTTTCTTTCCTTTGGATAACAGTGTATTATTGTAATAGTGTTGGTTGGATGCTGCTGCTGTTGACTGTCGGGTCTGGCACACTGACTGACTAACTAATAAAAACTGTGTTATGGTCACAAGGTTTGTTTGAGTTTTAGAAGTTTAAAAAAAATCCAAAATATAAACTTGAATGAATTTGATTAAATTTGTTTGCTGGAAAAAAAGTAACCAGACTGAAAGAATTTTTACACCTAAAGAAATTTCTGGAGAAATCTGTTCTAAAGAAAAATAACATAATAACATCATTTTTCAAAAAAGTTAACAAAACAATGATCGGTTAGGCCGATTAAATCATACCAAAGATATTAAAAAACTAAGGATATGTAATTTTTCCAAAATTTGATTGGGACTTTTTTTGGGACATAATTTATTTTAAGATTAAAAGAGAATATTCGTGATCACTAGTGATGAAGAGGGTATAATAATTGTGTTTTTTGATGTGCAACATCAGAAATATTTATGTTTTTCAATGAAAAAACTTAGTCCTGTCGTATATATCCGAATAGCTATCTTTATCTGAAATTTCGTTATGTATATGAAATTGCTCTTTAAAAAGCAAATTCAAAAGATTCCCACTTTTACATGCAAATATACCCGAAATCTCAATCCATGTAAATCATTTAAAAAAAAATATTTTTCCATTTAAATGATCCGTGTGATCATTTAGGTAATTACGAGGGCCGGCAGGCGAAAATACGTTTCGAATGTTTATCTTTCATATATAGAAAATTGAAGAAATAAATAAAATTAATAATTTAATTGACAAATTTCCAATCTTTGTCATAGATCTGCCCACAAGGTCCACAAGGTACCAAATTTGGTATACACACATTTACATAAAATATAGTTTAATCACCAGTAATAAAATTTTGAACCTCTTTCGCAAATCATTTTGTAGTGCTTTATGTAACTTTTCTCGAACATCTCCGTTTAAAATCTAACTTCATTTGCGACACCTATTTTGTGCTCTTCAGTCCTCTTTTAATAAGAGCCTAATATTTCTCCACGGTGGTTTGTAACAATTGCCTCTCTTGGTACAAATGCCACATTATTGTTCTTGTACAAAAATTTGGTAGACACATTTTTTATAAAGGGCCCGTTGCAACAAATAATGGTCTTCCTTTGCCTGCATATAACTTCACGCACCATGAAATTTTTGGAAATATTGACAGTTTTTAGGTCCTGCACTTTTCTTCAACATTTCCTCCAGCATCAGCAAATTAAAATTTTTGAACAGGAAGTTGCGAAAAAATCTATCAGAACATATGTTTCTTCATCCATTATGCATCAAATATATTTTTGGAATCTTCACTACAACTTCTGTGTAAAATTTTTAGCAGGGTTCCTCTCAGGAAGTTTTTGAACCTTAAATTTTTTTAAATCAGCATTATCGTTTAACTTTTCGTGACAATAGTCCGAATGTTGTGTTGGGATTTCTTTTGAAACTGCTGATTTTCTATCAACGAACAAGTTCTCCCGCTGCTGTTTAATAACATTTGAAATTTCGATACCACAATTGTCTTTGTAAGTCCCAGACCAGCTGGAATTTTTAATAAAAATCAAAGAGAAATTATCTCAGATCAAAAGTTTAGTTCAAAAGTTACAGAATTACTTGGATTATATCGTTTTAACTATTTTGTGTAGAAGTATAACTGCAACAATATGATACATATATCGAATAAGCGATAGTGATTGAGGAAAAGAGCTCCTCTTCTATTTTGTGATTGTCTAAGAAATCGGTCTTTAAGCTTTTGTCTGCCAAATTAATTTTGTTGGTTGAAAATGCCAAAGTTCTCAGTAAGACAATAAAAAATGTTTAAGTTTCATTGAGCTCTTAAAATTTCTTGGGATGTAAGAGAATCAACAACAAATAGAATCAAAATTAAATTTTGTTCAAAACTTTCTTTAACTTCCTCTGGCTTTAGGGATTTTAAATAAATATTTTTGCTTCTTTTGGAATCAAAATTCAAAGAAGGCCCCTTCTTAAGTAAAAATTTCAATGTTTACTAATACATTTAGTACCATGTTAAGTACCCGCATTTGGACGGATTTCCTACAGATTAATTTAGCGCCATTTTTAGTACGCTAAGTTGAACTGATTTTATTCTACACAATATTTTGTACAGTGTATACTTTTTTTAACGATATTTGCTGTTTTATTCATGGATATAAATGTTACCAAATACAAAAAAATTCTAACATTGGAACCATTTCATTATAATGACAAGATTTAACATAAATTCACCAACACATTGAAATAAATTTTTACCTTAAAAGGAATCAATATGCATGAGTGTTTGAGAAGTGTTTGAAAATTGTCACGATATCAACTTTAAGGGTACATTAAGTGTAGCATAACGTGTGTAAAAAAAATCATTTAAGACATTTAGGATCATATGAAAATCGGAGTCATCTACACTTTTAGTTCAGCAGACGGACAGATAACCGACAAGATATCGATAAAGAATGAATAAATTTCTCACTTTATACGAAGGTTCATGATCTGATTTTGCTTTTAAATTCACTCGGCCAAGTTATATGAATCAAAGGAGGGTGTCTAGGATCCGTTGTATATATTTTTCTTTTGATTTTTTTTTGTTTTTTAACACATATTAATTAGCAAAAATGTCAAAATGTACAACAAAATGAAAAAGAGAACGAATAAAAACAAACACAACAACACATGATCATAGAGTCATCAATATTAGATGTTATATTGAAAAAAGTATAGGAAAACAAGGAACAGGAAATGAAATTTTTGTAAATGTAGAAACTTAAGAGTTATTAAGTCAACCTATACATGTGTATATGTGTGTGTGTGAAAGTTAAAGAAAAATAGGTCATTATAGTTCCAATTTATATTTTAGTTTGCTCTTTCTATCTTCTCCTTCTTTAGCTGGAATTTTATTTATTCTTAAGCAAAATTATTGTTTACTTTGTAAGTGACGTAAAAATGCCATAAACTCTATAATTTGATTATGGAACAAAAACCAAAAAATAAATCGTAAGATGCGATTTATTCAATAAATCAATCAACAACCATATGAAAAACTAAAAATAGTGGAATTTAATCTAAAATACCTCAAACTACAGATGAATGAATAATCATCAGCATCAACATCATACAAGAGGTTGATAATGTTCATAACCAACAACAATCCATACATTCCATGTTTTACGATTTACATACAAAACAATAAAATCATACTCATTTTATATGCCAAAAGCACTACTCGACCTAAAATTTCAGTTGAAAAAAAATCATACGAACAAACAAAAAACCTAAAAGTAAAAGAACTTAAGAAAGAAATTTGAAATGAGAAGAAAAACAAACAAAGAAATAAGAATGTTAAATTTGATGAAGAACGACTACATAATATGCTACAATATATAGCAGGCTCTATCACGGTGTTATGAGAAATCAGGACCAAAGTTTATTAGTTTGTATTTCGAAGTCTGTGCTTGAGCAAATCTTTATTGAAAATCTTTATTTATGAGATTTAGGTTCCTTAAAGAGATTCGTCTGTGATGGTCTTTGTAGGGAAGCGTTGAGAAATTATGCAGTGATTCTTGTCAAAATTTGGACCTCTGTCTCTTGTAGAAAATGCGCTTAATCTAAATTCAAATGAACAGCTCATAAGCCCAATATATGGACACATAAAAAAAGTATTTCTGGCCTGAGGGTTTTCATAACGACAGTGATTTAAGTGAAAAAAATCAAATTCTTCAACATTATTTGCAAGGATTGAGATTTTCCGAATTTTCCCATTGTAAACGGGAATCTTTTTAGTTCCCTGAGTAATGGACAAGTTCTTTTTCATTTTTGGCAAGAAATCTAATAAATAATTTTTCTTTCAAAGTTCCATCTTTAGACCAATTTAACCTTTAACGGATTCATATATTTATATGATAATTGCAGCAATATTTTTTAAAGAATATGAACTATTTTAAAACCTTTATAAAGTCCGCTAAAAGATAAAACAGGGTAAAAATGGGTTAAACAAATTTATTTCTACCAAATTTCTACCAAAGGGTGACCAAATTTGGAGTTATTAACTACGCCCATGATCAATAATTTGGCGTTTTCATTTCTTCAAGAAAATTCAAAAACAAATCAGGTGTAACCACTTAAAATTTCATTAAGATATCTGTAACGTTTCAAATTTTTAGAATTAATTTCCAAAAAATCGATTTGGAACACTGTGCTCTGTACACAAGCCAGACTGATGGACACACATCTCTACATCGAATTAGAAAAATATTTATTCTCGATTTTATACCCTAAGATATGTAGATCTATATTCTCAAAATTGAACTATTTTTTCCAGTAGTACTGGTAATAAGGGTTAATTAATATAAGTAATAATGACTATATTTCCCGGAAGTGCACTATTTTTTTCAGAAATCCACTAACATAATGTTAGTGCCGAGTATAAAGCGGTAAAGAAGGATTGTTATATTTATAGATATGTAGATATATAAAGCTATATCCTTAAAACTCTACACATGCAATAGATATTGAGCTCAATATCTCTATCCAGTTCAAAACTAATTAATTTCCAATTTTAAATTTTAAAAATTACGATTTTGCTTAAAAAGTGTATCACTTACTTTACCTAAAATAAAATTTACCTTGAAAATATATAAAAAATTATATTCTTCTAAAAGCTTTATTAAACAAATTTCTTTATTTAAAATTTGTATCAAAAATCTATATAGGGTTAAGTTCAGACCTGCTCGAATTTGACCCTTTAAAAAAAATTGTAAACATAACTTTTATGTGATAAAATCCCAAAGCCTGAATTTTAAAACGGAATGTAGTTTTGAAAATCTTTAAGTATTTATCTTTGTTTGAGCATGACATTATCAAGACCCTTTAATAAATGTGGACTTTATGGGCCAAAATCCGAAAATTTCCAATATTGGGATTTTTCTTTGAAAAAATTTTAAATTGAACGAGAAACGAATATTTGGCACGCGTTCGAAACATTAAACTCGGAGGCACTCGTCTTTGCTCCCACATAAATACACCAATAGAGCCACTATCAAATTTATAATGCCACACTCCTCTCTTATAAAAATCAATAAAAAATTTATTTCTAAAAAATAGATTCTGCCCCACTGTGACAAAAAATTTCAAAAAATTATAAGATTTTTCTTAAGGGAGACGGACAGACAGACATCGCCATAACGTCAATGGAAGGAATTTCGACTTATCTAATATATCTTAAGATAGCTATATAATTGGGTCAATTTTATCTCTATGTTGCAGAAATCTCATCAAACTTATAACACCTCATTGACATATGAAAGTACTGGTTACGATAAAACCTAAAGAATAATAACCATAACTTTTATAATGATGATTTCTTTACTTGAGTTATGCTAAAGTCCATATTTCCCTGTTTTATGAAGTATTATTATTGATGTTGTTGTACTCATATCATCTCTTAGTGATGTATGTATGAGTGTTGATTTATACCTTGATATTCATACATCCATCATACGTGCAAATTTACTCATTTACTTACTTTATTTACACTTCTTGTATTTTACTTATTTCCAACTTTATTTGCTTATTTTTCCCCCTTTTTACTGCTATTTCGATGTCTTTTTTTTGGTTCATAAAACCAATAGGGATTATAAGAAAAGAAAGTAGAGAAAAAAATGAAGACCATTCATGTAATTGAAGATGGCAGAATTGAGGAAAATGTACAAGTTGTATTCAAATGTTTGAACAAACCTTTAGATACGTTAGTTTGAGTTAAGAACTCTAAGAGTTTTGTTTGTTGTTTGTTGTTTGTCATTCGTCAAATGGTCAAATTCATTAAATGATCTGATATTTAAAAGAAGAAAATCGTTGAAGAGTTTTAAAGACAAATAATTTACGAAATTGCAAGCCAGACGAACATTTTTAAATCGACTTAGACATTTTTAAATCGACTTAGAAAGAAATTTCTACATGACAAAATACCTGGAAGTCTGTCCTGTTCCTAGAGGTTGTTTCACAGAAAGAGGAATAACTTCTGCCCTGATCGAAAAATATTAAAGCCTATTAAATTATCAGACATACAACTTTTTTTGATTTTTTGATCATTCAGAGTAATTTTTTCTTCGGCCATTTTGGGGTAATAAGGAGTAAGACCCAAAAATTCTTAACATACACAGGTAATGAAAATTTGAACCTTTTCCCGAAACCCTTCAATTAGCGTTTTTATAGTGCTTTTTGTCACTTTGACCAAGTTTCTTTTAATAGCGTTGGAATCAGTTTGACTACAGACCTTTGAATACTTTCCCAACTATTTACATTTGCAAGTTAGGTTATGTTGAAAATATTTAATAATTTAAGCACTCATTTTTCCACACATAATAACTGACATATTTTTCAATGTCAACTTGACCAACAAAAAATTTAAATAATATTTGGATAAAAGTTTTAATGAGAAACATGTGTTAAGAATTTTTTGATCTCACTCCTTTTCTATATTCCTTCTCTCTTTCAGTAGAGGACTATTAGCGTACTGAAAAGTTTTAATTCTTTTAAAATATTTTCTCCATTTCAACTTTTTGCCATGTAAATGTTTGTACACTTTTGTTTGTATATGTAACTGTAGTTGTACACACACTCTCACATTCTACATTTACATTTTTGAAAACAAAGTGCGAACACAAAAAAGAGAAGAAGGTAAAAAGAAGAAAGAATCACATAAAAGTGTGCAAATCAATAGATGGATGGTTGAATGGTTGATATTTGTGTTGATTGCTCACTTTAAGCTTAATTTTCGAATTTTTGGCATATTCATGATTATCGATAGCTTTTTATGTACTTTATTGTTTTTGTTATTTTTTTTCTGTAGAAGAACGAAGAACTTGATTTGTAGTAACTCGGATTCTGACAAAAACAGTAAAAAATGTATACAAATGTTCTTCTTATATAAGAAAGTAAATAAATTAAGTGATTTTTATATGAATACAGTGGAATTAATTTGTGAAAATTACATTAACTAATTTATTTGCATTAACACTGTTTTTAGCGAAAATATAATATCTAGTAAAAATTAGAAAACCAACTCATTTAAAAAAAAATTTATTATTAATGCTATTTTGGGTAAAAACGCTATTTTAGCAAAAATCTATTTTTATAAGGATGCTATTTTTAGTTAAATTTTCATTTTTTTGGGTGAAAATGCTATTTTTATTATATATACTATTTTTGGTAGAAGTTCTATTTTTGGTAAAAATTAGGTTTTTGGTAAAAATTTTGTCTTAAAAAATCTATTTTCATAATTTTGTTTACATAAAATTAAATTTTCACTTAAAATTCAATTTTTTTACGAAAAATTCAATTTTTTACTTAAAAATAAAATTATTATTAAATAAAATACAAATTTTTAATAAAAAATCAAAATTTTGCTAAAAATTAAATATATTCTAAAAATAAAATTTCTTATTAAAATTATTTTTTTTATTATTAAAAATTCAATTTTATAATAAAAATAAAATTTTGTATAAAGATTAAATTTTTTATTAAATATTAAATTTTCAAATTAAAATTTAATTTTTTACTAAAAATTCAATCTTTTTAATAAAAATTAAATTTTTTAATAAAAATTAAATAATGAATTTTTACTAAATTTTAAAATTTTCACTAAAAATTCAATTTTTCACTAAAAATTCAATTTTTCATTAAAAATTTAATTTTTCCTAAAATTCAATTTTTCACTAAAAATTTAATTTTTCAGTAAAATTTAATTTTTCACTAAAAATTTAATTTTTCAGTAAAAATTTAATTTTTCACAAAAAATTCAATTTTTCAGAAAAAATTCAATTTTTCACTAAAAATTTAATTTTTCACTAAAATTCAATTTTTCACTAAAAATTTAATTTTTCACTACAAAATTTAATTTTTCACTAAAAATTCAATTTTTCACTAAAAATTCAGTTTTTTCACTAAAAATTTAATTTTTCATTAAAAATTTAATTTTTCCTAAAATTCAATTTTTCACTAAAAATTTAATTTTTCAGTAAAAATTTAATTTTCACAAAAAATTCAATTTTTCAGTAAAAATTCAATTTTTCACTAAAAATTGAATTTTTCACTAAAAATTCAATTTTTCACTAAAAATTCAATTTTTCACTAAAAATTTAATTTTTCACTAAAAATTCAATTTTTCATTAAAAATTCAATTTTTCACTAAAAATTCAATTTTTCACTAAAAATTCACATTTTTTACTAAAAATTCATATTTTTTAATAAAAATTCACATTTTTCACTAAAAATTCAATTTTTCACTAAAAATTCAGTTTTTCATTAAAAATTTAAATTTTTCACTAAAGGTGCATATTTTTCACTAAAAATTTATATTTTCACAAAATTTTAATTTCAAGTGAAAATTGAATTTTTCATTTAAAATTCAATATTTTTTTACGAAGAATTCAATTTTTCACAAAATTTTTATTTTTTTTAAATCAAATTTTTTACTAAAAAATCAATTTTTTATTTAAAATTCAATTTATTACTTAATATTCAAATTTTCACACAAAATTCAATTTTTAAAAAATTTAAATTTTCATAATTTTTTTTTCTTTATTTTCAAAAATTCAAATTTTCTCTAAAAATTAAGTTCTTCGAGTTCGATTCATTCAAAAAATTCAATATTTTACAAAAAATTCAAATTTCATTAAAAATTCGCGAAAATAAAAAAAATTTTCCCTAAATATAAAAATTGTTTTCTCCCTATTTATCCCACTGTCTTTGAAACCATTTCCGCTACCAACAGTAGCCAATTGCAAATTTCGTATCCGTTCGTAGTCGTCATCATCATCATCATAATACCGGAATAAAAAAACAAACATATTTTTCTCACACATAAAATTCAATATTCCGTCATTTGAGTTGTTGCTACGTGAAATATCAAGTGTGTAACAAATATTGAACAACAACAACAACATAAACAGAAATAAAAATTGTTGTTTGTGACGGTAGCAACCGACAAACAATTTTTACAAAAAAATGTTTTTCTTCGTCTACGAATTGTAAGAAAAATATTTACAATTCATTTTTTAGTTTTGTTGTAGTTGTTGTTGTTGTTGCTACTGGAGTCTTTATTTTATAAAATTTTCAGTTTCCTATGATTTTTCTGAAAAATCATCATCACGTAGTTTTCATCTATCGAAAACATTTGTACTCACACATTCTTACATAATAATGGCCTTGTGTTAGTTTGTCTATGAAAAAAAGTTTGTGAATATGTGTGTAAGTGCGTGTTTGGATGTATGTGAGAATTTGTTGTTTTTTTTTTTTTTTTGCTTCGTTCTTACTTCTTGATAAAAATCCCGACTTTTATTCATGTATTTAGTGCTTTGTCATCTCCAACCATTTGGATGAGAAGGATGAAAATGATGGATTTTTGATTTGTTTCATAAACATCTTTCTATACAACAAATCGCAACAACAAGAATATGAACAACATATTTGAAGGCAGCAGAAACGGTGGCAACAAGAACAACATACAACTTCATCAACATCTGCTGTTTCAAGTAAATAATGTCTTGTTTACACTGGCCTTTCATACAGCGAATGATTCCACCAAAAAAGCAAACAAAACCGAGAAAAAATTAAAATAACTGTGATCGACTGATCCGAATCTAAAACACCCTTTTAAAAAAACTTTATCAAAAGTATTTCCTTGTCCCATTGAAAATTAGTTCTTCGAAATTCGAATCTTTTGGAAGTTAAAAACAAGGTTTGAAAAATTCGGTACTCATTGTTATTCTTTGAGAAAATTAGCTGGCAGATGTCAGAAATTGGGCTCAATTGAGGTTCAAAATTGCCCCACTGAAAATCAGTTCTATTTTTGGAAATTGGAATGTTAAATGAATCTGAGCGAAAGGTAAAAGAGCATTATTTGAATAGAAAAAACTCAATAGGTGTTGGTACTTTTTTGAGGTTCGGCCATTTTAGGGATTAGAAGGGTAAAAATCATAAATTGTTACTTTTAGACTTTTTTTCAAAAACTTGGGCACATAAAGGGAAAATTCGAAGGTATTTGCTTCTTTTATCGAAATTTATTTTAAATTTTTGTAGAGTCCCAATCTAATTTTAAAGTTTTAAGAAATGAATTCATTACAGTCAAATCCCAAAGATAGTACCAAAAAAGGGAAATCAGGGAATGGCTATGTTCAAATTTATTCATATGATTATAGTAAACATTTGGTACCATTTTTACGCTCAATTTTTTAATCTGTAAACATCTGGAGACATTTGAAACTTAATGAAAAATTTTAAATAAAAAAATTTGGTACTTTTTTGATACTTGAACTTGGTACTTTTTATAAAAATATTACTTGGCTTGTAATTTAAGGAGCTAAAGTAAAATTTATCACTTTAATTTTTTTTCAATTGTCCATTTTTAAACTTTAGGTAGTACTTTTCTGGTACTATTTGAATTTTCTAATTATCAAATTTATTGAAAGTACTTATAGAATATTAAGAAGATTTAAATTGTGAGTCATATCTCTAACATTTTCGTAATAGAGTGTTAATAGAAGTAAATCGAAGCTTTTCCATACAAAATAGAAATTGGTACTTTTTATAAATTAAGTTCTTGTCTTACATATTAGAATTAAAATTAGAAAGAAACTAGCAGTGGCTATTCTTTCCTTTAAATAATTAATTTTTAAATCGTAAGATGGTACTTTTTTTTTGTACTTTTTGAAATTTTAAATTATCAAACGATCTGGTGGTACTATTTAATCTTTCATTATTATACTTAACCGAGAGACACGAAATTTAGAATTTGTAATCCCAAGTATGAGATTTAACAAGGGACCTTAATGGTACTTTTTAAATCTTTGCAAAAATGCTCTCTGAATTTTTTATTGCAAAATGGATAAAAATATTTTAATGTTTTTCGAAGAAATTCATTTAAATGTATTAAATTAATGACTCGTAGTACTAAATAGATGAGAATGAAATTAACAATTCCATTTTACAATTAAGCTAAAAATATAAATTTTTTGATACATATATAGAGACCCAGTTTTGTGAGAATCATCAACGTGATACTTTTTGGATTCCATTTGAAGTAACATGTTTTTTTTGAGACCCTCAATCATTTCCCCTTCAAAATTTAAATTATTCTTACAGATACTGTTCTATATTTGTGCACATCTGCTGAACTAGAATTATATTTTTGGAACTCATCATATCAGATACACCCAACCGATGGTATAAGACTAAATGGACTTAGAATTTAATATTGGAAATTAATTTGTAAGAATTAGAAATGAACATTAATTGATATTATTTTTTAAAGCTGATTTTTTATAGAATTAGGGTTAACGTTTAAATCGCGTAAGATATTCTATGAAGCGAAAAATGCCTCTTATTGATCTCTCTTTACAAAAGATCAGATCCTTAAAGTTATTGTTCTTTTTCCGAAGGCTCTTTTTAGTAACGATATTTCTTCTCAATGCCTTCAGCGATTTCATCCTTAGATGCTTTGATTAGCAATTGTTAGACTCTTAGTGAATAGAACTCCTTTTGTGTCAGGTGTAGTTCTCATTTCTGAAAAATTCTAAAACGTTTTTAATGGACATTATTAGTTCATAGAAATTGAATTATTGACACTTCGAAGTACACAGAAAAAAATAAAAATCAAGTTTAATTACAAAAATTGCTTTTATCAATTAATTTTTTGTTTGATTTTGATAATATTAATGAAATTAATAATATTTTATTTTATTTATTTCAATTATTTTTTTAATTATTTTAAATAGCATCCATGATTGTTTGAAGTACTGTTTTAATTATATTAATTAATTGTTATAATTGGTACAATAACAGTTGTTATTGAAATTTTATGAAATAAAATTCAGGTGGTAATTTATACAATTGAATCAATCAAATTTTTAATTTATTCAATAAAAAATATATTTAAAAATCAGTTATTAAATTAATTGAAAATTTTTGTCGAATAATTTTTTTCTGTGTAAGTTTGAATTAGTTCGCCATATACATAAGTTAGATCATATTTCAATTTCATATCGGCGTTATGTATATGACTTATGGTGTTAATATATCTCCACTATATATTTTCGTCGTTACCACATATTTCTTACAATAATTCTGAGAGTTTACTGGATCCATCTCCAGTATCTTAGCGACTTCAAAATTTTGAATATGCTATTTATATAGTCCGATTGTCAATGTCCAATGTAATGTCATTTACAAGTCAATAATTTCTATGACAATTTTTGCCTCGATCCATCTTCTTGATGAGTATAGTTTAACTATTTAGCAAAACAGCATATGATTCCCAATCCACTGATAATGCGATAAAAAATTTGTCTATCACTCTATTAGAAGACTTTAAAATCAGTCAGATATTTTAGTAACACATCTCTATATAAGATCCCAATAGATGGTTTTCTTCATTTCGCTCATAGAATGACAAACCTTAGATACCTCTCATTTACTTCCTCTTTTGGTGTAGGGTACAAAATGATTCTTATGCTTATTTTTTTTCCTCATTTGTCGTGGTTCCTTGTTTTTCTATTTGATTTTTCTTGTTGACCCGACTCTCGTGAAGTTTATTAACAAAGTTCAGGTACTTTTTTGTTTGTTTATTTGTTTGTTCATTTGTTTGCTATAGAATTGATCATGACATTGGTTTCTGGTGGTCAGTTGCGAGGGTCTTTGAAAATAAATTAAAATAAACACACAACTTTTTTGTTGTCGTTGTTGTTTGTTTTAAAATCTTGTTATTTCAATCAAGTTTAATTGACAAAATTGAAAAACAGCGTTGGCACAAGAGTTTGTTGGTGGGTTTTATTTGGAATTTAATAAAAATTATTTCTTCTGTTTTCTTTAAGAGTTTGGGTGTTTTCTTTTAATTAAAAAAATATATCTTGAATAAGAAATTAAGCGTAATTAAGTAATTAATTAATTTCATAAATTATGTTTTTGGAGAAGTTTGTTTTTTTTCGGAAGTGGATGTTAATAAGTGACAAGTGGATTTAATCATTAAAAATCTTTTAGAGCTCTTGAAAAGTTTTAATATTACAATTTCAGAACATTCTAAGATTTTCTAAAATTTAAGTTAATTTTAACTTAAAGTTATATTAACCTTTTTCAAATTCGTTTCTCTAAAACTCTTTTAAACTCTTTTTAAACAAATTTTAAATAAAATTAATTTAAAAAGAGTTTTATTGAAATATTTTAGAAAAATAAGTAGAAATATTCTAGTCGGTCAAGCTCGACTATCTAATACTCTAGACCATGCTACGAAAATTTTGTGTACGGCCCTCGTATAATTTGCATTTCTAATTTAAGCTTATGTCTGCAACAGATTATTATGATGCCAATTTTATGTGATTTTAAAAGGAAATTTATTCTGGAGGTTATATGGGAGATGAAGAAAGTTATGGACCGACCCTCGTATAATTTTATACAGCGGTTTTGGCTTATATTTATCTTAAATTGACTAAATATTTTTTACAATATTCATGTTTATGTGAGATGTCTGCGTAAGAAAGATGGTTTTATGGGACCTATGAGAAATAATAGACCGATCCTCGTATAACTCGGCTCGTACAATTTTGTGGTAAAATATAATAAAACTTATTTCTTAAAAATTTGGTTAAAATCGTTTTATATTTAGGAATTTTATGGACTACAAACCCCATACTGTGGGGACCTATAAGAAATAATGGAATGATCATAACCAATTTCAACAGGCATCGTCTTTGGACCAAAATAATAGCAGGTATCTTAAAAACTGTGAATTGTACTTTGCAAACAAGCTTCATATGGACCGTCAACCGGACAAACATGCTTAAATAGATTCAGGAAGTGATTCTGAGTTGAACGGTATACTTAAAAGTGATGGTATGACTATTTTTTCTTCCCGTTACAAACATCAACTTCTGGTAGTGTGGGGTATACAACTCCAAGAAATCTATGAAAATCATTTTCATTTTCGACTTTTTTCTGTTGCTGAACTTTAAGAATAGATTTGCCAACTTTATTTTACTTTTAAAAAAGGGACATAACTTTTTCTTAAAAATCTCTTGTCGAATTGAAAAGGAAAGAACGTTTTCGAATCAAAAAAGTTTTAAGGTCTGATTTTATAAAATACTTCCCTTCATTGTAATTATTTTTTATGATAATTGTTTTGTTTTCAAAAATTTTGTATGAAAAATGTTTCAACTATGGAAAGCTTTAAGACAGAGCTTTTTTATATAAGTTCTCATTTTTAGACTAGTGACACCAACATGTCCTTTATAAACTTCGACTAGCCATTTTAATATGGGCTTGTTCTAAAAATATACAGTTTCTTTAAAGAGATTTGTAATTTCATTTTAATTAAAATGAGGACAGATTTTAATGCTGCTTTAAAACATAATTTTTAATGACTGATATTTAAAATATTTGAATGTGAGAAATTTGAATCCTGGAAAGCTTTTAATATAAAGCAAGATTTTAATTGAAAGACTGAACAATATTTTTCTGAATAAAAATTTTATGATGAAAATTTAATTTAAAAATAAATTTCATTTTTTTTGTTTTTAAATGAATCTTATTTTAACAGTTTAAAACTTTAGGAAATATATTTTGTTAAAGCTTTGTATATTTATTTGTTTTAAATAAAGCTTTTTAAAAAAGCTAAAAAAGTATGACTCTAATTTCAATGAAAATGATCCTTTATTTTCATTTTGGTAATATGAAACAGTCACATTATTTACGAAAGCTTTATGGAAGAAGCTTTAGAAATGAAAGCTTTTATTGAAATCAAGTTTCACGATCAGAGTTTAATTAATTTAAAGAAGCAAATAACTTTAATAAGTTATTTTAATAAATGTTGATCATTAAATTAGTATATTCTCTTATATTGAAACAGAATTTCAGTAACGTTTTTAAAAAATTTTGAAATTTTATAGACTCAAATGTTATCAAAATTAAAAATCCAGTTCTTGTTCACCTTAACTTCTTTACGGGTATTAATTTAAATAAAGCTTTATAAAAAAAATATTCTCCAAAAGCTTTTGAAGACATATTTTTTCAATAAAGTGTTATATGACTCTTTTCACGAGAATGTAGAACTTTTGCGAAAGACTTTTTAAAACTTAAACGAAATATTACGTTTGAAGTAAAAACGTTATATTTCGTATATACACACACTCACACATACACTCGTAAATGTTTGTAATATATAACAGTTTTTCTTAAATACAACACAAGAACATTTAATGAGTCAAAAAAAAATTAATTATAATTCTGACTATAATTTTTTTTACTGCACCGATTTTGATAATTTTTTAAACGGTAATGAAATTCTAATTTGTAGCTTTATAATTGAGAATTTTACGAAAGTTTTTCGCTGAATATCTGAACCAATTTTGCTAGTTTTAAATAGAAAACTTCTCAGGACTATAACAAATAATCAGGGCAGATTTCATTGAGCTCTGTCAATTATTGTGGATGTCAGCATGCCGACAACAGACAGACACACGTACGGACAAACATAAATCCACTTAGTTTTGATTTGTTGGAAGAACTGGTATACATTATGGGGTCTGAGATAATTCCTTTTTAGCGTTACACACGGAATGTCTGAGTTAATATATCCTCTTCACCACTTGGGGTAGTTAAGGCTATAAAAAAGATACACAACTTAACAAATAGAATTTTTTAATATGGAAAAAGATTTCGGATTTCTTCAACCAGATATTAATTTAAGATAAAAATCCACTCAGTATTTTAATTTCCAACAACTATTTTAACTGGAACGATTATTCCAAAAGATCTTCCTATTTAAAAGAATTCTAATTTGAGTTATAGTAACTTTTCCTCATTTTATGCAGACTTAATTTTGTAATTTATCACCCAACAACTGTTTCAACCTTAAACTACAGTGCTGCCACCATGTTTACATGAACCTTAGCACTTTCCTTATTACTTTCTCCCCTCCCCCTCAAATCCCCAACTCCTAACCTTTAACGGTATATAAAACAATATGGTCTTATATGTTTACATAATATTTATTTACATTTTAGTTATTTTTCCTCTTTCTTATGTGTGTATGAGTGTGTGCGTGTGTATGTGTTTGTTGTACTCTTCCAAATTAAGTCTTGTTATTTTCAAACTTAATTGCAAAACAATGATGCGTAACATAATTTTGAGTTGTTTTTTCGGAAGGTAATTTTTCGTAACAACAACAACAAAAAGTTTGAAACAAAAAATTGTTGAGGAAGGTGGTAACACAGAAAAAGAATCAGAAACTGTTTACGATTCTACAATAAATTTTACATTAATATACTTATCAGCATCATCAACAACAACATCATCATCTTTACAATATACAACAAAAAAAAAACAAGTAAGAATGTATGGTGGGTCAAGCACGACTATCTAATACCCTACGTGGGTTTTAAAATGGTAGTTATGAAAAATGAATGAACGACCCTCGTATAATTTGATTTTCTGCTTTATTCTAAAGTCTGGTACATTGTTGTGACACTTAGATTTATGTTAAATTTATGAGTTTTACAAATCATTTTTTTTTCTGGCAGTTATATATGAGCTACAAGAAATTACGAACCGATCCTCGTATAATTTTGCACAATTTTTTCTTATATTTAAGTTAATTTGGCCTGTTTTCATTACAATACAAACGTTTATGTGAGATTTATGCCCTTAAAAGTGATATTTCGAAGGAGACTTATATGGCACATTTGAGAAATAATGAATCGACCCTCGCATATTTTGACACATTGTTTTGAGAATATTATGGGAGTCACTTGTTCCGGATTTTGTTTATATGTAGCACCTTTATGATCTTAAAACTCCATTCCGGGAGGAACATTTGTATGGGAGGTACCTGAAATATTGGACCGAATATGATCAATTTAAAAGGACTCGTCCTCAGGTAAAATTATATATCAAATTTCATTGAGATATCTCAAAACATTGCGACCGTAGACTGTTCACAACGTTTACATAGCCAGCCCGGACAGACAGACGGACATCTTAGAAATCGAATCAGAATTACTTTCTGATTAGTATACCTAAAGATGGATTTACACCCTTTTTTCTGTATGCTACAAACATAAGCACAAACACATAATACTCCAACCACCTTCGGTGGTACAGGCTATAAAACAAATAAGAATGTTATATTTGGTTATACCGAATCTTAGATACCCTACACCACAAATGTGAGTGAAGTAAGTAAACACATACTCATACATACACTCACAGTATGCAAGAAAAACTTTTTCTTATATATAACACGTAAATTACACTCAGTGAGTCATAAAATTCCGTTATATTTTTTGCTATAACCTTTTTCCACTTAAACGATTTTGATTATCTTTGGAATGATTATGAAGTATGTACAGCTTAATATTATAGCAAAATTTCGTTCTTGGTTGTCGATTTATAATTGACAATTTTACGAAGGTTTTTGCTGGTTTTAAATAGGAAACTTCTTAGGACTTTAACAAATACTCGTGCCAAATTTTCTTGAGCTCTTTCAACAATGGACAGACAGACATACAGACGGACAGACTGATAGACAGACAGATGGACATAACTAAATCGACTCAGATTTTGATTCGATGCAAGACTATATATACTTTAAGGGGTCTAAGATGATTCCTTCTTAGCATTACACACGAAATAACAAAGTTAATATACCCTCTTTACCACTTGTGTTGGTGGAGGGTATAAAAAAGATATTAACAAATATAAACACAGAAAGAAGAAGAATGTTTGTTTGTTAGTGTGAGTTCCACATTCTGTTACACTTTTTACAGGTTTTACAACTGTTTAGGAAAGTATTTGTCATTACACAAAAACATACACCTTAATCAGTTACACGAGAGTAGATGGTAAAGGTGTGTATGTATAATAGGGAATATGTATGTGTGTGTATGTATTTTATTAAGGTGTATGTAAAACACAAAGGTATAATAAGTATACCAATTTCAGTTTTTAGGGAAATATAAAAATTAAAGCATTCGAGAACATACTCTAATAACAGTTTTGTAACTGTTGATAACGTATGGGCGAAAAAAATTTGATAATTTTGGAAATTAAATAAAATAATAAAATAACATGCATATACACTGGTTCAGATTACTGTAAGGCACATAACTTTTTTAAGAGTTAGAAAAAGTTAAACAAGTAACTGAAAATATTGACATTGAAATTTCTTATTTTTTTAACTTGGGTTGTATTTGAATCCAAGAATTGCCTGGATTTGGTACAACATTCTTAACAATTTGTGTGTAAGAATCTTGTACTCAAGTGGTTACAATATAAAGTTATTTTATTTCTTCAGATTATCGAATTATTTCCAAAAAAGCGTTTTCAAAACGTTGTCCTTCTCAATGTTTCTTAGATTTTTTTACCCATACTTCGCATAAGGAAACATTATCAACTACTGCTACAACAAAAAGGGTTAATTTGATTTAGATGTTGTAAGAAAATATAAATAAAATAAAAACAAAAAACATTGTTAAATTCAACAACACACTCATTCACACACACACACACCCACTCACCCTCACCCTCTCTCCCACATTTATCATCCTTGAACCATGAGGAAAATAAAAAAGGGGTTTGGCCAAATTAAGGAAATAGTAAATAATAATTTTCATTATGATTTATTCACACTTCACGGTTTATCGAACGCAAAAAAAAAAAAAAAACAGTAGAAAACAGGTGATGACATTTATAGTGAATTTATAAACTCGTTTTCCCTTTTCGGAATAAAAATGTAATAAATTTTATGAAGACGAGAAAATAAAGAATATAAAAATAATAAAACTCAAAATTTATAGTTCGTTTCTGTAAAAGAACTTAAATTTTAATAAAGAAGTATCTTTAAAGAAAATCGCCATAAAAATTTAATGAAATTAAGTTTCACAGGAAAAAGCTTTAAGGACAATATATTGTAAAAAGAATTATCTTAAAAACACGTTGCCAAATCAGAACCTTTTCCCAGTTTGTTCAAAATTATCTTTATGGAGGCACTATAATTGGAAGTTTACAAATTAAGTTAAGACTAAAATTTGGTTTTGTTTAAACTTCGATTAAGAATATTTTTAGAGCCTGGACTTTCTCTATAAATAAGTTCTTAACGCTTTGTAAATTAAAACTTTTCATCTCAACGAACCCCGTTCTCATCCAAAAAACGAGTTTTGTTTGATCTCCAATTTTCTATATTCCAATTAGAAAAATTAAAATTTACCATTTTCTCTCCAAAAAATCAATATTTTTAGAAGATATTTCTCTTTTAAAAAGAGAACAGCTTAAGAAAAAGCTTTTTCTACAGAAAATCTCAAATTAATATTTTTACATAAGAAAGCTTTTCTAGAATTTATCCGAAATACTTATTTTCGAACAAAAATTAAAGCTTTTGGGAATGATCTTTTCTGTTATAAAAGTTTAGAACTTAAAGGAAAGAGTTTCATTAGTAAAAGTTGGAGCCTAAATCTATCAGTTTCTCTGCAAAGAAAAATCAAGAGTTTCTTATATAGACAAACCTAAATTTTATGCGATAGAGTTTTTGTTTGTAAAATAGAACAATGAAGAGCTTAAGCGAAAGCTTTTTGCTACAGACGAATCTAAAGTTTCAGCGAAATACTATCTGTACTAGAAATCTAAAGCTTTCGCTTAGGTTCAGAATTTTAGATTTAGCATACTAAGTCTTGCAAAAAATTAAAGCTTAAGCGTCAGACTTTTGTTTATTTTAGAGAAATTAAAATGTTAATCGAGCGAGATTCTTTCTATATAGAAAATTCTAGAGTTTAAGTGATAAACTTTTTCCATAAAGAAAAAATTTCAAATCTGAAATTTAAGCGCAAATGCATCTTACATAATAAAATCTAGAGCTTAAACCAGAAACTGAAACCGATAATATAGTGAGCGAGATCGAAAAAATGTCAATACTTAAAATCTAAAGCTTTTGCTAAAGTTATAATAATATAATAAACAAAATCTAGACAGATTTAAGCAATAGAGTTAAAAGGTTATGTGAAAACATTTTCATATAGAAAATCTGACCTTAGACGAGAGAAAAAAACTGAAGTATGGGGTTTTCTATATAGAAAACCCTTCAGTTTAAGCCGGAGACGTTTTTTGTTTCTAAAAATTTAAAGTTTAAGCTAAAAACTCTAGAGCTTCAGCAAGAGACTCTATATAGAATATAAATCTCAAAATGAGAAGCTTTAACATAAATATTATAAGCTTAAGTTAAAGCTTTTTCTATAAGAAAGTTGTAGCTCTTTCAATATTTTTTGCCATATAGAAAATTTACAGAGTAGAAGTGTAATCTTACAAAATTATTTTGAAATTATGGGGCATCTTTCGCAAAAGTTTTTTCTGGTACAACATAAGCAAGTTGAAGCTTTTCCAAGAAAGTTGTAGTTTTGTCAAAATTTATAAAAATCTTCTAAAAAAGAGCTTTTATATTATAAAAAATTGTGATTATAGAAAGAGCTTTCAGGATATTTGAAATTAAAACAAAATATAAAACAGTTGTGTTCCTCTACTCTACTTGCGTTAAATTAAAGGGTCACTTTCCAGAAAATTTTCTTGAGTGCTTACCTTTCTTATGCAACTATATAGTAAGGATAATTTAAAGATGATTCCAGATTTGCAACAAATTTTTAACAACATTTGTATACAGCTTGAATCTCAAAAAATATAAGACATGGAAAGACTATCTACATACAAAATGACTTTTGTTTGCCATCTACTCCTCTAGCTAGACAGGGGCCTGAACTAATCCATATCAACTAAAAAACACCTCCATTATATCTATGTGAAATTTCGAGCAGTGCGAACATTGGAGAACTGTGTACCATTGATTTAAGCTTTATTTCAATATCTTATCGGGAAGCTTTCGTCTGCCTGCTTAGAGGAATAACATAGATTCTAAACATATTTTAACCAGACTATCGAGGAAGGATTTAAAATTACTTTTTATATTATTAACGTTTTAAATAATTTTCATATTACAACTATAATACTAATTTGTTTTCCTTAAAAACAGTTACAAAAATTAATACATTAGAAAAACATTAATTTTTCCTTAATGTACATGAAATTTTTTTTGTGAGGTTAAGGTTACTTTCATGTTTATTTAATTACAATGTCTGCCTGCCACCTTCTTTTGCCACTTGGAAGAATTTTGCCATATTTTATTTGTTTATGAAACTATTTAATGCCAAATTAACCAAAAACAACCAGAAAAATAAAAGAAAATATTAAGAAATAAACGAACAATCAAAAAACAATGTTTTATTAACCGTAATGGTTTGGAATAATAACTGTAATGAACATAAAGTGACTCTAACACCCCTATGGAGAATATCAAAATTCCTACTTATATTTTTATAAGAGTTTCATATTTTGTTCAAGTTCAATTAAACATTCACTAATTATTATTACTTTTCATAGAAATAGAAATATTTTGATGTTTTACAGCACCTTTATGGAGTGTTAAGAAATAATGTTGGTAATGTGTTCCATGAGCGTATGGAAGGAGGAGTGATAGTGATAATAAAATGAAACACAACATAATTTAGTTCTCATAATGATATTTGAATAATTTATAATGGTGATAAATGTTTCCTATTTGGGAGGGGTAAATTATGCTTCTAAATGAGTTCGGTCTTTATTAAATAAGTTCATATAACAAAAATTGGAAAGAAACAAGTCCTTAAGATTTATGAAGGAAAGATAACTATTAAAAAATGAAACTAGTCTCTTAGAGAGCTTTTTCGTTTCATCTATATGTTTTATCTATGAAACAAACCAATTTGTGACGTCTTCAAAAGAGATACATTGCTGATCATTTAGACCAGGGATATCCAAATAGAGATGGACAAAAAACAAATAATTTGAATGTGTTAGAGTCTTTCGCTCAATTAATTGAAATATTTCTCTTATTACACTGAACGAAATTTATGCATAATGTCGTTAATAATTTTGTGTTTTAAATGTGTACCATATACATGCTCAGCTTCATTAAAGTAATTCATTCTGGAATAATTAATGTTTCTTCCCATTCAATATTCTAGATTTTTTTTAACTCTTATTTCTTTTTGCAGTGTACTCATCTTGCGACATCAATCTGCTTTTGTTTGTCTACTAAGAGCGTTTAGAATCGATAAAAAAGAAATGACGATCTAAACACCCAAGATCGGGATTAAAAAAAGGAAAAGTCAAATCACAAATCTTGCAACATGTAACCGCCATGTTCTCTTATGATGGAAGATTGTGGGGTAGTGTAAGATCGTTTTTTTCGATTGCTTTCTTCAAACGAATTATATGTCTAGAGTAGAATACCCCTGAGTTTTAAACACACTAAATTAACCAGATCCTTTTGAAGCTCAAATTTCGGACAAAATAGATTTATTTTATTTCACTTATTTGTTTTTCCGTAGTAAACATCATCAGCGCCCATTAGGTGACAGAGAAAATATTTTTTTGCATTTGTTTTCGAAAAATAATGCTTCGAAAACATGACGTTTGAAAGGATACTTATCAGTCACTTTCTTTCATTATAAATCAAGTTTATAACAAAACTAATTCGCACTTTCTTAACGCAATAACATTTTTTAGGGAACAAAGAGAGAACTAAAGCATACAAGAAAGCTATTTTTTAAACTAGATCGATAGGCTTCGTTCATGGGCGGAAATAGTGATTCTTGCCAAATTTCATTAAGATGTTTCTAAAATTGAGATCTGTAGCTTGACGTTGTTAAATCGTTTCAGAGAGTAATTCTAAGTCGAAAAGTGGTGGTAGCTACATTTTCTGTTCGTTATAAACTTCTACACATACATAATACCCCCATTCAAACACGGTTGTGTAGGGTAAATTTATCTGTCAAGTGTTATAATATTTTTTTTCTGTAAGATTTCCGCTAAAACCAGTCACGCTACTATAAGTTTTTGTAGTATTAAGCGTTTGTACCCACCTTTAAGATATACGGAGCTTTACAGAATTACTTTCAAGGTTGTGAACAAATATTTTAAATTTTAGATTTTTGAGCCTTTGGAAATAGGTCATGTGCGGTTCAATATTTCAAAAAGCTTCTATATAATTGTCCTCCTGGATTTAGAGTGCAAAAATCTCAAATGCAATTTTGATAGGATCGGTCCATAAATCCTTGTAGCCCTCATATAAACCTAACTTCCGAAAGTCACCTCAAGCACAAATCATAAAAGTTAATTAAACGAGGCACGATCCATAGTTTTGTAACTGTGCGTAGTGTAGGGCATTATTTTGCGGGTCTTAATGGATTAACACACTCTAACATGTTATTTTTAAGAAATATAACCTTAAATTTCAGTGATCTATGTTATAAAGTGAGTTAATTTTTGTTGACATAACTGGAATTGAAATAAATTTTTACAGAATTCACTTCTGATGTATCATCTTATGTAATTGTTATGACTGCATTTTCTATTAAATTGTTATTTTTGTCAATTTTAATAAAACAGTTAATTAGACTTATTGGCAATTTGCTATTAAAAACGAATACAAATTACCGAATTAATGTACCAAAAAAAAAACACTTTTATGTCTTTATAAAAGTGTGAATTTTTGGAAGATATATTACCAACACATAAGCACAACAACTCCCCCAATTCCAGTACACGGAAGAAAAAAAATAGATATCAAAAATTTTTATAAAGTTATTATCAGTAAAATATTGACTTTTCCAAAAGTGGTGTCAGAATGAAAGTCAAAGGTGTCATTATGTCATCACATGGTGTCAATTAAAGTTTTCTCATTTACTGCTAATTTTTTTGTTCCGTGTAATATTTAATAACTTTTTCAGTTCTTTAACTTCTATTACAAGAAAATGATTATGTTGTTTTTTTTTTTTTTTTGAGTTAAATGCAAAGAAACAATATTTACAACAACATAAAGTTTTCTCACTCTCTACTTTTTCCATGATACAAAAAAGGCAAAAAAAAAAAACGTATATAAAACAGTTAATAAATTATCCTTAAGGGTATGAGTTTTGACATTCACCAGTATCTGTTACTCATACTTTTAACATATCTGTTATCTATAACATACATCATATAAATGTCAGAGTGTTTGGGACTCTGTATCTGTATCTCTAACTATATGTTATGAGTATGTGTGTGTTCCTAAAGGAGCCTCTCTTGTGTCATATGTGTGTTTTCATCTTTGTTTTTTTTTTACCATCCACCACTACAAGTAGTGATGAGAATATATTTACTTTATGATTCCGTATGTAACACCAAGAAGGAATTATCTTAGACTCTGTAAAGTTTATTTATTGTTGCATCAAATCAAAATCTTAGTCTATGTCCTTCTGTCTGTTGGAAACAAACATCAGCATAAAAGTTATAGAGCGATATCTGAAACCATCTTAAAATTCCGAAAATACTTTTCTGATTTTTCTAAATAAAAGTTAAATGGATTTAAAACAAAATTTCTATAACAAAAAATTATATGGATTTTCTCATCGTGCAAAAAAGTCATTAAAATAAGATCAATAAAAAATTAAAGGATGAAATATGTTAAAATTTTGATACATCCCAAAATCTTTGTGTTATATGCGTTTTAAGATAATTTACTGAAACATGTCACATATATTTGTTTTGATACAATAATAAACCCAAAGAAACAAGATTTTGTTGGGGTCATTATTTGATTTAGCTCCCATATAACGCCCCTTTCGAAATATGGTTTACAGCCTATAATAATCGATTCATATATTGATATAGCACCCATATAACGCCCCTTTACGAAAAATGAGTTTGAGCTTAAAAAACACGTAAATAAAGACAGATTTTATTGGAGTTCGGCACTATGATCTTTTAAATGTCTTTAATGTTTGATGTTAATATGAGCAATTTCGGTCTATATTTTGTTGCAACTCTTATATTTGCCCCTTCCCCGGAAAGCATTTTAGGCCTTATAAAACTAAAAAAATTTTTCTAACTGTCTAGAAAATGTGTTATAAATCTGACCAATATCGGCCCATATTTTGTTAAAGCTCTCATATAACGCCCCTTTCCGGAAGACGGATATGAGCTTTTAAAACTGTTATATAAATATAAACCAATTTTATTAAAAGTCGTCACGAAATTGTCATATATTCAAGGCAGTTGGAAAGCTTTGAATATATGGCAATTTCTTGACGAATATCGGTCCATGTTTGACTACAGCTGTTATTTAGGTCTTGTTCCCGCAAAAGTTTTTGAACTTATAGTATTTTTAAACTTAAAATTCGGATCAATTATTGGTGGAGGGTATTTAAGATTCGGCACAGCCGTATATAGCATTCTTAATTGTTTCCGTTATTTTTTCTTTCAGATTTATATCATTATAATTTGTGTTTTTATTAAGTGAATTTTTGTTTAAAGAAAGTAAAAAAAAGGATCTGCTCTCTATATAGTCTTAGTCTCAAACAGTTCAGTCAGCAGTCTCTATATGTTATATATATTAATAACATCTGTTTAGTGGCAACAAAATATTTTGGTATAACACTAACACCATCACACTTATATACACACATACACATGTGTATTTTTACGTACATATTTCCATATATACTTTTTAAACACTCATTTAGTCTTCTTCCTCAGTTTTAACATAAGTGTGCGAGTATGTGTGTGTAGAGTTTGATAAAAGTGTTAATTTAGTTTTCATACATCTTTAAAAGCTCATCACAACTTTTCGACATTGTGATTTTTTGTTGTTATTGTTGTTTTTCTTTTTACTATTTTTCCCCTTTTTTCTGTGATTCGGAAACCAAACACTTAATGAGTTTTTCATTAACATTTACAAGAAGTGTTAAGTGTTTTTCTTCATTTCGTGTTTCATAAAAAGAGAAAAAAAAAAATTAAATAAAACTTGTAAAGTTTAATAAACGAAAATGTGACAGAAATATATATTTTCCATATGTCACAAAAACAAAAATAGTTTGAAAAAGGAAATAATTGAAAACTGTCTGAAAGTTTTTCTTTTTACAGTTTGAAAATTATAATTTAAATATTTTTGATGAAGAATTTAATTAAAATTAAAGTTGAATTTTTAAAAATGAATCCCTCAAAGCGTTAGCTCTTATTTTAACTTTATATAATAAAAACGAATCCACTAAACTTAAAGTTTTACTTTTTTAGCTGATATACAGATTAAACCACTAGTATTGGAATTTCGACCGTTTTTCGGAAACCCTTCCATTAATGTTTTTATAGTGCTTACTGGCACTTTGCTCGAACAGGTTTCCCATCTCCGTTATAAATTTGGTACACTTGTGGACAACTTTTTCTGTTCTTAAATTCTCTTTTAACAAAAGTCCAATATCTTTCCACTGACTTTAGCTCCGTGCAGTTTGGAGGATTTACGTCTCTTGGTACAAATACATCATTATTGTTCTTGTATCACTCAAGGACTAGTTTACCATAGTAACCGAATGCCAAGTCAGGTTAAAAATATTCAAAATTCACATATAAATTCAATTTTTCACTAAAAATTCAATTTTTCACTAAAAAATTAAATTTTTCACTAAAAAATTCAATTTTTCACAAAAAATTCAATTTTTCACTAAAAAATTCAATTTTTCACTAAAAAATTCAATTTTTCACTAAAAAATAAATTATTCACTAAAAATTAAATTTTTCACTAAAAAATTCAATTTTTCACTAAAAATTCAATTTTTCACTAAAAAATTCAATTTTTCACTAAAAATTCAATTTTTCACTAAAAAACCAATTTTTCACTAAAAATTCAATTTTTCACTAAAAAATTCAATTTTTCACTAAAAAATTCAATTTTTCACTAAAAAATTCAATTTTTCACTAAAAAATTCAATTTTTCACTAAAAAATTCAATTTTCACTAAAAATTCAATTTTTCACTAAAAATTCAATTTTTCACTAAAAAATTCAATTTTTCACTAAAAAATTCAATTTTTCACTAAAAAATTCAATTTTTCACTAAAAAATTCAATTTTTCACTAAAAAATTCAATTTTTCACTAAAAAATTCAATTTTTCACTAAAAAATTCAATTTTTCACTAAAAAATTCAATTTTTCACTAAAAAATTCAATTTTTCACTAAAAAATTCAATTTTTCACTAAAAAATTCAATTTTTCACTAAAAAATTCAATTTTTCACTAAAAAATTCAATTTTTCACTAAAAATTCAATTTTTCACTAAAAAATTCAATTTTTCACTAAAAAATTCAATTTTTCACTAAAAATTCAATTTTTCACTAAAAAATTCAATTTTTCACTAAAAAATTCAATTTTTCACTAAAAAATTCAATTTTTCACTAAAAAATTCAATTTTTCACTAAAAATTCAATTTTTCACTAAAAATTCAATTTTCACTAAAATTCAATTTTCACTAAAAATTCAATTTTTCACTAAAAATTCAATTTTTCACTAAAAATTCAATTTTTCACTAAAAACTCAATTTTTCACTAAAAATTCTAATTTTCACTAAAAATTCAATTTCATCACTAAAAATTCAATTTTTCACTAAAAATTCAATTTCATCACTAAAAATTCAATTTTTCACTAAAAATTCAATTTTTCACTAAAAATTCAATTTTTCACTAAAAATTCAATTTTTCACTAAAAATTTAATTTTTCACTAAAAATTCAATTTTTCACTAAAAATTCAATATCAAACCACTTTCTTTTTAAATCATGACTGTTAATGAAAAATCTTGTTTTACAGATAAAAATCATTATTTCCGTCATTTTAAGGAAATGCATTACCATTTTATGTTACGATTTTTTTTTCGATCCCTTTAAAAACACTTTAAATACACATGTTAAAAGTCTACAATGTAAAAGACTTTATCTCAGTTTCAAAAGCAAAAACGTAATAAATAATAAAACTTCAGTCTTAAATCAATTATAATAAAATTATAAACCGGTCAGAAAATTAAACAAGTCACTCATTAAAAGAAATTTTAATTGAAAATTCATTTAAAATAATTTCTTTAGATCTCGAATGTCTAACAAGCTGACACATAAAAAGTTTATAATCATTATTTTTTGTTTTTCTCTTTCCTTCTTGCTCTCTCGTTACGTCGTACATTTATTTGTCTTTAATCTTTTTTTGTTTAATTTTCAATAAATATACAAACAAACAAACAAACAAACAAACAGAAATTCTTGTAGCCTACACACAAATACAACTAAAGACTGAGATCGAAATGTTCTTAACACACGTTTTTAAGTTATAATTTTTTGATCAAGTTACCTGAAATTTTAAGCTGACTCCTTTCGTAAGACTTCATAATGTGTCCTCTTTCTTTTTGGCCTGACTTGGCATCATATTACCATGGTAAACAAGACCTTAAGTGGTGTAGGAACATTAATGTGGTATTTGTACCAAGAGAGGTAATTTTTCCAAACTGACTTTAGCTAAATCCAGTGGAGAGATATTGGGCTCTTCTTAAAAGAGAATTGAAGAGCAGAAATAATATAACCAAATGTGTGATAGATTTTAAATAGAGATGGACTATCTGTTCAAGCAAAGTAACAGAAAGCACTATAAAACGTTAATGGAAGGGCTTCCGATAAATGTTCAAAATTTTGTACTACAGAAATATTATTTTTGTGATAATAATTTCAATTAAACAAAAATATTAAACTTATAAGTTTAGTTAATAATTTTTCTATTTCACTCCTTATGCACATTTGAACATATTTGTATGTGTGTGAAAGAGAATTTTGTTATATAAAAATTAAATAAAAATATTTTAAAATTTATATCTGAAGTAAAAGACAAAGATAAAATTTTGAGAATGTTTTCTACAGTTAAAAAAATTTAAGGTCCTGTGAACCGGATATGAATTGATAATGTGTCATATTTTTATCTAACTAAGCTTTCATGGTTCAAACACCTGCTTAAGGGAAAATTATTATTGAGACATTTTTTTATATAAAATTCATATTTAATTGTTATCAATATTTCAATAGATAATAATGTCACGTAACCTAATTTGACTTATGTCTTTCCTTAATAAATATGTATATTTTTATATGCCTGAGTGTGTGTGTGGATGTATACAAATATAGATATTTTAAGTAGACGGCGCCAATTTACAGCCAACGTATTTAAATTGCACAAGTACAAAATTAATATAAAATAAAAAAGTGAATGAAAATAAAAATGTAAATGAAATAAAGAAGAAAAAACATAAAAAATAAAATAAAATAATTTAAACAGCAAAAAAATAAGGAAAAAATAAAAAAATCAGACTTCATTCGTTCGTTTTGCATAAATTACACTGACATTACAACTTGTTGCCTCAGCAAATGAGCATAAATTAAATCAAATAATAATAATAATAGTAAAAGTAAAAGAGAAGTGGAAGAAGAAGCAGAAAAAGAGAGCAACAACAAGAAAAGAATTGAATTAAATAATTTAATATATGAAAAATAAAAAGAACAAACAAACAGATAGACAGACAGACAGACAGACATAAATACTGAGTTAAATACTTGAATTATATACATAAAGATGTATGTATTTATGTGTGTGTGTTGTACATGTACATCATCAATATATGTACACATGAAAGAATTTTACTTTAGACAAAATATTTTTACTTATAAACGCAAATAAATGTTCATTTTGGAAATTGACAAAAGATTCTTAACATGCACACAGACACACACACACACACACACATTTATATACACATACAATCGTATATGTGTAAATGACAGTAAGTGAAATAATAAAAGAATAAAACATGAATGAAAGCTATTTTTGGCTGTGCCGAAACCTTCACACCCTTCAACTCATGTAAAGTAAAAGTAATTCAATAGTTTTTGGTGATTGTCCTGAACCAATCACTCCCTACCAAACAAGTAAAAGTTCATTAGTCGGATAATACCCTACAACATCGAATAGATATGAATAAGTGAAAATTATTTTATGATTTGATGTTGTTTTTGAGGGATTTGTGCAATTTGAGGTGATTTTCGCCTGTAGGGGTTTTATGACAGCTGTAGGTAATTATGGACTGAATATGGTAAATATTTATAGGGTGTTTTCGGATTACAGAGATCTTAAACATACGAAATATTTTCACAACATTCACTTTTTGGAGACTTATTCACTTAAAAGTGAATTTCGAAAGTGGGTCTGTTTGGGAGCTTCCATCAATTGTGGAGAAATCTTCTTGAAATTTGTCATGTGGATTTAAATCAATTTCATTGGTCCAAATTTTACCATGATATCTCAATAATTGTGACCTATAGAAGCCCAACTTTTACATGGACAATCAGCCACGAAAATGGACGAACGGACGGCCAGACATTAAATCGACTTAGAAAGTGATTCTGAGTTCTTTTATGCAAACATCAGCACAAACCCATAATAATCCAACCACCAAATTGGACAACTTCTTTTATTCACCCAACAATGGTTTCCATATAACTTCAGGACTGAGAGAGATATCATGACAACACGCAGGACAGAGGTTAAGGATGACATGAGACTAGAACCTTGAGACTCTGTGAATGTCATTTAAAGCCGCCATATACAAATTTCGATCGAGAGGATCTTGTACACAGCTCTATTTGTTAATTTCAATATTATTTCTTACATGTCTAGGGGGAGCCTCGAATTATGTGATAATAAAAACAGGATGATTCCTCTAATGACATCGCAGAACAAAGTGCTTTTCGTTATATTTCTATCTTTTTGGATCTTATTTTTACCTCGCAGTTTATGTCATCTCCCAATATTTTCTCTGTACTACAACGACTATGATTCCTAAACCTTTTCTAAGTGTTGAAGAATATTGCTGATGGATTTTTTGAAAAGCTTTAAGGAATAACCACTTACCTGACCGTAGAGATCTTCAACTCTAACAACAAAAAGAACGAGTTATATGGTCGTGAAAAACGGTAGTATGTGCATACAAAAGCTTCATTGTCACCTTCCCATAAACTTAGAGGCGATAAAATCCATGCGATGGATGGATACATCTTTGAGAGATTTATAATCTCTCTAAGATGTAGCTGTCGCTTAGTCTGCCACATTTTGAACTAATACTTTTTCAGAATCGGACAGAAGATATATGTGGAAGGTATAATGAATTATATTCTATGAGTGACACTTACAATTAAAACCGATAATTGGTAAGATTTATACAGTATACATTCTTTTTTGGAACTGATTCTGTATAGGAAATTTGATGAAGTAATAGTCAGAGGACCATAAGAATAATAGGTTTTTTGTGCCAAACTGTACAGTGCTCAAAATTGTGACGTATTGTCATATTAATCTGATTTTTCATTTTAGAATCTTAAATCCGCTTTTTTCCAATGATAAACTTAATATACTAATATTTTAACCCTTATAGTTGGGCAGGGTATTAAAAATTCTATTTAGATTTCTAATGAAACTACATAAAAAAATATATTTATATATATTTCTATATTTAAATAAAATAATATTTTTCCTATCGATATACAAATGTGTAAATATATATTTCTCATTTGATACTTACACATGCATACATACATACATACATACATACATACATACATACATACATACATACATACATACATACATGAGCTTTACTTACATCTACATTTAAATTCATGTTAACATATTTATTTCCCCCAATTTCGAAAGGTGCAGACAGAATGGATATATCTACCAATAATCTCCATATCATTTTTACTTTCTTAACAAAAATATTCACTCACATAAATATATTAGAAATAATATCAATTTATTTTTGTCTACCTAAATAATGTCATTTTCTTGGATGTCGTTTTGTATTCGGTATTATTTTTTGTCGGTTTTGTTAACAAAACACTTATTTTTGATACTTAATCAAAGTGTTTTTCTAATTCAATTGTTAAAGTCATTTTAATATTATGATCATAAGATAAAAATCAGGTTATGTAAGAAAAAGAACAGTTATTTATAAAACATACTTTATCAATTTTATCTATATTTTTATAACATAGATTTATATAATGGTCCTCGTATATATTGGAGTAAATTGTTTTAATTCAACTATAATTGGCCGGTATATTTCAAAACTTTTACTGATTTTATATTCAAATTTCTAAAAATTTAGTTTTAGGTGCAGTTCTAGTTTCAGTTCTAGATCCAGTTTCTGATACATTTCTATATCTAGTTCTAGATCCGCTTTTAGATACAGTTTTAGGTTCTTTTCTGTTTAGTTTAGTTCAGTTCTACTTCAGTTTTTGGTTGGTTGTAGTTCAGTTCAAGTTCAGTTTTAATTTTATTCTAGTTCATTTCTAGTTCAATTTAAGTTCATTTCTAGTTTAGTTCTTCGTTAGTTGTAGTTTAGATCTAGTTCAGTTTTAGTTCAGTTCTTGTTCAGTTCTAATTCAGTTGGAGTTCAGTTCTTGTACAATTTGAGATTTATTTCTAGATTAAGTTCTTGAAAGTTCTTGTTCAGTTTTATTTCAAATCAGATTAGTTCTAGTTCAGTTCTAGTTCAATATTAAATTATTTGAAGTTCAGTTCTAGTTCAGTTCAAGATTCTGTTCTAGATTTAGTTCTGGATCCAGTTTCAGATACACTTCTAGATCTAGTTCTTGATCCGCTTTTAGATTCAGTTTAATGTTTTGTTCTGTTTGGTTTAGTTCAGTTCCACTTCAGTTCTTGGTTAGTTGTAGTTCAGCTCATGTTCGGTTCTAATTTAATTCTAGTTCAGTTTAAGTTCATTTCTAGTTTACTTCTTCGTTAGTTGTGGTTCAGTTCTAGTTCAGTTCTAATTCAGTTGAAGTTTAGTTCTTGTTCAGTTCCAATTCAATTGAAGTTCAGTTCTAGTATAGTTTGAGATTTATTTCTAGATTCAGTTCTTGATAGTTCTAGTTCAGTTCTACTTCATATCCAGTTTAGTTCTACTTTATTTCTTATTTAGTTGAAGTTCAGTTCTAGTTTAGTTCTACTTCAGTTGTAATTTAGTTTTAGTTCAGTTCTAATTCAGTTCTAATTCAGTTGAAGATCAGTTCTTGTTCAGTTCTAATTCAGTTCTAGTAGAGTTTGAGATTTTTTCTAGATTTAGTTCTTGATTCAGTTTTGGATTTAATTCTTGATTCAGATCTATATTGAGTTCTAGATTTTGTTCTAGTTCTAGTGCAACAACAACAATATCAATATCTTTAAAAATTTCAAAAATATTTAAAATAAAAATTCATAAACTTTATTAATTTAACAGAATTTTAATAAATTTTCATTTAATTTATTTAATTTTTTCTAAATCAAACAAACTGATCTTAATTTTGTTATTACAAAAACTAATTCAATTCAGTTTAAAAATTTTCCTAAAATTATTATTTCCTTTAAAACATTATTTCATCATAATGATTTTCATATATGTTAGTAAAAGAGTGATTTTTTTTGTGCGTTATATTCTTAATAAATATTTAAATTTATATGTGTGTATGTGTCAAATATCTAATAAAACCACACTCATTTAAAATCCATTAAACTTTTGCACAACTACGATACTTTTACAAAATTTCCTTCTGCCCCCTCCGTTCCCTTTTGAAATGGAAAAAACTATAAAAAAATTCAGAAGAAATTAAAATTAAAATAATAAAAAAGCTAAAAAAAGTATTTTCAGAAAAGTGCTGGGAAAACTATTTTGGATTTGAATGATTTATGCATTTATCATCAACGGAAATAGTTATAATGGTTGCTTTTCTATCTATATCTCTATATATGTGTGAGTGAGTACAAAACTATGAGTGTGTGGGTGTATAAGATAAAACCACAAAAATCTAAATTTCTAATAATTTTTTTATATACAAAAGTGAGAGAAAAAGGAAAAAAATGAAACTGAGAACAAATCGGCAAAGAAAAAAATGTGAAATGGAAAATATTTGAGTATTAAAAGTTTCAATAAATTTACAAACGAATAAAAATATTTATGATGAAATAAATACGATTATTGTTTATATGTGTATGTAAGCGTGTATCGTTAAGGAATATGAAAAATATATATTATATGAAGTTATACTAGATAGAGATGAGATGGATACGTTTATGAGTGAAATAAAATTGTTATGATGAGGAAAGAGAAAATCATAATAAACAAGTTAAAATATTATAGTCAGCCTAGTCCGACTATGTAATACTCTACACCACATTGTTGGTTATGCATATTTGTGCAATAGATTATTTTGATAGTAACATTTATGTAAAATTTATGCGTTTTAAAAGGGTTTTTTTCTGTAGGGTTGCATGGGAGTTAGAGAAAATTATGGACCGATCCTCGTATAACTTCGCATAGCGGTTTTGGCTTATATTTATCTTAATTTGACTAAATATTGTTACAATACCCACGTATATGTGCGATTTATGAGTTTCAAGATGATATTTGAAGTATGGTTTTATGGGGCCGATGAAAAACACATCGTTGAAGAATAAAATGAGACTTATTTTTGCAAAATTTGGTTTTACATTTAGGAATTTTATGCACTAAAAAACCCCATTCCGTGGGACATTAGCGTGGGGCCTATATGAACTAATAGACCAATCGTAACCAATTTCAATAGCCGTCCAAAATAATACTACATGCCAATTTTCATTAAGATATCTTCGAAACTGCGACCTGTACTTTGCGAACAAGCTTTACATGGGCAGCCAGTGATTCTAAGTTCTAACGGTATACTTACAAACATCTGCACAAATGCATATAACCACCTGTTGTGGAGTAGGGTATATGAAGTTCTAAGGAGCAAAATGCTGGATCTTGAAAATAAAGCAAAATATTATTTTAAGTTATATTTCTTGTGAGTTCGTCTATCTGAGAGTTCAATATTCTCAGTTTTCCTCCGAAAGAACACTGAATTATAGGATTTTCTGAGTCATATTTATAAAAGATCTGTTAAAAGTCACTTACCAGAAGACTTGGAACACATAATCGCTTTGAAAAATTTGCTTTTTTTTAATTCAGGTTTTGGGTTTTAGGAAAATATCAGTTAAATAAAAATTTTGTTAAGAAATTAGTGGAATTTCAGGCAGCAGGGTTAATATCGCTTTCAATCTTTTTACATGATAAATTATTTTGATTTACAACTAACTAGAACAATTAAAACAAGATCTGCTTTTATTGGACAGTTCAGTCCTAGTTTCAATTATATTTAAGTTCTAGCGGAGTTTTAGTTCACTTCTACTTTAATTCTAATTCAATTCTAGTTCAGTTTAAATTCAGTTCTAATTCAGTTTAGTTTTACTTTAGTTCTAATTCAGTTCTAGTTCAATATAAGTTCAATTCTATTTGAGAACTAATTCAGTTCTAGTTTAGTTTAAGTTCAGTTCTAATTCATTTCTATATCATTTCAAGTTCAGTTCTAATTCAGCCCTAATTAAATTTATTACCAATTCAATTCTGTTTTAGTTCGAGCTCTTAAACTCGCTGATTAGTAAATTCTTGGCGATAATTTGATTAAAATATTAATTAAATTAATTAATTGAATTAATTTTTGTTTAAAAAATAAAACATTAAAGTTGAATAACAAACGATTTGTTACTGAATGTATGCCAACTCTAGATCTATTAAAATTTTCATCAATTTAATGTCGTACGAAATGATAAAACTACGTTTTTTTATTTTTTGAAGACAATTCAGATTTATTTTATTTCCATTTTAGAGAAAATAAATTATTAAATAAATATATTTTAATTATTTTTTCACACAACTGAAATCTTCGTCAGTTGTTGCTTAAGAGCGAATGATATAAACTTTTCTGTAACCATTACGTTTGTTGGGCTGACGACGACGTTTTTGTAGTTTAACATTTTGAGTTTGCTGCTTGCGTTTAGGAACTGGTACTACTTCATCATTTGCAGCATCTAAGGCAGTATTATCTTCAGAGGCGTCATCATTATTATCATTGGCCACATCAGCGTCATCATCATATATATCATCTTCGGATGGATTATAATATCTTACGTCGGGAAACGTTGGTATAACCGTTTCATCAGGAATAACTAATTGGGAATTGGGACATCTAAAAGGTCTAAATTTTCCAAACCATTTGGGTCTGATGATACCCGTATTATTAGTAATGGTGGTGTCCCTAAATCCCTGAAAACCAAAAAATCTTAATTCTTCTTTGCCATCATCATTCACCAATACAGCTACCCTTTGTCCGGAATGAGAAGGAGCTAAAAATTAAATATTTTAAATTTTATTGATAATAAGGAATATTTTTTTCAATCTTACCTGTATGGACTTGCATGACAACGCAAGCGGTTATCACCATCAAAGCAATCAATTTGAAAGACATTCCACCAGATTATAGTTCAAAATTTGAGATTAAGAAATTAAATCTTTCTCTTTCTAATTGGAAATGTTAGTAAAAGCTACTAATTGTTCACTTGAGTACTGATAATTGTACTTTGATGCTTTTGCTGTTTAGTACGAAAGCTTTTATATGATTCTGACATACTAATTTGTTGGTAATTTTAATTGATTTCTTTTTCTTTATTTGTTTTAATTGTGAATATTAAACGATTTAAATTATTTCTAACAAAAATATTTAACATAAATTAAACTTTCTATTTATGTTTATTTATTATCTTGTTTATTTACTAAAATAATAAAAACGTTTTCCAAATACATGAAGATTCTTTCTAGTGGTATCTTGCCGATTTGCATAAATTATATTTCAAACTCTTTTTTTAGTTATACGTTAAGATCGCTTAAATTTCAGCAGCAATTTTAAAGTTCAATAGTCTCGTGCTTGTTTATTTAAAATTAAAATAAATCTTATTTACTTAAGGCAAAAAATAGAGATTAGTTAATTACATATTATGGACTGATCTAGAACTGATCTTAAACTGATATAAAACTGATCTAATACAGAACTATAATTGAACTTGAACTGATTTTGGACTGATCTAGAACTGAACTAGAACTCAAGTAGAACTTAACAAAAACTGAACCAAAACTGAACCAAAACTGAACCAAAACTGAACTAGAACTGAACTAAAACTTAACAAGAACTGAACTAAAACTGAACTAGAACTGAACTAGAACTGTACTAGAACTGTACTAGAACTGTACTAGAACTGAAGTAGAACTGTACTAGAACTGTACTAGAACTGTACTAGAACTGAACTAGAACAGAAATAGAACTGAACTAGAGCTGAACTAAAACTGAAGTAGAACTGTACTAGAACTGTACTAGAACTGAACTAGAACTGTACTAGAACTGTACTAGAACTTTACTAGAACTGAAATAGAACAGAACTAGAGCTGAACTAAAACTGAAGTAGAACTGTACTAGAACTGTACTAGAACTGAACTAGAACTGTACTAGAACTGTACTAGAACTGTACTAGAACTTTACTAGAACTGAAATAGAACAGAACTAGAACTGAACTAGAACTGTACTAGAACTGTACTAGAACTGAACTAGAACTGTACTAGAACTGTACTAGAACTTTACTAGAACTGAAATAGAACAGAACTAAAACTGTACTAGAACTGTACTAGAACTGTACTAGAACTGAAATAGAACTGAACTAGAACTTAACTAGAACTGAACTAGAACTGTACTAGAACTGAACTAGAACTGTACTAGAACTGAACTAGAACTGTACTAGAACTGAACTAGAACTGAACTAGAACTGCACTAGAACTGAACTAGAACTGCACTAGAACTGAAGTAGAACTGAACTAGAACTGTACTAGAACTGTACTTGAACTGTACTAGAACTGAACTAGAACTGAAATAGAACAGAACTAGAACTGAACTACAACTGAACTAGAACTGATTTAGAACTGAACCAAAACTGAACTTGAACCGAACTAAAACTGAAATAGAACGTAACTTAATCTAAACTAGAACTGCACTAGAACTGAACTAGAACTTAACTATAAATAAAACTTTTATTCTTTCTAACTCTATTCAATTTACCTCGAATAAAAAACAATCTTTCAAACTATTGCTATCAAATAAGGCTGCAAAAAGGGAAAACTACACTAAAGATTTTGAATAAATAGACAGAAAATGTATGTCTAACTGCAAGTGCAAATATAAATTTATATAAATTTATAAACTTATTATACATAAGTATTTTTGTATATGAGAAAAAATCTAAAGGAAATATTTATTCATTCATTCCATTCACTGGCAAAAATGAAACCATAAACTTTTATTCCATTTTTTTATTTTTCACTTTCAACATTCATAGTTTTGTTGTTGTTGTTGTGGAAATAGTAACAGGAACAGGAACCAAATAATCCAGCAAATACAAGACAAAAAGTAACAAGCAGCTAAAAACGAAGAAAAATACAAGAAGTAGAAGTGGAGACTTAAGAAGAGTAGTAAATATTTTATTGTAGAGCTTAGAAAGTTGTTATGAAAAAGGAAAAAGGAATAAAAGCGTATAAAGAAGAAAGTTTATTTTGTATACATACACATATATATGTATATTTGTATTATATTTTTATATGATTGTATGTATGTATGTGTATGTTTAGTAAAGGAGCATAAAACTTATTTCTTTTATACAAAAATAATGGCGATTATTGTCCTTTTCATGAAAGAGAAATAATGTTTTAAAGAAGAAAGTTATAAACAAACATAAGTTTAAGGACTAATTTGAGTGATTTTGGAAAAAGTCTAGTAAAATGTATATGAAGAAATATATTCATGCAACTATAATTAAAGGTCCTATTGAAATATTAAGGGTTTCAATAGAACCGTAATATAATTAATTAAAAAAATAATATTTGCATAACAAGTTCTTAAAACAAAATTTCTTTAATAAGGAGTGAGATCAAAAAGTTCTAAACACACGTTTTTAACTCATCATCGCAAGACATATTAGTTATTATGTTTAATACCAAAGAAACTAATATATTGTCAATTTGATTAAAATGAGAGACCAATGCTTTTGGTTCTACAACAAGTTGGCCAAGTACTTAAAGGTCTGCCGACAAACTGTTTCCAATATTATTAAATAGTACCTGGTGAACTTTCCCTTTGATAGAAAATCTGGTTCAGTTAGAAGGAATGTTTCACAAAATGTTTCTAATTCCAAAAAATCTTCCAACTCATCGGGTTTGAGAGCAGCCCTGTTTGCTCAGTGCTCGGACTTTTTGCTACGAAAAGGAATAATAACACACAAAGATAAAAATTTCCTGACAGGAACGCTACTAAAAATTAAGAGCTTAAAACAGAGCACGGAAATTAAAATCAAATTTTACTAAAAATATTCTTGCTATAAAATGAATGTCGAAACTTTTTTTCGCATCTTCCTGGTTAAAAATTTTATGTCACTGATGTTCGCGGGGAAGTTAAAGGAATAAAGAACACAACTGTACACAGTACTACCTGTTCGAAATATACTAGTTAAATATTTGAGTTATTACACATTTTGTCTCAAGGACTCCATATATTTGTAGTTCAAGTCGAGAAACTAAATAATTTTAATTTTATGTCGCCGGTTCAAAAGAAAACTATATTTATATTTTCTTGGTTGTGTGCATTATGTTTGTGATAATATTTGTGAAAGTTTAATAAAAAATAAAAATTGTATATTAAAGCTTTTGTAACAGTTACTAGTTTGTAGACTGAGGGATATAAGAAAATTTATAGAAACTAGTTTTTATGTCCTTAAAAGTCTACTGTAGACTTGGATATTTTGAAGATATTTTAAATATGTTTATGTTAAGTTACTCTACATTATGAAATAATTAAAACATAGTACACAGTACGGTAGATGATTAATCTCCATATATATTGAAAAGTATTTCTTTTGCGCAGTGATCTCGAAACGTCATTTCTGGTAATTGAATGGAAACTTTGGAACTTCTGAATATTTTTTAATGCAATTTCACATGTAAATTCTTGAGGTATTTTTCTACTAATTTGGAGAAGCACAAGTTCATAATGCATCCAGGAGTTTATTGATGGACCTTCAAAATTCATTTCTTTAGCTATTGACATTTACATTAATATGTCGATTGAAAATAAGTAGTACTTATAGATATCAACAAAAATCCATTGTATCCATTTCTTTATTTATTTGAAAAACTGTTTAATGTTGTTCCATTTATTACCTAAAAATTTTGATTGCCTTAGAATTCGCCAATTTCCTATGGAATTTATATATTTATAACCTACACAACAGTTTAAAATTAAGGTCGCAGGTTCTCGATCTTCTTAAACGATTTGTCAAATTATAAAAACGATCGGTCCGTTATTTATTATTGGTCCCATACATCCATCCTTCCAAATATCACCTAGAGAGACATGAAACTCACTTATACGTTGTGAGTCAAATTAAGTCAAATATAGGCAAAAATCTATATACGAAATATTATGAGGGTCGTTCCACAATTTTTTTAACTCCCATTTAAAGAAGAAATACTAAAAAATTTAATTTAACATTAATATTATTGTAACTTTATTGTAACAAAGTACTGCACAGTTAAGCATAAATCTGAAATTCAAATTATACGAGGTTCGTTCATAATTTTTTCGCAACTACAATTTATAATGAACATGATTATGAGACTATATAATTTTGAAAGAAATTTTAGCATGGAAGCAAATTTGATTACACATACTCCGAAAGAGAATTTGTTTGTAGTCATGTATTGTGAAGAAGTTGGTCTAAATTTTACTCTTATGTTACATCAGTAGTAGTTTTATTTCAACAAATATTTGATCACAAAAATTCGTCGAAAATAAAGAAATTTAGTTTTTTGAAAAATTTGTTATTAACTTTAATACTTCACAGTGTACATATAGTTAATTTCTTATGACCTCTACAGTGATATAAAAATGTTAAAGAATAAATTAGAGATTTAATTAATCTTGATCCCTTCGAAAACAAAATTGCTCGGTGGATCCACTTTAACACCATGAAAAGCATTTAAGTGAAATGTAACGTATTTATTGCAACGATATTTTGAAATTGATCTGAACTAATCAGGTGTCTGGAAAATAGCAGAGTCTCTTGAAAAGAATAAGTAAATTATGAAAATCCGAGGCACGGAAGTTCTAAGGTTGTGACTTAATAGTGACCTCAAAATTCGTCTACTTTTCCATTACTTTCATAAACTATAATTTATATATATTTATGTGTATATGCCCATTTAAATATATGTATATGTATGTATGAGTGTATATCTATTTAACATTTTGCATACATTAACAATGTATTTGTAACTAAATAGAAACTAATAGTAAAAGAAAGTTCATGAAAGCACCGGAAACCGGAAGCAACCAATAATTCAAATGAATTTCAAATCAAATCATTACAAAACAAAAGTCCAGCAGTTAGTGAAAGAGAACGAGAGCGAGAGAGAGTACAACTAAACACTTAGTCTTTTTACATACACACAAATACAAATTACCATGACATTTTCATTTTGTTCCTATTTTTCTGTTACAAAAACTTAATTTTATAGAGAAAAAAACTGAAAAAAATATAAATGACTTTATATATTTTTGTGTAGTTAACTAAATTTTTTATGATAATGACTAATTTTAATATTTATGGTAAAACATATTCTTTTTAATCTTAATCTGCATTACAGGTTAATTACTAAAGGAGACGGGTACTTTAATAAAATTAAATAATTATTTATTATTATATAATTTATTGGGTGGAAAAATATTAATTGCTGTTTTTTTTTTGGGGGATTAATTAATGATGTGTTAGATGTTATTCTACCGACCCTCGGTATCGATTTTTTTGGGAACTAATTCTGTAACTTTTAAAGCGTTAGAGAAGTCTGAATAAAATTTCAAATCATGCACGCAGAAAAACATCATTTCGCAAACAATAATATTTTCGCGGCAAAAATTATTACCAACATGTTAATTGTTGAATTTGTTTTATTTTGATAATTGATGATTTAGTTGGTGTAAAAAAAATTATTTTTAATAAATAGAAAAAATATCATGGTCGCAATATGTTTGACTAATCACAATATTATTGTCATTAAACAGCTCATTATAAAAAAACTATCATTGTTAGGACAAAATATTATTTTCAGTTTACTAACAACTGAATATGAACATATTTAAATTAATATTCTCATTATTTATAAGTAAAAAATTAGGCAATCAAACTAAAATTATATGGCGAAAATATTTCAAATAATTTTTACATATTTTCCAGATGAATTTATATTCAATTACAAAATAATGCAAACAAACTAATTTTTTATTGAACTAACAATATTTTTTTTTGAATAACAATATTTTTGTGCCGATAACAATAATTTTAGCGGCGATAACAATAACTATTGTTAATAATACAAAATCAAAATGCGAATAAACAATTTTTGTAGTTTCGGTAACAATATCTATTAACAATAGTATGTTGCTTCTGGTTTATGGTTACCGCAAACATATTGTTTTCCGCGTGTTCCATTCAAATGTATACAAAGTAATTAAATTTGACTAGAGGAAGCGTGGTTTAAGTTCGGTTCTCAGTCAAGTTATAAAAATCTTGCACATATATTTGGTATTTATGGAAACGTTGGAACTAGAAAGTTACAATATTAAGTTGGTGAAATGTCATTTCATATTAAAAATCTATGAAAAACTTAAACTTTGAATTTTTGCTGTTTATTGAGAATCAAAATTAATATTTAAAATTTAATTTAAACTTTAATTTCAAAATGATTTATACGAACTTGTTTAGGAATCAGGGAAATGATAAGATTCCCACTTTTCTATAAAAAATACTCAAAATTTCAATCATATTTGAATCATATTTATCACTTAATTGATCACACTGGCAGTTTAAGAGTCATGTGGCTGAAAAAACTTTTGTAATGTTTACCGTACATACGAAGCTTTAAAGATAATTCCCGCTTTCCCATTTGAGAGCTTAAGAAATAATTAAAAATTTTTGTTAAAATGGTCCAGGTTTGAATAGTACTTGTCCTAAACTTAGAGCATCGCAAACATTAGTGTTGTACACGATTTAAATAGATTATAAGTTATTTATATGGAGAATTCCTCTCCCCCTGGTCTTATCCGTTCTACATTTTGTCTGGTAAAATTGTGCTTTGAGAAAGTGATAAGGGCCAAATTTGAGAACTCTCGCTGTTATAGTTTTTTAAATATTCGATAATCAATATTTCCTTGGCGTAGGCTATACCCCTCCCCCCGGTCTTATCCATTCTACGTGAAGTTCAGTAAATCAGTTCCTTGAGAAACTGGTTGGACTCAAATGAAAGAACTCTAGTTGTAATGATTGTTTATATATAGATCTCTGTATACCAAATTTAGCCTTGTTTGGGCGATTCCCCTCCCCCTGGTTTATAAGTCCTACGTTTTATCCTATAAAAAAATTGTATTTATAGATTTATTTCTTCTTCGCCTTTTTAGTACTTTTTATTGGAATATTTAAGATTTTCTCAGAATCATTATTGTAGTTGAGCGTGGGCACGAACAAGATAATATTTTTTGTTTGGTCTACGACGACGACTAGGTACACGACGACGGTTAGGGACACGACGGCGTTGTTGTAAAGCAGCTTGAGCGATTATTTGTGGCAAAAGACTCTCAATAGGTGAAGCATTAATGGCAGCAACTAAAGCACCATTACCATTATTAACACTGCCACCATTACCACCACTATTGCCACCATTAAGACCACTTAGGTTTATAATAATGGGTTTATTATTTCCAGCAAAGTCATCATAGTATACACCTTGACCTTGTTGATTATCTGTATAAGTTACTACGTAGTTCCCATTATCAGCAATAAGATCTCCATAATCAACTTCCGATACAGGTCTTAATTGTTCCAACCAATTTTGTTTATTGGTAATCCATTGATCGACATCCTGTGCTCCCAAAAATCTCAACTCACCATTTTTGCTATCTTTTACAAATATTGCTACATTTTCCCCAAAATTCTTACTGGGATCTAAAAATACCATGCAATACATAAAATTACTTAAATTTAAGAATCATTTTTTTGAAATACATGTTCGTGTACCTGCTTGTACTTGCATGATTATGCAAGCAGTTATCGCCATCACAAAAGTTATTAATTTAAAAGCCATTTTATGGAACTATCGATTAGAAATTAAGTCCTTAATTTAATCCTGTTCTCGTTACCAGCTACTTGCTACTTTACTGGAGCACTGATAATTGTACTTTGACTTATTTACATTTTAGCCCCAACGCTTTTATATGATTCTGGGGTAAATGATTTTCTGGAGTTTCAATTGATTTCTCCTTGATAAATTTCTGCTATAATTATGAATATGAAACTATAAAAAAATTATTGCTACAAAAAAATTATAGAAAATGATATGCAAAAATTGACATCAAGTGAAATAAATAAATAATGAAATTAAAAAAGAATTTTTAACATAAATTAAACTTTCTCAGCGTATTTACATACTTTTTTCCTTATTACTTCAAAAAATAACATTATTAAGCAAAAAAGTAATATTACGTAGTATAACTTTACGTATGTATATAGCGTAACATAGCTCATAATATATAACGTAGCTCTTCTTGTTCATTCCCTCATTATACACAATTTACTTAAAATTCACACACTTTTGTGATTTTCATCACACCTGAATGAGTTTATTCTGCTGTTGGTACAAATTTAACTGCTACTGACTGCTTGCTCTGCTGCTACCTGTTTGATGATGATGATGATGATGATGATGCTGCTGTTTAAAAATTCAATCGCAAGTAACTGTGCGCATCGATGTGCCGTTAAATATCGAAGGAAAATTAGGTACTTGAATAATTAGAAAGTATTCTATTCTATTCTGTTCTGTTCTATTCTTTCAAGTTTACTAAAATTGTTTTAAATTGCCTTGCGGCAACGTAAAATGTCTTAATCTCATTTAAGTGCTGATAACATTCCAATAGCAGTTGATTTAATTAGACACAAAAAAATATTGTTTGATTTGATTGTTTGTGGCCACAAAAGTTGATGTTTTCAATCATTTTGAGTTCATATTCGAAACTGGATTTTAGGTCGCTTGGAAATTTGGGTTTAAAAAAGTTTTAAGTATTTTTATATTCCACACCATCATTTATAGAGATTCTTATAACAAATGAAAAATCTGGCAGAACATACGTTTCGACATCCATTAAGCAGAAAGAATATTTTTTAGAAAACTTGACTTCAATGACCGTGATCTGTTTTTAACCTCTATATGTTTAGCTTCGCATATCGTATGTTTTTAAACCTGTTTTTCATACCAAATAGTCCGATCACTCGACTAACCGAGCTGTTTTCCTACCGGATGTGTTGGAAGCTCTTTTGGAAATGTTTTCTACTTCTTTATGCTTTAGAAACATCATGTGGACCATTTCATCGATCTGAACCAAGTTTTCTATTAAAGGACCAGTTCTTCAGGTCCTTTTCTAGCAACATTGAAAACAAATTAAAATTTATTTTTCGAAAAATTTTAATTTCACTTTATTGCAAGAAAGTCAATATGATGACATAATAATGTTAAAAAATGCAAATAACTGCAATTATACAAATTGAAAAAGAATCTTAATTAAAGTTAAGTTATCCTTAACCGGAATGACATTAGTATTTGGAAGATAATTTTATCTTGTAAACTTTGAAATAAATTTAATTAAAGTTCCTATACACAGAAAAAAATCAATGTAAAAAAATAACTTCTTTTGATATGGTTTTGCTTCATATATTAAAAATGTTAATTTAACATTGTTGAATTTTTTTAAATATTATTACTTGAAATTGTACTACTTAAAATCAATTTAAAAAAATTTTTTAAAAATTTTTCGTTGTATAATTTGATACATTTATAACAAAAAATTCTAATATTTCAGCACAATCGTAAAAACGTTAAATTTAATCTAAATTTCAATGTTGATTTTGCTTCAGGTTTTTTGCTGTGTGTATGCATATCTATTAGTTTTCTATTCATTATCACACTTTACCACCCACCCTTCCCATTTACTGGTATTTTTAACATGATTAAAATTATTTTTAATCCAAATAGATCCCACTACTCATGGAACACCTGGTATTTAAGCCCGTAATTCAAGTGTTAAATTGTTTAGATCAACAAATTGTTATGAAAAGCAAAGTGCATGAATTTTCATTTAATTTTCAAGAAAATTATTTTCCACTTTTTTTTTTGTTTGAAATGAGTGAAAAAATCATGGTGTCGTTTTTTTCTGTTGGTGAAAAACAGCAGATATTAAGTGAATTTTGGGAAAAACCAACAATTTACGTAAAACCAGATGAAAAGAGATGAGTACAAGAAAAGCTTTTTACTTATGAAAAATATATATTTTTAAACACACGCACACACAAACACACAGACCCATTTATATTTAATTCAATTTGCACTTGAACAAATACTTGAAAGAGTGAATTCGAAAATATTTCAAAATCTTTAGCAGAAGATTTGAAATGAAGGTAATCCAAGGATCAGGAGAAGTTTGGATCAACAATAAATGTACTTTAAAAAAAATTGAAAGAGAAAAGAATGAAATCGATTAAGGATCGAAAAAATCGGAAATTTTTTAACACACGTTTTTCATTAAAAATTATTTTTTTCAACAACATTCTACTTGGCTCTACAAGAAGCCTAGTGTTCAAAGCTTTGCCATCCAATGTTTGTAATGTTATTAAACAGTACTGAGAGAACTTGTTCCTTGATAGACAGCCAGAATCAAGTAAAAAGAACGGTCCACATATTTTTCTAAAGCCTAAAATGTAGAAAGCATTTTCAAACGGAGCTCCCACAACACCCACCAGGAAAGCAGCCCGATTTGCTCAGTATTTGGATTATTTCGTTAATTAATGCAGGTTTAAAAACATTTAAGACTTTAAAGTTCCTTTCAGGCCATAAATAGAGTACGGAAATTGAAGTAAAGTTTTCCAAAAGAGTATTCTTGCTGATTTATTGCAACTTCCAGGACAAAAATTTTATGTTGCTGATGCTCGAGTGACTTTTGAAGAAAAGTTCAGGTTCCCTCTAAAAATACTGAATTTTAAATCAAGTTCTTGAGTGATACAAGAACAATAAAATGGTACTTGTACCAAAATGGGCGAATCTTAAGAACTGCCTGGAGCAAAAGCCAGTAAAGAGACATTGGTCTCATTTTAAAAAAGGGAAGTCTCCAAAAGTGTGGTAGATTTTAAACGGATAAAGACTACTTGTCCGAGTAAAGTGATAGGAAACACGTTCATAGAATTTTATCACTAGTGATTAAAGCTAAATCCCAATTTCCGGATTTTTTTCTTGTACTTTAAAATAAAGATTTTATGAAAAATTCAGAATTAGATCTTAATTAACAATTATTTTATTGTAATTCAAATTTATATATTTTGCCGATCAAAAGTTACACATTCATTTCCCAACAAAATTGATTATGACCCACTGTGAATAGGTTTTTTGAATGAAATCAGACCTTAAGTTTTAACAAGTTTTCAATCAGATATCAAGACCTTCATAGTTCATAATTATTATTCCTTTAAATATCTGACCACAATATTTCACCAAACCCATCCAAATGTGAGTAAATTTCACTATCATATCCTTTTCATTAACCACAACAATTTTGTTCTTGTTGTTGTTATTTCTTGTTCTTGAATATAATTTTTTTTAACTAAAAACTCTTAACAAAATTTTAAGTGCGTACGTCATGTGGGTTTTCCAACCTGGGGAGTTTTTTTCCAATGATTTTCTTTTTCATTATTTCCATGTGAAAAATGCAACACTTCGAGTAAACAAGTCGCATACATTATATAAAACTTATTCAGGTGTATGTATGTATGTGTATGAATTTTTACATATCAAAATTATGCTGGTATTTCTATAGGGAGTACAAGGGTTTATTTTGGTTACTATTCTTTATATGCATACACATACATATATATTCTTACATTTTATATGTATGAGTAAATATTGCATTAAGGCACACGTTGTTGTTAGGTATTCAGGATAATTGCTTTTTAAGATTTTCCACTGTTAATGGCAAATGCCTACTGGAAATGATATCCTTCTTGCAAAAAAGACTTCTGCATACTGTTATACCTCTCTATTTCTATCTTCCTCTGTTTTGCTACAGTAATAAAATATGGAAAGCAGTGATGTCAGATAGAGGGAAGTTTCCCTCTTTGAGGGAATTTTTAACGAAAAAAGGAAAATGGAGGGACTTTTATTTTTTCACCAAAATGGGGGATCTTTTTAAAATTGTTCTGTATATCTTTTACCACCTTAAGTGGTAAAGAGGAAGACAAAAGTAATAGATCGATATCTGGAAAACCAGCTAAAGAAAAAGCAATTGACAAACGGCTATTACTAGACGGCTTATTGAATTTTCATAAAAATTGTCACGCTGATATTGCTTTTAGTGAAAAGCACTAAAAGAATTTAGATAAGGAACAGGGGGAGGGTTCGCTTTATTGTATACTACAAAATGTGAAAAAATAGGAAACGAGGGAGTGGTATCCTCTTACAAGCAAAATTATAATTCTTTCTAAATCGATCTTGGTGGAGGGTATTACTGATTCGGCATTGCCGAACATAGTGGCAATGCCAAAAAGACTGTCTTTTTTAATAGAAAATTCTTTTAAATTAAAACGTCTCTATAACGGGAGAGGGAAAGATTGAAGAAGTTTTTTGGTACCAAAAAAGTTGAGGGATTTTTCATAGACTTTATCTGGCAACACCGATGAAAAGTGATAATATGAACAGTTAGTTATTTGTTGATCCAGATATAGACGGAAAGACAATACTTGTTAAGATGACTGCAGAAACATCTTCTGAATTAACCTTAAATTAATGTAATTTACTGCTTCTTAATGCAAGACTATAAACAGGTTCCCAATTTTTACCCAAAATACCTAAAATTTAAAATCAGGAAAACTCGTATCAAAAATCAAGATTTTGAAGTAAATAGTCAACCCGTCATTTTATGGAAATGTGACCGATTAGAGAGTATTTGAATATACAGCCAACATATGTGGATATATAATTAAAGTACTTTTTCCCTAATTCCTGCTTTGATATTTTTTCTCCTCAAGAAAACTAAAGAACAATTTTTCAATTAAGAAATTGGTGACAGATTTATTGGCGAAAGTATTTATCCTAATGACTTCAGATAGATTTTCCGTGCATTTAAGTTAATAATGAGAATTATAACGAAAATTTTATAAATCACAAGAAGAAGATCCAAACCTTGCCTCCTGGACGTACTAAGACCTTGTTCTCTTCCAAATCAATTGGTAATCATTTTTTTTTTTTTTTGATAAAGAAATCATAAATGGAATACATGTGAACTGAATTCGAATGAACTTGGGGCAAAGATCTACCCAAAACCTCTATTTAAATTTGATCAATTAAAAAGATAATATTATTTTTATACCCTGCACTGTCACAAGTAGTAGTTTGTAAAGCCATGAAGTAATCATTTATAGCTCCGTAATGCATATATATTCTAGCACCAAGTTCAAGTCGATTTAGCTATGTCCATCTCTCTCCGAATAATTGATAGAACTCAATTAATTTTGACCTGATTATTTGGTATCGTCTTATGAAGTTTCTTATTGAATCAGTTCAATAATATCTGAGACAACCCCCTAAAACATAAAATATTGAACATATAGGGTATCTCCCCTAACAAATGAAACTTTTAATGTCGCTTATATGTGTAAGTATATATAGGAAATTTCACAAAGTTTGGCACATCAAAGAGCATCAGCACAACATTATTAAAGATTAAGAAGAGTATGGATACGACATGGAGGCGGTGGTATTCCGCTAACGAACGAAACGTTTAATATCGCAAACATTGAAACTTTTAAAGCGAATTTTCTTCAAATTGGGCAAGTAGTTAAAGCTCTAACAACCAAAGATTAAAGACTAATAAAAAGACCTGTCATATCTTACATTTTAAACTTTAAGGAATTTTCGAAAAATACTATTTGCTGCTGATCTTTAGATTGATCTTGATTCTCAGTCTTTCAGGAAATGATTTTAAAATAATTTATTAATCCTGCATATTTTTTTTTGTCCCAAATTAAAGTTCCAAATATTGGTCTCACCTTTTACAAAACTAACAAGCGCATCCATTGTGAAATATAAAATTTGTATATCTTTTGGATCTCTAGTCATGAATATCATATTGTACTTATGGTTTAATATTGCATTCGCTACTCTCAACTGCAGGAGTTGCAATAGCAAATGGCAGCAGTATAAACATAATACAAACTGAACAAATAATATGCAAGCAGCAACAACAAAACACAGGCATACAAACAGACTTAAACACATACATTCATACTTCAGTTTTTTTTTAAGCAACAGCAACATAATGAAAACTTACGCTGTTGTGGCCTTGGTTGAAGTGGTAAAATTTACAATTTTTCCTTATTCTTCCCAAAAAAAAACAGTGAAATAAAACCTTGTCGTTGGCTGGAGTACACTTGCAACACCAACATGCAACTATAGGAAGCAACTTCATTTTTTATTATTATTTAATATAATTTTTCTTTTTTTTCATTGAGCTCTTTAACCCGGCCTCATAGTTTATATTTTCACTATTGTTGTTATTGTTGTTGTTGTATTTTACTACTGTTTACTCCTCAAGTCTATAGAAAATGAAACGAATAATATTTTTAATGTTAAATAAAAATTTTAATTAAAATGAAAATTATGGAGGGATGAAGCAATTTTATTATATAAATTCTGTTTATTTTGTTTTAATTCTTGAAAAGATTGAAATTTGTGACACCTTATTTGTAAAGAAGCTCTATTTAACATAATAAGAATAATTAGAAAAAATAAAAATATTCTCTTCCCTTTGTCTTTAGGTTAGCGCCCCTTGAATTCTATAATAACTTTCCATTTTAATTTCACTTCCTGGTTATTAGCGTTCTAATTTTAATACAAATTCAAGTCATGTTTTCAAATACCTTATTGTTTGCTCTTCTTTATTCCCCTTATTGTTCCTTATTACCATAGTTTTTCCTATTTGGACTGAGATCGAAAAATTCTTAACACATGTTTTTCATTGTTAATCTGACCAAAATGAATGACTAGAAAAAAGTGCGTACTAAAATTATAATTAAATATTTTTAATAAAACCGAACTTGGTCCTAAAGTTGGTTGTACAAACATTCAAAGGTCTGTTGTCAAACACTTTTCAATGTTATTAAACAGTAGCCGGAGAAACTTGTCCGTTCATAGAAAGCTTGGTTTTTGATTATTTTTAAAGGCAAAAAATAGCATTTTTAAAAGTGTTTCCAACACATTCGATAGGAAAGAGACCCCCTTAGCTCAGTGCACTGAACCGATTTTGATAATCATAATGAAGTACATATAACTTTATATTATGACAAAATCTTATTTTAATTTGTAGATTGATAGTATTACGAAAATCCTTCGATGGAACTTGGAGGTTGCCTCAGATATCGGACTATATTTTATAATATAATAAATCGTTTTTTTATTTTAAAAAGAAACTTCTCAGGATTATAACAAATACTCAGGTCAAATTTCATTGAGGTCTGTCTGATTTGATGCAAAAATGTATATACATCTCCGGTTCTGAGATGACTTCTTCTTCTAGCGTTACATACGGAATGACAAAGTTAATATACCCTTCACACCACTTGTGATGGTGAAGGGTATAAATTAAATCAAATTTAAACTGTAAGTTCAGCGGTTTTGTTTTAATAAACATATATGTAAGTTAAGAATTCTTCGATCTCACTCCTTATCTCACTTTAGAGAAACTCTCACCTTTTCCTTTATTTTTATTGAAAACAAAATCGTATAATTATTATGAAAAGAAAATGTTTCACTTATTAAGTTGATTATACAGTTTTTGTTTTTGCCAAAATTTTTGTGTTTTAGCATCGAAAAGGAAAGAAGTTGAAGTGAAGTTAAAAGTTTCTATTGGAAAAAAGGAAGCAAAATAGCGAAGTGAATGCCTGTTGAAAATTTTGTTAATGAAGTTGACGTTTTTCTTTTATTATTTTAAGTTTTGTTTTTTTTTTTTCTTGGAAATGTGTCAAGTATTATTTGAAAAGAATTAATTTTATAATCTACAATTTGTATGTAAAGTAATAAGTGTTAATGGAGTTTTAAACAAATTGGACTAAAAATGTTTAAAATAATGAATTTTTCAAAAACAAATAAAATTTTATTATTTTCGAAAAAATGTGAATGTTTCACTTATATGCAGTTAGAATTCAGTAATTGAAACAAAACTGAATACTATATTCGGTTATGCCGAATCTTTTATACCCCCCACCATGATCAATATGGAAGTAATTGTATAATTGTGTAAAAAAATTTCTTGTAAGGAGATACCTCTCCCCTGAAATTCTAAAATTCCATTAAATTTCCTGTAACATTTTTAGATTATTTTCATTATTAGAGTTATGACATACTAAACATTTCGTTTGTTGGAGGAATAGGTCCACCTCGTGCTGTGCACTATCAGCAAATTTTGCCATATGTTGTAGATGCACTATGAATGTAAACATGTCCTAACATTTTCTGTAATATTTAATGAGATATGCTAAATTAACTATTTCGGATGTAAGGAAGCTACCACTCCCCTCATCCTATTTATTTTTTTTAATATTTAACTGATTTTGCCAGTTTTAAAAATGAAACTTCTCAGGACAAAAACAAATATTTTGACCAAATTTCATTGAACTCTGTCAATTATGACAGAGTGATATGAACGTTCTGGCGTCTACATGATTATTGGCATTACACACGGAGTGAGAGGTACAAAAATTACTTTTTCTTAAACAAATTTTTTGGAAATTTTAAATTTATGGGGAATTAGACTTTTTTATTGAATTCTTCAATTCAATAATTAGAAAAATCGTTTTTTTTTCAATGAAAGTAAATTCTGAAAATTTCAATTTTTAGTTAATGAATATTTTAATTTTTAGTGAAATTTTTAATGAAGATTTAAATTTTAAGTGAATATTTAAATTTTTAGTGAAACTTTAAATTTTTAATGAAAATAAAAATTTTTAGTGCAAATTTCAACTTTTAGTAAAAATTTTAATTTTTAGTGAAAATTTTAATTTTTAGTGAAAATTTTAATTTTTAGTGAAAATTTTAATTTTTAGTGAAAATTTTAATTTTTAGAGAAATTTTAATAAAAATTTCCATTTTTTAGTGATTTTTTTTTTTTTTTTTTTTTTTTTGTGAAAATTTTAATTTAGTGAAAATTTTAATTTTTTAGTGAAAATTTCAATTTTAAGTGAAAATTTTAGTGAAAATTTCAATTTAAGTGAAAATTTCATTTTTCAGCGAATATTTCAATTTTGGTACAATTAAGATAAATGTTAGTAGAAATCGCTGATTGAAATTTTGCGAGGTTCGTTCAAAAAGTATTAATCTCGCAAAATAAAAGTATAAACATAAATCAGATAATAAAATTATACGACAGAAGGTTCATAATCTCCAACCATGCAGGACATTTCTTATTTAGTCTTGACCGACTATAATTGTCTCCTTTTTATTTAGTTAGTATTACGAGTCATTTCCGGCCATCTAAATCCAATTTCAGAAATATCTCCACGAAAATCACATTTACCGGAAAAAAATGTTAAAATATTATAAAATTTCATATATTTGAAAATTCATACAACCAGACAATTAACTGTAGCCCTCAAAGAACCCTCGATTTCTGAAAAACAACTTAAATGTCATACAAATTATATGAATGTGATTATCATATTTTAATTAAGTGTATTTTTTTACAATTAAAAATAATATAATCAAATTCTACGAGGGTTGGTGATCCACAATTGTTCTTGACTGTACCATAATGCAGGTTATCATCTAATCGGCCTTAAGCGATTAATACATTACTTTACATGTGTTTTGATTTATTTTTGTGGCAATCAATTGGACATTGATCTTTTAAAATCATTATTTTTTTAAATAAACTTTAATTCAAACACAATAAAAATATTTAAAATGATTAAACAAATCGTAATTTAGTTATTTAATATAAATCTGCCCTTATCTCTATTAATTGAAAATATTTTAAATTAATTTTTTTTTTTTTAAATTTTATTCCGTTTCCTAATCGAAATTAATTCCACTTGTCCATTCGGACACATGTAAAAATTATTATAACAACTGTGGAATCATTAAGTGCCATAACCGAACTTCCAACATGATTTTAGCAGAACAAATTCATTTTTTACACTAATAAAAACTTCATTTATATGTTCATTGATTCATTCACTCATTCATTTATTCATTCATAAATTCATTGCACTCTAAAGGTAACAACAACCAGTGAATGAGACTTGTTGTTGTTCAATCAAAACCATTACAAATTAAACAAGTCAGAGTGTATTATTCGGCTTTGACGAATCTTCAATACCCTCCACTACAAATTCATGTGGAAATAAATACGTTATGTTTCGTACATACACACTACCACATACACTTACAAACGTATATAATACAAATAAGTTTATATTAAATATAACACTGAAACCTTTAATTAGTCAAAAATTTTTGGCAATAAATTTTTCTTCTTGAACTGATTTTGATAATTTTTGGAATGTTGATGAAGTATAGTAATGAAGTATAGTAATGAAGTATATACATATAACATAATATTATGGAAAATTTTTATCCTAATTTAACGATTTATAATTGACAATTTAACGAAAATTTTTTACTTGAACTTAGAAGTTGGCTCAGGTATCAGTTTATATCTTTTAATATACTGAATTGATTTTCTTGGTTTAAATAGGAAAACATTTCAGGACTATAAGAATTACTCAGACCAAATTTTATTGAGCTTTGTCAATCATTGTGGACGTGAGCGTGTCAACAACAGACAAATGGATATAGCTTAATCGACTCAGATTTTGATTTAATGGAAGATTATATATTCATTATATGGTCTTAGATGATTCCTTCTGAGCGTTACACACGGAATGACAAAGTCAACATACCCTCTTGACCAATCGTAGTGGTAGTGGATATAAAAAACCCAGCATGATCACTTTGAATTTCAATTACATGTTTTCTTTTGCTTTAACAGCAATTTAAAAGAGGGAGGATGAAAGGGAGAGAGCCAGTGAGAACTTATGAATGAAAAGCATTACAAATGTGATAATTTCATATGGAAATAAACGTAACAAATCGCATTGAACCACACAAGTTGTTTGTTGGTATATTAAATTACAAAAATGAGAAAAATTTTCAATCATTTTTTTCTAACTGTCAATATTCGAAAAAAAAGTCAAAAACAATTGATTTGAGTTAAAATGAAAATTTTTGACTTTTTCTTGTGAGAACTCAAAAACACATCGCGTCTGATTACATTCTCTCTAA